>CM032455.1:97674240-97684392 GCA_019049505.1 Pachyrhynchus sulphureomaculatus
TGTGTTATCTAACGTAATAAAATATAATCTATATATAACCTGGCCAAAGAACATATGTATGTTTTAAAAAAAAAACACGTAAATCGGATGAATGGTTCTCGAGTGATCAGCGTACTAACGGACAGACAGACAGAGAGACGTTACATTATATATATATATATATATATATATATATATATATATATATATATATATATATATATACAGTGAAGTCTTCTTATAACGAACCCGTTTATAGCGAATTTCCGGTTAAAACTATTTAATAATGCACGAAAAAACCTTAAGACCAATGCAAATTTTTATTCGTTATAACGAACCCGGTTATAACAAACTTCCGGATAAAGCGAACCAAATTTGGATGTTGAATATCCGTTTATAACGAACTTGCCACTGCCTGTGTTCGATGTCACGCGACTTGATCCAGAGAATTCACCGAAACTCGCTGGAAACCCCTATTCTACTTATTTCCAGTGTGTCGCTAGTTCGAGCAGTATTATTTTAAATTCACTTGTGTTATGCTGTTCTAATGCATATTTGATCAAAGTAAAGTGAATATTTAAGTTTTTATTTTAAAACGAGTACAGAAAAACGTAAAGCGTTTACTTTAAAAGACAAACACGATATTATAAGGAAAATAAAAAATGGAATTAAATAAAGTGATGTTTGCAAACAGTTGAATTTAACTAAATCTACCGTTTCTATCATGTGGAAGAAAAAAAATCTTATCAATCTATGATAAAAAAAAACTTTAGTAAAAAAAGAAGAATTTACACATGACCAAGTCGATAAAGGACTCCTTAAATGGTTTAGTCAAAAATGACATGAACGTGTTCCTATTACCGGTTATACTTTACAAGAGAAAGCTAGTGAATTGGGAAGGAAAATAAAGAACATCGAGTTTAACTATTCCAGAAGTTGGATTGAACGATTTAAAAAGCAACATAATATTAGTGGGGGTAAAATAGTAGGAGAAACTGCAGAGTGGATATGACTGTTTTTGATCAGTGGTTTGCCAATGTATGACCGAAAATTCGAGGAAGTTGTTAATATGTATATATATATATATATATATATATATATATATATATATATATATATATATATATATATATATATATATATATACATATATATAATATATATATATATATATATATATATATATATATATATATATATATATATATATATCGTTCATCTGCCCCCCCCCCCCTCTGCCTCGATACGGATTTTTTACTATATCTCTAATGAGGTATATTGACGGGGATATCATAAAACCCATTATCCGTTGTAGGCCGAAACATATATTTGTATTTCACGGCAGTTTTAAGACAAAACCGTAGTGCTGCTATAGGCGCTATTGCATTTCTGCATTAACTACTACCTGAAAATATATATGTAACACCCAGCCTATTGCGCCCGTCGGTTTACTATGCAGGCGGTTAACCTACTACACCACTTTATGACCTGTATTTGTGAGGGAAGTACTATTTTTTTTTACTTTTGTCAATTTTTGTTATTACTTTGAAATACTGAGATTTGTAAACAATTAAACTACTTTTCTTTAACTTCCCTTACTGAACTTATGACCCTTAACACTTCTATATTTTGCTTAATACAGTTTCATTATAATGATATACAGTACATAACATACATATTAAACTGTATCGGAGTCTGGCTTTGAGCACAATTTATGTACTTTTTTCCTTTTGAACAAATAAATTGGCTTAGATCCCTTAAGAAAATGATCTGTCAATCTTAAGTAACATATACCTAAACCTTTTGTCGGAATTGATTGATCGATACAGAGGCCATGCAATATAAGCTAAAGTAAACATAAACTTTCTAAGGATAAAGTGTTTCTTTTTCAGCGCTGTTTGGATAAACGATAATACACAGCGTCTATAATTATTTAAGTATAAGAATCATGAAAAAGTATATGAAAAGAGAAAAGGATAAATATTTCAGAAAAATTTGAAAATACAAGGTTACTTTACCTAAAGTAATATAGTGTTCGTACTTTATTTTTTTATTTACCAGTTATTCTGTGAATGAAATATCTGTTTTAGAAAATATTGAATAATTTATATGAATATTTCCCATACGTGTAAGAAATATCAAAGGAATTATTCAGTTATTCGTCTTCTTCTTTTTTATATGGTATGTCATATAAGTAGGCATACTGCCTGTTTTATCTCCATTAGACCTCTTCCGATGTGGACGTCCAGCATTCCTTCCACTTTTTCGGAGGTCTGCACCTAGATTTTCTACCGGAGGGTTTATTGAGTTTGGCCCTTTTTACCACTCTGTTGTCGTCCATTCGATATACGTGTTTATTCCATTGTTTTCTTCTAGTTCTGGTCCATTTGGATATTTCTCGGATGTTACTTAGTTCTTGTACTCCTTGGTTGCGGATTCTGTCGTGAATAATTTTTCCATGTATGTCCCTAATCACCTTCATTTCTGTTGTCCTGATCATTTGTCCTGTTTTACATGTGTCAGCTCCGTTGTTTCTACAGCATATGTGAGAATCGATTTCACTGTTGTCTTGTAGATATTCTTATTTTACTTTCCACTGTGAGGTATATTTTTCCATACTATATCCGTCAAACAACCTGCTATTAGTGATGCCTTCATAGACTGTTCTTTTACTTCCCTGTTTTAATTCCCTGTTTTACTTCCCTGTTTAAGTCTCCGTAGCTTGTTATCATTGTTCCCAGGTATTTAAAATTATTAACCTGTTCAATAATACTTCCTTGGATCTCCAGCTTGCTTCCTAATAATTCTTTTGAAGCTACCATACATTTTGTCTTGGTTCTGTGGATAATCATGTTTAGTTTTCTCGCTTCCAAATTGTAGGCGTGAAATATCTTCTGAAAGTTGTCCTCAGAATCGGAGATAAGGACTGCATTATCAGCGTAGTAGATTGTGTGTTGCCCATTTTGTATCCTCTAGTTTTTGGAAGATTCTCCACTATTCTGTCCGTGACAAGGTTGAAGATAATGGGACTAAGTGCCGGCGTTTATTTTTACTTCCTTGCTCAGTAGGTGTCCCATTTTTATATTTGTTCTACATTCTGTGTTAATGTCACCTATGATTTTTATTAGCATCTGGTTTGTCTGCTTTTCCTGTAATAATTTTATAATATCTGTTAATTGCACTCTATCGAGGGCTTGAATCATATCGACGAAACACACATATACGCAGGTTTCTTAAATTTTTTAGCTTTTTCCATTATCTGCCTCCCTACAAATATGGCATCTATGGTCGATCGATTTTTGTGGAATCCCTGTTGTTCCTCTCTTATTTGAATACCCTTGCTCATTTCTTCAAGTATGATTTTTGTTAGTACTTTTAAGGTAAAATTTAGGAGCGTTATTCCCCGGTAGTTTTCAGGTTACGTCTTTTGTCCTTTTTTTAATATTGGGATGCTAGTTTCCCAATCTGTAGATACTTGTCCATGTTTTACTATGTTTGTAAAGAGTTGTGCTAGTTATTGATATAGGTTTTCTCCTCCATATTTTAACATATCATTTGTAATGTCGTCTGGTCCTGAGGCTTTTCTACTTTTAAGACTTCTTATCATTCTTTCTGTTTGTTCTAAAGTTACTTCCAGTTTCAATTATTGCAAAATTATATTTATAATTCCATAGAAAATGCTACCCAGATCATTCCAAATGTTGTAAGAGAACATTAACATCTAAATAGCTGAAAATATTTCTTCATTTAAAGACAAAGGCAGTGCACAGTGATTACGTGAAGTTATAAATAAAAATAACCGGACTTGCGCAATTAGTGTTCCGTGCGGTGATTGCTTTTAAAATAAAATTCTTACTTAGGCTAAGTTAATTAGGGCCCTGACATCTACATATTTTAAGATTCAATATGTATTTTCACTTTTTTTTTTTCAGTCAATAATGTGTAATAGTTATATTATCTTAGCTACCTAATAGCCGATGAATCAATCTAGCTCAGCCCAGAATCTAGTAATAAGAGTATACGAGTATAACAAACATTTACTACCTAAAATTTAGTTTAATTATAAACGGTACAACGGTACAGTGGCGCTATATATGTATATATATATATATATATATATATATATATATATATATATATATATATATATATATATATATATATATAACATATATTATATATATATATATTATATATATATATATATATATATACATATATAGATATATATATATATATATATATATATATATATATATATATATATATATAATATATATATAAAATGCAACGTCTCTCTGTCTGTCTGTCTGTCCGTTAGTGCGCTTATCTCTGGAGAACCACTTATCCGATTTACGTACTTTTTTTTAAAACATACATATGTTCTCTGGTCAGGTTATAGGCTATATTTTATTACGATAGGTAGCATAAGGAATGAGTAGTAACGTAAAATAGTGAATGATGTCGGAAAAAAAGTTTGCCGCTAGCGCGTTGCCTTGCAATACACCGCCTAAACCATTAAATATGGAACAATATTATGTAGCAGAGAATATCTATAATCTATAATCTATAATATATATAAAATGCAATGTTTCTCTGTCTGTCTGTCGGTCCATTAGTGCGTTTATCACGCGAAAACCACTTATCCGATTTATGTGTCTTTTTTTTAAATTCATACATATATTCTTTGGTCAAGTAACATAATAATAATAATAATCTATATCTATAATATATATAAAATGCAACGTCTCTCTGTCTGTCTGTCTGTCCATTAGTGCGCTTATCCCTCGAGATCCACTTATCCGATTTACGTGATTTTTTAAATTCATACATATGTTCTCTGACCAGGTTATAGATATATATTTTATTACATCTATAATATATATATAAAATGTAACGTATATCTGTCTGTTTGTCCGTTTGTGCGCTTATCACTGGAGAACCACTTATCCGATTTACGTGCTTTTTTTTAAATATGCTAAACCATTAAATATGGAACAATATCATGTAGCAAAGAAAATGTATAATATATATAAAATGCAACGTCTCTCTGTTTATCTGTTTGTCTGTCCGTTAGTGCGCTAATCACTGGAGAACCACTTATCCGATTTACGTGCTTTTTTGTTAAACATACATATGTTCTCTGGCTAGGTTATAGGATATATTTTATTACGTTAGATGACATAAGGAATAAGCAGTGACGATAATAGTGAATCAAGTCGCTAGCGCGTTCTCTTGCAATACACTGCCTAAAGCATTAAATATGGAACAATATCATGTAGCAATTCTTTGCTACATGATATTGTTCCAGAGAGACGCTGCATTTTATATATATTATATTCTTATAATATATATAAAATGCAGCGTCTCTCTGTCTGTATGTGTCTGTTCGTTCGTGCGCTTATCACTCGAGAACCCCTTATCCGATTTACGTGTTTTTTTTTTTTAATTCATACATTTGTTCTCTGGCCAGGTTATCTATAATCTTCTATCTAGAATATATATAAAATGCAACGTCTTTCTGTCTGTCTGTCTGTCCGTTAGTGCGCTTATCGCTTGAGAACCACTTATCCGATTTACGAGTTTTTATAAATTTAAACATATGTTCTATATAATTCGATATAAGCCTAAATAATGGGAGATAAAGGAGAAATAATGGGAGATAAGTACGAGATAAGGCTAGATAATGGGAGATAAGGTGAGATAATGTGAGATAAATATAAATAATGGAAGATAAGGAGAAATAAAGCGAGATAAGCAAAGATAAGTCTAGATAATGGGAGTTATGGTGAGATAATGGGAGATAAGGAGAAATAATGGAAGATAAGGAGAAATATTGAGAGATAAGTCGAGATAAGCCTAGATAATGGGAGATAAGGTGAGATAATGGGAGATAAGGAGAAATAATGGGAGATAAGGAGAAATAATGGGAGATAAGGAGAAGTAATGGAGATGAGCAGAGTTAAGCCTAGATAATCGAAATTATGTAGAGATAATGGGAGATAAGGAGAAATATTGACAGATAAGTGGAGATATTTTATTACATTGGGTAAATTAAGGAATAAGCAGTGACGATAGTGGTGAATCAAGTCTACGCGAGCGGAGCCGCGGGCCCGGCTAGTATATATATATATATATATATATATATATATATATATATATATATATATATATATATATATATACATATATATATATATACACGAATATGATTTTTACTAGCTTCTATCACCGCGACGCCGTAACTGTAATGTGCTGAAAACTATATTAAAAAAACTTCCACCGTATTGTCATGCAATATAGTTTTTTTTATACCAGATAAATTATCAAACGTAATACACTTTTGATAATCTTCGCTTAATCTATACTTTATGATGAATATTTCAAAATTTTTTTAGTAGTATTTTTCGAAATAGTGTGGGAGGGTAGAAATTTTGGCCATTTTTTCATAAATAGTACAAAAAAAGTGTGTATAAATCAATATAGATCATATATATTTTTGAACTCGTGTTTTCACAAGCTTTCGTTTGACATCCCTTTCGATGACCTGGTACTTTTTTTTTCACTTCCGATTTCACTCTCCAAAACTAACCCCTTCAGTCAAAATTTAACTTTTAAAACTATACGGCTCTGATTTCTATAGTTATGCCAAATTTCAGCCAATCAAGAAAATCGGGTGTGACACAGAGACAGACGGACAGCGAAGTGATGATTGCTGATAGCAATACTCTTGATTGATTAGTGCGTACAATGATTCAATATAATTTAGGGCTGCAGAAAACATAAATTATAACGCCAGTTGTTTCCACAATCATTCACTTTTTGGAACCAAAGATGATCACGCTTTCCTAATTAGTGTTTTTTTTTCCTACAAAGCGAATTGTCTCTTTTTGTGGACTTTTAGGAGCAAAGTGTATTTTTTAATTCACTACAAAATTTTTGTTATTATTATCTTATATATTATTATTAGGTCAGCCCAGTAGTTTTTATTTAAAGGTAACAGGGAAAGCTAAAATAGTTAATCTCATTTTTGTTTTGTTCTTATTCGTCATGGCACCACCGAAAAAGTTTCAAGACGCGAATTCCATTTTCGATAGCCGAGGGCAACAGAGTTTCTATTTTGCCGCATTCAGAAGAAGCCTCTTTAGCCTTGTTTAACTAACTTATAAATAATTTATCGATAATTTTTTTAAAATAGTTGTGTCGGGGTACCCCATTCATCACTCAATTGGTTGGGCGTTAAGTTGGCAATAGTGTCTTGGCTTGAACATATCATATGCATAGCAAATAAAGGTTCTCCAAAGGTGAGAACTTGATTTCGTACCAGAAAGCTTTTCACTCTGAATATTTTTTAATTCTACACAAAACTTAAATTCGATCGACGATGGAATGGTTGCTCGCATACTTGAGAAACCGCTCACAAACATAAACTGCATTTGTTGAATTCTATTTAGAATAGAGCTATTAACCTGACTGGAGACCCAGAACTCACCAGAAACCTCGTTTCCTTAGAATAGCGGAAACCGATTGGCAAATTGAATGCTTTCATGGACAGTGTTCGTTGGATGTAGCCCGCGTATTTCCTCCCAGAGTGGTGCATGCTAGGAATATATAATCGTCGCCCTAATATATCATGTCCATATGAGGTCTAGCTTGGCTCAAACTCTTTTTGACAATTCTTTTATATGGAGAATTCCATCTCTTTGAAACGAATTGTCTAAGCCTGTTTCTTACAGAGTAAAATTTGCCACGAATAAGGACCCACATTAATTGATTTTACTGCACACGCGCTGATCTTTTAGGGATTTTTTTTTTACAGCACATGTGCTGTTCCAATAAAAAATTTGAAAACTACCGCGCTTTAACCCCCCTTCAATCCATCCAATCCTCTTTATATTTAACTATAAATAATTAGTTCTAATGTTTTTTTATAATCGTAATCAAAAACCAAGAAACGTTTTCATAATACTATTAAAACCATACAAAATTAATTACCCTTATCTTCTTCTTCTTAGTCTGCCTTATCTTCTAAGGATGTTGGCGATCACATTTGCCCATCTGATTTTATCTATTGCCGCTCTAAACAATTCAGTAGATGTCATGTTTATCCAAGTTTTTTCAACTAGGAGTTGCGGAGCCTTCCTGGTCTTCGCCTACCGATTATTTTTCCTTCACTGATAAGTTAGAGGAACTCATAATTTTGGCTTCTCATAATATGGCCAAAGTAAGTGCTTTTTCTTTCTTTAACAGCTGGAATCAACTCTCGTTCTTTTCCCATCCGATCAAGTATTCCCACGTTTGTGGTATGCGCTGTCCAAGGACACGCAACATTTGCCGATAGCACCACATCTCGAATGACTCTAATCTTTGTTGTGTTTGTCTCTGTGATTGTTGCAGCTTCTATACTATATAACATGACCGAGAACACGTAGCATCTTAACACTCTTGTTCTTGTTTTTAAGTTTAGTTGGCAGTTACAGAATATGCTGCGCATTTTATTAAAGGAGCTGCGTGCTTTTTCAATTCTTCAGCGTATTTCAATAGATTGGTCCCAATCTTCACTAATTATGCTTCCTAAGTACGTTATTTTTGTTAACTTTTCAAGTGTTTGTCGATGTACTTTAATATTTATGATTGTATTAGTATTCTTACTGACCAACATTGTTTTTGTTTTGTTCGTATTCAGTTTCATTCCATATTCCTCACATGCATCAACAATTCCATTTATGAGTCTTTATACGCCTTCTCCACTGTCCGCTAGAATGACAGTATCATCACCGTAATGGAGGTTATCAACTTTTTTTCCTACTTCAAGAATTAAATGTATATCAAATTAAAACCGATCTCTTATTTCATTTGAAACTTATCCTGCCACTAGGCAAACTGACAGACAGATAAGTCGACCTACAGACTTGGAAACTATGCGTTTGTGATCTAGGGGAAGAAATGTAAAAATTTGGAAGTATAATTTTTTCAAGAATGCAGTATTTCCCTTAGCATAGCGATTAAAATTTAAAAAAAGACGAATTTTTTTCTGGTAAAACTCGAATCTCTCATGATACTATACATACATATAACTATTAAATTTCCGATAAAAAATTTGATTTTTTGCTGTAAAAAATGGTATATAAATTGTACAATACACTAAGTAAGTATTTTGTAGCTATGTGGTGATTTTGGAAGCTGATCGTAATTAACAGACACTAATTTGGGAAGTATACATATTTTTCTGCAAAAGTTCCAAAAAGTTTTCTTTGTAACTTGGACGAAATTGTACACTATTTTCGCAATTCTGCGTCAAAAAAGGTTATGAACACTCAAGCACACGGTTTTATAAAGTTTTAGAAAATTTAACTTAAAAATCAGATAAAATCAATACATTTTCTATGTATAAAATTCTGCCAATATTTAAAGTTAGGAAACAAAAAAATATAATATCTTTGGAATAGAATAAGTGGAGATCTATTTCGAAGCACAGCTCGTGCACTTTTACCATTTTATCGGCCGATGTGTAAGCAAGCGTATTGTCCTGGTAAAGGAGAACTTTTTTGCGAAGCTATTCTTTGTCCCTTCTGCTTCAACTCACTATGCAAACGGTATGATAACGTCGCGTAATAAGAGCAAGTCACTGTTTTACTGGTTTCCAAATAGTCAATCATGATGATGCATTGTCCCAAAAAAACAGTTACCATTACTTTTCCCGCCTTTTTTCGCTTTTTTAGGTAGACCTTTATCTTCGCCAACCATCTGTTTGACTGCCGTTTTAGCTCTGGGATATAATGGTGGACCCACGTCTCGTCTACAGACACAAAACGATGCCAGAAATCTATCGGAATACGCTGCAACTTTTTCAATCATGATTTTGAAATATCCGTCCTCTTCGGTTTTTTGGTCTGGAATCACCAAACTCGGCACGCATCGCACACTCAGCTTTTGTCTACCATTTCAGCAATCCCAAGAACTTTAATGTAACGATCTTCAATCACGATACCATGAATTTTATCGACCATTTCTTCGAAAGAAATCGCAATCGGGCATCCTATGCATACGCATAGAGACATCATTAACTTCCTTCAGTTCAGTTTCTATCTGGGCAGCAGTCCGCTTTTTTAAATAAAAATGTTTTATCCCTACACGATACTTTATTCATTTTTACAAACTGTGTAATTCCGA
>CM032455.1:97684492-97779492 GCA_019049505.1 Pachyrhynchus sulphureomaculatus
ACCACCGAAAAAGTTTCAAGACGCGAATTCCATTTTCGATAGCCGAGGGCAACAGAGTTTCTATTTTGCCGCATTCAGAAGAAGCCTCTTTAGCCTTGTTTAACTAACTTATAAATAATTTATCGATAATTTTTTTAAAATAGTTGTGTCGGGGTACCCCATTCATCACTCAATTGGTTGGGCGTTAAGTTGGCAATAGTGTCTTGGCTTGAACATATCATATGCATAGCAAATAAAGGTTCTCCAAAGGTGAGAACTTGATTTCGTACCAGAAAGCTTTTCACTCTGAATATTTTTTAATTCTACACAAAACTTAAATTCGATCGACGATGGAATGGTTGCTCGCATACTTGAGAAACCGCTCACAAACATAAACTGCATTTGTTGAATTCTATTTAGAATAGAGCTATTAACCTGACTGGAGACCCAGAACTCACCAGAAACCTCGTTTCCTTAGAATAGCGGAACCGATTGGCAAATTGAATGCTTTCATGGGACAGTTGTTCGTTGGATGTAGCCCGCGTATTTCCTCCCAGAGTGGTGCATGCTAGGAATATATAATCGTCGCCCTAATATATCATGTCCATATGAGGTCTAGCTTGGCTTAAACTCTTTTTGACAATTCTTTTATATGGAGAATTCCATCTCTTTGAAACGAATTGTCTAAGCCTGTTTCTTACAGAGTAAAATTTGCCACGAATAAGGACCCACATTAATTGATTTTACTGCACACGCGCTGATCTTTTAGGGATTTTTTACAGCACATGTGCTGTTCCAATAAAAAATTTGAAAACTACCGCGCTTTAACCCCCCTTCAATCCATCCTATCCTCTTTATATTTAACTATAAATAATTAGTTTCTAATGTTTTTTTTTATAATCGTAATCAAAAACCAAGAAACGTTTTCATAATACTATTAAAACCATACAAAATTAATTACCCTTATCTTTTTCTTCTTAGTCTGCCTTATCTTCTAAGGATCACATTTGCACATCTGATTTTTATCTATTGCCGCTCTAAACAATTCAGTAGATGTCATGTTTATCCAAGTTTTTCAACTAGGAGTTGCGGAGCCTTCCTGGTCTTCGCCTACCGATTATTTTTCCTTCACTTATGAGTTAGAGGAACTCATAATTTTGGCTTCTCATAATATGGCCAAAGTAAGTGCTTTTTCTTTCTTTAACAGCTGGAATCAACTCTCGTTCTTTTCCCATCCGATCAAGTATTCCCCACGTTTGTGGTATGCGCTGTCCAAGGACACGCAACATTTGCCGATAGCACCACATCTCGAATGACTCTAATCTTTGTTGTGTTGTCTCTGTGATTGTTGCAGCTTCTATACTGTATAACATGACCGAGAACACGTAGCATCTTATCACTCTTGTTCTTGTTTTTTAAGTTTAGTTGGCAGTTACAGAATATGCTGCGCATTTCTTTAAAGGAGCTGCATGTTTTTTCAATTCTTGAGCGTATTTCAATAGATTGGTCCCAATCTTCACTAATTATGCTTCCTAAGTACTTTATTTTTGTTAACTTTTCAAGTGTTTGTCAATGTACTTTAATATTTATGATTGTATTAGTATTCTTACTGACCAACTGTTTTTGTTTTGTTCGTATTCAGTTTCATTCCATATTCCTCACATGCATCAACAATTCCATTTATGAGTCTTTATAGGCCTTCTTCACTGTCCGCTAGAATGACAGTATCATTACCGTAATGGAGGTTATCAACTTTTTTTCCTACTTCAAGAATTAAATATATATCAAATTAAAACCGATCTCTTATTTCATTTGAGACTTATCCTGCCACTAGGCAAACTGACAGACAGATAAGTCGACCTACAGACTTGGAAACTATGCGTTTGTGATCTAGGGGAAGAAATGTAAAAATTTGGAAGTATAATTTTTTCAAGAATGCAGTATTTCCCTTAACATAGCGATTAAAATTTAAAAAAAGACGAATTTTTTTTTTTGGTAAAACTCGAATCTCTCATGATACTATACATACATATGACTATTAAATTTCAGATAAAAAAATTTGATTTTTTGCTGTAAAAAATGGTATATAAATTGTACAATTGTAAGTATTTTGTGGCTATGTGGTGATTTTGGAAGCTGATCGTAATTAACAGACACTAATTTGGGAAGTATACATATTTTTCTGCAAAAGTTCCAAAAAGTTTTCTTTGTAACTTGGACGAAATGTCCACTATTTTCGCAATTCTGCGTCAAAAAAGGTTATGAACACTCAAGCACACGGTTTTATAAAGTTTTAGAAAATTTAACTTAAAAATCAGATAAAATCAATACATTTTCTATGTATAAAATTCTGCCAATTTTTAAAGTTAGGAAACAAAAAAATATAATATCTTTGGAATAGAATAAGTGGAGATCTATTTCGAAGCACAGCTCGTGCACTTTTACCATTGCATCGGCCGATGTGTAAGCAAGCGTATTGTCCTGGTAAAGGAGAACTTTTTTGCAAGCTATTCTTTGTCCCTTCTGCTTCAACTCACTATGCAAACGGTATGATAACGTCGCGTAATAAGAGCAAGTCACTGTTTTACTGGTTTCCAAATAGTCAATCATGATGATGCATTATCCCAAAAAACAGTTACCATTACTTTTCCCGCCTTTTTCGCTTTTTTAGGTAGACCTTTATCTTCGCCAACCATCTGTTTGACTGCCGTTTTAGCTCTGGGATATAATGGTGGACCCACGTCTCGTCTACAGACACAAAACGATGCCAGAAATCTATCGGAATACGCTGCAACTTTTTCAACCATGATTTTGAAATATCCGTCCTCTTCGGTTTTTGATCTGGAATCACCAAACTCGCATCGCACACTCAGCTTTTGTCTACCATTTCAGCAATCCCAAGAACTTTAATGTAACGATCTTCAATCACGATACCATGAATTTTATCGACCATTTCTTCGAAAGAAATCGCAATCGGGCATCCTATGCATACGCATAGAGACATCATTAACTTCCTTCAGTTCAGTTTCTATCTGGGCAGCAGTCCGCTTTTTTAAATAAAAATGTTTTATCCCTACACGATACTTTATTCATTTTTACAAACTGTGTAATTCCGATTACTTACGATAGCTCTCAACAAACAACTACGCGTTGCATTTTTTAAAACTTTGAACACAACTGTTATAAGAATCACAACCAACAGTTATGCTGCGGCTATTTCGTAGAAATTTACCACACTTATCAATCCATCTTCGTATATACATACATATACAGGGTTACAGGGAAAGTCGTCCTAGATAATTAAGGACGTTATAGTCTAGGTTGTTTCTGACCGATTTGACTCTATGACGTCCTAAACGTTTTCCAGATATTGAAGTTTAAAGATTTTCTAAAAAAAAAAACATGTTTTTTTGCTTTCATATCGATTTTTTTTTATTAGAGGTTCTCGAGTGCGATTTTTTGGTTATTTTTAGTTACTCTGTATGTCAAGTATCAAAAATCATCAAAAAAATTTGAACTAGTTACTAACAGTTTCAAATGGCGGCTTGTTAATATTTCTAAATTACGAATTTTTCCGAAGTGTTTCCTACTCTAAATCAATAAAGAGAAAAAAAAATGTATGGAAGTTATTCTGCAAATTATTTTAAAAACTTTTACGTCTTTTTAGCTATCAAAAAAGGTATAATACTAGGAGTTTAATAGGAAAACTGTACACAGAATGACACCTAAATCGGGCTCTCGGGTAGCAAAAGGTAAATTTTTAGTTCTAGGTGAAAATACGAAAAATACACAAATAAACAAAAAACCTTGCAATTTAATATTTTTTATTAATTATAATTCATGTTCTATATGGTCGCCCCTATTTCTAACACAAATTCTCATTCTTTTTCTAAATTACTTTTCACAACGCTGGTTGTGAGGTGCCGCCTCATTTCGTCAGCCGCATCAATTATTTTTTGTTTTAGGACATCCACGTTTTCGATAGAAGTCATCTGGTCGTATACGAGACTTTTCATGTGACCCCACACATAAAAATCCATCGGTGTTAGGTCTGGGCTTCTCGCCGGCCAAGGTATGGGTCCGCCTCTTCCAATCCATTTGTTGAGATAATTGTCATTGAGCCATGCACGAACACTTCCTCTGTAGTGAGCTGGGCAGCCATCGTGTTGAAAGTACATGTTTTGTCTCAAACCAATAGGTAGGTCTCCCATCAAATTAGGTAAATCGTTCCGCAAAAAATTGTCGTATCCTCGCCATTCAAATTATCTGGCAGGAAGAATGGCACAACCAAATAATTTGAAATTATACCCATCCACACATTTAAGCTGAATTTTGTTTGTGATCCTTTCGTTCTTTTTTTTTTTGGGTTGCCTTCCTCTTTAGAAGCCCAATAGTGGGCATTGTGGTAGTTTGTAAGACCGTCTTTGTCGAATTTCGACTCGTCAGTCCATAGTATTTTCTTAAAAAAAGATGCATCTTCGACATCGGTATTGAGCATAAATCTGCAGAATTATAATCGTCGCAACGGATCCCCTTCTTCAATGACTTGCACGGGCGTATAGTGGTGCATTACAAACCATACCTTCCACTGCGAAATACCAAGCTGTTGTGCGACAACATTTGTAGATGTGGTTGGGTCCACCTCAAAGAGACATCGTATTTCGTTTTCTTCGTCTTCGTCAAAGATACGTGGTCGTCCCATGTCAGTCCGCCGTCTACGGTACGGAACCAGTTTCTCGTAGTCTTTGATAAGTTCCATCAAATACGCTAACATCAGGTACACGACGAGTAGGATATCGCAGTATGTATTCATCACGTGCACGCGACGACACTCCTTCGCAAAATCCGTAACACATTAGGATGTCAGCATATTCCTGGTTGGTATACGTTGCCATATTCACAAGCAGAGATCAAAATCCAGTTACGAGCCAATTCACACAGTCAGAAGATGAAACACAGATATTTTTGAAAAGCACGGTATAGCACATCTACCACGGACGAATCGCATGAGCAGACTAAAAATCATTCAATAATGTTTAGTGAACAGAAAATGTCACTCGCACAGAGAGTACCCCGGCCGGAAAAAATGCTTACCCAACCCTTCTTATTGTTTGAAGGTGCAGGTAGTAAACCGGTAATTGGTAGTATCTAAATTCTATTATTATGTTACTCTACATTTGGGCCTATTGAAATCTCATTTTCTTAGAATTTTCAATAGATCCAATAGATATTATACCGTTTTAGATAGCTAAAAAGACGTAAAAGTTTTTAAAATAATTTGCAGAATAACTTCCATACATTTTTTTTTCTCTTTATTGATTTAAAGTAGGAAATACTTGGTAAAAATTCGTAATTTAGAAACATTAACAAGCCGCCATTTGAAACTGTTAGTAACTAGTTCAAATTTTTTTGATGATTTTTGATACTTGACATACAGACTAACTAAAAATAACCAAAAAATCGCACTCGAGAACCTCTAATAAAAAAAAATCGATATAAAAGCAAAAAAAAACATGTTTTTTTTTAGAAAATCTTTAAACTTCAATATCTCGAAAACGACATCATGTCATAGGGTCAAATCGGTCAGAAACGACCTAAACTATAACGTCCTTAATTATCTAGGACGACTTTCCCGGTAACCCTGTATATATATATATATATATATATATATATATATATATATATATATATATATATATATATAAGATTTGCCATGCAATCATGAATAATTTCACGTTAAAAGAACGCTTGGAAAATATCCAAAATTACTTCAAAATAACTCGATGCTGCAGTAATATTTCTTTCCAGAATTTGACGAAATGTACACAGACGCCTTTTATTTCCAACAGGATGGCGCACCATCCCATATTTCCCTCAAACATGGCTTTATTGTGCTCCAACTTCGGTAAGTCATTAATTTCACGAAATGACCGCCGAGATCGTGCAATTTAACGCCTTTGGACTATTTTCTTTGGGACCACGTTAAATCACAAGCTTACAGCAACAAACCAGTAACTTTTGATATACTTGAAGCCAACATTCGTCGTGCCATAGCCTGCGTAAGGCCGGAAATGCTGGCCCGAGTAATGGAAAATTGTTTAAATCTTAAATGGTATAAAATTTCCCGTTAAATAAAAGTTTCAGAATGAATTTTGCTTAAAAACTCTTTGTTTTATTCAATTTTAAAGTTAGGACGCTCTTATATATATATATATATATATATATATATATATATATATATATATATATATATATACAGTAATACCCCGCTTAGCGCGACCCCGTTACGCGCGGTTTCACTATAACGCGAATTTCAAATTTCGCGCTCATGTAGTCATTAACTTCTCTATGGTCGCGGGGGGATCCCCGCTTTCTCTGAATATTCTCTTTGAAGAATTGGGAATTCCCTGTCCTTCGACTTTGTTCTATGGGGATTTCCTCGTTCGTTTCGTGTGTTCATTTGTTCCGTAATGTTAGTTCGGTCGGCTGGCAGTTTTTGTTTTAATATTTATTGGAGATACATACATACATAATTTAACCCTACGTTAAAAATGCCGCCTGTAAAGAAAAAAGAGCGTAAAAGCGTCACTTTGGAATTGAAGATGAAAGTGTTAAGAAGAATGGAAAATGGAGGCAAAGCAACATTTGTTGGGAGAGATTTTGGACTCTCAGAATCGACTGTGAGAACGATTTATAAAAATCGGGAAAAAATTAAAATCTCCAGCGAAGGTTAAACACCTATAAGTGCAACAAAACTTTCTCGTTCGAGATCATCTATCTTAGAAAGAATGGAGAAATTACTGTCAGTCTGGATCGAAGATTTGAATAAGAAGAACACACCACTAAGTCAAGATCTCATATGCACAAAAGCAAAATCTTTGTATGAGATGCTGAAAACAAAAGAAGGAGAAGGGAGTGCCACTCCGACTTTTGCTGCCAGCAGAGGCTGGTTCCATCGGTTCAAGCAGCGTTCTAATCTTCACAATATCCACATAACAGGCGAGGCGGCCAGCGCGGACATTCAAGCTGCAGCTGAGTTTCCAGACAAGTTTCAAGACTTCGTTAGACGAGAGAAAATTCCTGCTTGTCTCATCTTCAATGTTGATGAGACCGCACTTTACTGGAAAAAAATGCCATCTCGAACATTCATTTCTAAGGAAGAACGTCAAGCCAGTGGTTTCAAAGCTGCGAAAGATCGACTAACACTTCTGCTGGGTGGTAATGCCACTGGTGATTTCAAACTGAAACCTTTACTAGTGTACCATTCAGAAACACCCCGTGCAATGCGAGGCACAGACAAGACAAGTCTACCAGTTGTGTGGCGATCAAACAGAAAGGCGTGGGTTACACGGGAAATTTTTCAAGAATGGTATTCTAATAGTTTTTGCCCATCAGTCAAATCATACTGTGACAGAAATGGGCTTGAACCTAAAGTTATATTACTCTTAGACAATGCCCCAGGACATCCAACCTCACTTGATACGCCCAGAGACTTAAAAGTGTACGTAAAGTTCCTTCCACCAAACACTACGTCAATATTACAACCTATGGACCAGGGAGCAATAGCAAACTTCAAAGCTTATTACCATCGCCGCACTTTTAGCCAACTAATTCATGAAACTGACGGGGAAGGAAGACAGTCTATGCGAGAGTGGTGGAAGTCATACAACATTATGAAGTCTATTCACAACATAGAAGAGGCTTGGAAGGAAGTTAAAATGAGTTGTATGAATGGGGTGTGGCGTAATCTTTGGCCAGATGTAGTGGAAGCACCCTAGAAGAATTGTCCAGATGCAGAGACAAGTGCTTGAAGACATTGCTGCAATGATTGAGGGGTCTGAACTTGAAGATGTCACGGTAGAAGATCTCGTAGAACTTGTAGCAACGCACGACGATCCTATTAGCAATGAAGATCTGATCGAGTTACAGAATAATCCTATCTACGATGAGGAAGAACAAGTAGAAGAGAAAGTTTTATCTTCAGGGGAAATACAAAATGCACTTTCAAAAATTTATTCAGGTTTGGACATATTGCAGAGTATAGACAATAATGATGACCGTGTCTTGACCGTGTGTCAAACAATTAAAAACAGTGTTGGGTGTTATGAACGTATTTTACAAGAACGTAAACAAAACGTTACCCAAAAGACAATAGATGTATTTTTCCGTAAAAAATAAGAGTATGTATTGCATAAAGTGTTCTTAGAATTAAAGTGATTGATTAAAATGATTTGTATTTTTTTGTATTAAATTTTGACTATGTTTAATCATAAACCTCGATATACGCGAATTTCAGTTAACGCGATTTTTTTCGGAACGTATCCCTCGCGTAAAGCGGGGTATTACTGTATATATATATATATATGTATATATATATATATATATATATATATATAAACATATATATATATATATATATATATATATATATATATATTTAATATATAAATATAAATTTATTTGTTCTTAAAAATAATTAAATTACAAATACAAAGGTTCGACTCTAGTATGTCTCCAATCCAAAGGATATACAGTAATAAGTTTATAAATTTTAAGATTAATTGTGCATAGGAAAAAATATATTAATGAAAAGCGAAGCACCCTTAAGGAAGCAATTTTGGCGATATTTAAATCAAAAACGTCCTAGATAACCGCCGTGAAATCTTTTTATCTCTGAAAAAAAAATCGAGGAAGGTGATTTATTCTAGAAAGGATTGTTTATTGTCCAAATATTTTATTTATTTTATTAGTTTGAAAGAAAACTGATTGACTTACACAAGCTAAAAATTAGAAAAAAAATGCTCAATGCTACTAGTCTTCTACTTTTTGAGACCTATTATTAGACAAAATCTCTTTTCTGACGATACCTGTCTCCTTAAAAATAATTAACAAAAAAGATGTGTTTATTTGAAATTCCAAAGAAGCAATGGTTACCGTTGGAAGAGGCATCACGTTTTAGAAAAAAAAAACAGTTCATTGTCTTGCATATTTTGTGTTTTATATTTATTTTTATTATTTTATATTATATATATATATATATATATATATATATATATATATATATATATATACATATATATATATATATATATATATATATATATATATATATATATATATATATATATATATATATATATTTATATATATGTATCTATATATATATATATATATATATTATATATATTATATATATATATATATATATATATATATATATATATATATATATATATATATATATATATATATATATATATATATATATATTGTATTTATCTAATGACTGGGCTTTATTTATTTTAGGGATTTAAATTTATGGCTATATATTAGGTAAGAATTCTCAAGGTGCGATCACTTTATTCTAATATTTTCATATTTACCTAAAAATCCGTCTAGCAACGCTATTGTGACATTGCCAATTTATTTATTTAAAAAAAAAACATTTTCCTAGAAAAAAGACATCAATCGGTAAATAAGAAAACTGGAAAACTATTGGTTACCGCAAGTTTTTATTACTGCTGGGAATGATTCGATCGAATAATAATATGTAAATCTGCCATAAAATATGACTTTTTTGATTTAAATAATCAACCTTCTGCTCTATTGGAAATTCTTTATTTAAAGCACGTCTTTTTAACAGTATTTTTTTTGTATAATTTCTAATGTCTAAATTATTTTTAATTGTTTTATTCAGCGTTTTAATTAATAGTAAATTAGTTTTAACTTAATTCATTTTTAATCAATGCCTAATGATGCTTATTAAAACTTATTGTATGAACAAAAAGGCTTATTTGATTAAATACTCCTTTCTCTGCTGCTCCAGTATATTTTCTAAGTAAATGCATTTTTCTTGCAAGGCTTTGTGTTCTATCTGCAACTCATTTAAAATCTCGTCTTTTCTCGCCACAGATACTTTAATCCTAAAAATGGAACGGAAACATTTCAGTGTTATTGCAACACAAAATATAAAATTAAACTTTTTCATTTGTTACAATTGTATGAAAAGCTAACATTGATATTTTAAAGGAAACGGCTTACTGTAAAAGAAGTTGTGAAACTTTGCACAATTTAACTAGATACTCTGTTGATTTACCGATGTACAGTACACTTGTTTGCTCGTCGATTTGAGACAGTCTTTCTTTGTTACCTAAAACGATACGTTTCGCGACCGCTAAATATATTAAAAAGTCGGTATCGCTTGTGAAGCAGTGGTTAATTCATTTTAACGAGACGAAAAATGTCGACGACTTGCCACAACGTGGTTCGGTAGGCAAAGTCACTTCGAAAATGGAAAAACGAATCGTGTCTTTGTTTTCATAGGACTCGAAATTGTCGATGCATCAAGGGGCGGCAAAATTAAGAAAATCAGGAGGAAGAAACAATTCGACAACATCTTCATGCTCATGATGTAACATTTCGAAGCACGTTGAAGAAACCTTTGCTGGGCGAAAATAACGTCGCGAAGCGGCTCGCTTGGGCCCACGGTAAAATACTACAGTGACCCTCACAATCACCGAAAGCCAACCCTATTAAAAAATTTGATCCCTTGTACAGAGAAAGCTCAGAGGAAAGACTCTGAGGACTTTGACGACTCAGTTGTTGCGTGAGATTCGAAAAATTTTCAGAGTATGCAGAAAATCCCATCGGCAGCATAAAGATGCCAGGCGTTTATTGATACCGGAGGCGATTGGATAACTTACTAAGGTAATTGTGTCGTTAGCACACCAAAGAATACATTGTTCAAATGTTCTTGAAACACATTTTTTTAAGAATACAAGCGGTCACTTTCTGAGCTGACAGACTGTAAATGTAATTCGATTCAACCAGTTGCACATAAAACTCTTTAGGTGTACGTTTTTACTTACACCACCATATGAAATAGCGAAAAAATATTACGTCGCGATGTTATAAGCATCAACAAATTAGCTGATATAGAAAACTTAAATAACTGCTGCTTAACGGCAAACTGATCCTACTTCCTACTTCATATCCGTGCCGCATCAGTTGTAAAGAGTTTAATTACAATTTTTTGTTGTCTTAAATTTATATAGAATCACATAGTGTGATAGAAATAGTTCTTTCGTCTGTGATAAAAGTAAATATACAACTATTGCCCACCAGCTAAACATCGAATCTGTTATTTACTGATTGACATGCGGAGGTAAGAAGTCGCTCCTAAAAAAATACACGCGCGAGTAATTGCGTTAGTGTCCGCAGACCTCCACAAATACTGTTCATCAAGTGCAAGTTTAACGTGTAAATTATTTTCTGTACAATTTCCGGTTACAACCATGGAGGATTCTAGATAGAGAATCAAATCCGAGTCGGTTTAAGACTCAAATTTGCATCGGGAATTCAAGTTTAAAAATCACCACTAGAGTACTATGTCATCCAAGTTGTGTTTTAAATACATTGGTTCTTATGAGCACAATCACTATTTTTGACCAAAACTTGGCTCAGTATTTTTATTTAACGCCAATATTAAGTGGTTCCTTATTGAAAAATACTTCCTGATATACCTTGTACTACATCAGTTTACACAACCTTGTTCGTTGAGACCGTTTCTTTCGTAATACCAACTTACTGCAAGATCAAGCGACTATAACTAAATCTCTTTACCATACAATCAGGTTTACCTTGAATAGAGCTGTTGAATCTCTTTGTCCCTATTGTTTTTTAACTGTGCTACCTCCCTCTCCAACTGCTGCACTTCATCGTTCATCTCTTTTCTCACAACTTCTTTCAGATCTTTTCTTTCTTTAGTTAAATTTTCAGATAACTGGAAACAATAGTTTTTTAGTAATATTTTCATACTATTTCAGATTTATATAGTACAGTAAATATAAACCCTGGTATAAAAAAAGTCAGACAGTGATGGATCTAGCAGAAATTCTAAGAGCTCTAAAAATGCACACACACACACACACACACACACACACACACACACACATATATATATATATATATATATATATATATATAATATATATATATATATATATATATATATATATATATATATATATATATATATATATATATATATATATATATATATATATATATATATATATATATATATATATATATATATATATATATATATATATATATATATATATATATATATATATATATATATATATATATATACATATATACACGGGCAATGCCCAAAACAATATAATAAAATATCTTAAGACGGGAATAAAGTAAAAAAGAAAATTTTAGAATAAGAATGAGGGAAAGAGAAAAAAGAAAAAGAAAATTACAATAATAACAACAGAAAAGGAAATAATGACTGTAACAACAAGTAACAAAATGCACATCACACTCCACACAACTGTCTATAACACACAGATCTTCCAACGAAAAAGTCCAGACTGGGATGCTCATTGGCAAGGCGACATGACTTAGATACAAAATTATTGCATCCATAGTTGGTCCTGTGGGATTACACAAAAAAAGTGTGCCTCGAACGGGTCACCCTGGGAGGTACATGCAGACCAATTTTGTCCAGCAGAAAGGGACAATGTTAGTTACTATGGAGAATATTATAAAGCATTTTGAGATCGATAGCAACTCTGCAATCTTGTAAAGTTTGAATGTGAAGCTCAGATTCTATCTGAGAGTAGGTAAGCTCAGGTCTATTGATCTTATAGGCGATGTATCTCAGAAATTTGCGCTGCACTCTCTCAATGCATTGAACGTGAGTACCATAGCAAGGACTCCATACACTGAAGGAATACTCTAAACAAGCTCTAATCAGGGAACAGTAGATCTGCTTGATTGCAGCTATACTATTAAAGCCCAGTGTAATACGCTTAACAAATCCCAAAAGCTGGAAAGACTTGGAAACGATATTCTGTATATGAGGTATAAAAATTAATTTTGAGTCAATAATAAGCCCTAGATCTGTGACTTCAGACACTCGTTCAAGAACCCCCGATCTTATATGGATAATCTAACTGAGTTCGGGACTTACTGAAAACAATAGAATGGCACTTAGTCACATTTAGCTCCATACCATTGCCCTTGCACCAAGATACAGGCTGATTCAAATCCGTCTGAAGTTTGTAACAATCATCAAATACAGACACCTCAATATACAACTTTAAATCATCGGCCAAAAGGAGGACTTCACTATGTGCAAAACGATGAGTCAAGGCGTTAATAAATAAGTTAAACAGTTAAATAAGTTAAAATATATATATATATATATATATATATATATATATATATATATATATATATATATATATATATATATATCCGCCAAAAAGACCAATCTGCAGCTTTTTCATTTGGGCCAGTCTATTTTACCACTTCAAGGTTACAAACTACAAAGGGCTTATTTGTATCTTACTAAGTCAATAGGGCCAATGTGCAGATATGCAGGTAATCAAGAAAGGAGCAAAAAAGATAAACATTTTATATCCACGTCGTTCGACTTACAAAAGGTACTGAAAGCTCCCCACGGGAAAAGTATGCTTCTATGCAAGAAAATACGCCGTGTATAATCTTTCATTTTATGAGAGTAATACTAGGGTGACTTATTGCTACATGTAGGGTGAGGCTGATGGACAAAGAGGAAGCAATGAAATTTGTACGATCATGTAGAAATATTTAATGCTCTTAGATAACAGGGAGATAAAGGAAGTCGAGCTGTATTGTGATAATTGTGCAGGCTAGCAGAAAAACTCAGCTATGCTTGTGCTGTTTACAGAGTGTGTAAAGCAGTCTAAAGCTCTTAAAAAAAAATTACTAAATTTTTTGAGTGCAGGGCACTCAGTGATGACTGTCGACTCAGTACATGGAGTTAGGGAGGCAACGGTGAAGAAAAAAACCGTATAAGCTCCGAGTGAGTGACCCACTATGGTAACCAATGGCCAAAGTAATTAGTTGTTAAAAGAAATGAGTTTAGGGACTGAAAGATCTTTTCATAGAAGTTTAAAATTGAGGCTGAGGACGGTGACAAATTAAAAATTTCATCAATGCAATAAGTATATTGGTCCAAAAAGGCCGTTGTACTCAATGGAACAATGGAGGTGTTTCGAAAAGCTCCAGATGAGACCCCAACTTTATATTTTCTACAGGAAATACAAAGACGGAGGTGTACAAAGAAAAAAGAAGCAAAGAAACAAGTGAGAGGGAATAAAAAAGGAAAGAAAGAGAAGGAACCAAACAAATTATGCTGGGACTTAACTGAGGCTCCGTTAGCCTACCTGCAAGATTTGCCTATGGTGAAGCAAAAATATAATGACTTAGTAAATCTCTGCACAGAGGGTGCTATTCCTGAACGCTATTATAAAGAGTACTTTGCCCTTCCTAATTCGGAAGCAGTGGCAGATGTCCTAATTGAGACCGATGAGGAAGACGTCTAACAGCAAAGTGAAAAATTTATTTTAATTTTAATTAAAGTCCGTTATTTATTTATTTTTTTAATTGTATTTTGTAATACAAAGTTAAAACAAGCAATTTAATAATAATAATTAAAAAGGAAGATGCTCCTTATTATTATAATTCCTTTTACGAATAAAAATGATAGAAAATAAAATATCAGTAACTTGGTATTACATCCTGCATGTTGAAAAAAAAAATACCAAAATTAATTATTTATGTAATTTTATTATTCGCCAAATTATTATCCGATGAAAATTCAAGATTGGCCCTGACAAACATTAGTTTAGCCTTAAGATCGAAATACAAAAAAGGCCAATCTACCACATTAGCTCTTTTGATCACAAGATCGTTACTCGAGTGGTAAGTCCAGAAGGGCTAATTTGCATTTTTATATTTTCTCAGTCATGATTACAAACACTCCTTAAAATTTTTTTGAAATTTATTATTTTAAACCGTAGTATATAAATCAAGTTACCCATTCAACCATGGGATAGTAATTATTTTGCAAAATTTCTTTATTATTGAATAACCTAAATCTTAAACAATGAGCTCCGAAAACCAGATTGGCCCTTTTGGCGGAATATATATATATATATATATATATATATATATATATATATATATATATATATATATATATATATATATATATATATATATATAACCAGCTGACGTTTTGGCGAATGTGTCAGTCAAAATTTTAAACAACGCGACGGCAACATCGTAAGGGTAAAATTGGTAGGCTAACCTAAGTACTAGAAATGGTGAAAGATATTTAAGCCAATAATTTATACGTTTATTTTAAAGTAAATAAAAATAAAACTTCATTTCTAAATGAAAATAGCATCGATTATTTAATGTACCCAATTTTTTTTCTATGTACAGAATATTCTTTTTGTATTAAAATTTACTACCTACCAAACCAGAACAGAACAGTCGTTAACTGTTGCTAAGCGACCTTTATTACAATCAGAACCAAAAAAAAATTGAACATAGTCGTATTAAGGTTCATACTAGAAAATAAATTTGAGAAAAAAGATTTGAGAGAAGTTTAGTTGTTAACGTTTTATTGGAAGTTTCAAATAGAATATTTAAAAGCAATTGGAAATATTTTACCGTAACTTTATATGATATAACTAAACGTAAAATAAAAATGATGAGAGAAGCGTTAGAGACAAACTCCGTAATGTTATTACATTTTTATCAGCTTCTGTTTTTAGGGGTTGGTTTTAACAATTAAAATTAAATTAAGTTAGTCTTTCTGAATATCTCGAGCTTTGTGAATCTACGAACAATAAAAAAAAAATTACGGAAATTTTACTCAATTTTCTTTATTAGTCCAAGCTACTCTTTACGAATATATGCTATTCTATTCAAATTGTACCTGTCTTAAGATAAGGAAAACGTTTGATATTTAAAATTTTGTTGTTAAATACTCAATAACCGTGCGACCAGTGAACAAACAATTTATCTTCTGAAAACTTATGACGCCTCTAACGTAGATTGAATGCAGCGAACTTATGAATAGAAATTGGTAACTAGCTTCGTCCCTTGACCCTAGACAGTAAAAATTTTTGAAGTATTAAAAACCTTTTTTATGTTTTAAAATAATGTGCATTTCATCGGAAGAAGAAAAATTTCCGGCCGAATCACAGTGTGTCGACTAGTACAAAATTATTTTTTCACTTATTTCAATTGTTTATGTATATTCTAGGCATATTAAGTTATTTTAAGAAAAAATTCATCGCGTTGGTTTTTTTTTATGGGCGTGGCTAATTTTTTCCCCTAAATTAGTCAGCTACGCAGACATATTTAACGATAACTCGGAAACAACTTGTCAGATTTTTATAAATAAAACATTAAAAAATGCGTAACAAGATTTTATTAAAGTTGATTGAATATTATTTTTTTTTTCTATCTTTTATCGTTTTGGAGTTATTTAGACATTAATGGAGAGAAAAAATTTTTTCGTGTAAAATTCATTATTTTTTTTCGGTAAAAAAGCGCAATAACAAAAGAAAAACAAAATATTATACATTTTTTCTGACAGCTGCGTATCTGGAAAATAAAATAAGGTGTTAATCATGAAAATCGGTTAATAAATGTGGGTTTTATTCACAATTTACCGCAGGTACTCAATATCGATAAAATTTGTGTAATACAGCCACCCTTGTATATCGCGGTAGGATTGCATCAGCTTAGCAGGTAGATAACGGAACTAAAGAGCAAGGGTATTTTGTATGGTTATTAGAATTAAAAATTATAAATACAGTGTCTTTCATTTAGCTGCATTTCGCTTACCTGTATTTTTTGTCCAGCTGCACAAAATATTGTATAACAAAAACAAAATATTCTGCGTATGTGCACGAATTTTTCTACAAACTTGAATGTGCAACTAAATGAAAGACACTGTATTATTATTTTTAATAATAACCAGATGAAAAATCATTAATTGCATTTGTCAATTAAAAATAAAACAATTAATCCATATTACTTACTTTTATTGACACAAAAAGGATAAACTCAAATAATACCTGCCTTTCAGGTAGGTAACTTGTGCATTATATATACATAATAGTTGGTATTTTAAAATATTTTTGATTTTTTTAAGGTACATATTTCTTGCTGTTCGGTTCAAAAAAAAATTGTTTTTGAAAATTCCAGTCAAAAATTGTTTTTGTTTAATTTTAAAATAAATGTTATAAATGCTCTGTAATAAATTTAGCATAATGACACTGACTGTAATTATATGTAAAATAAAAATACTCATTTATTGATAAAGAAAAATTTACAAGTCAAGGTTTACATGATTAGTACAAGCACTACATAACTAAAAATAGTAGCTGAACCTAATAATCATCATCAGAGTCTTCTGATGAGTCGTTTACTGTATAATCGTCATCATTTTGTGGCATTGTGCGACAATATGATGACGATTCCAATCTTGACTCTTCTATGCTAGGGCTTACAATTAACTTTAATACATCTGTACATATTTTTTTTTCCGGCTTTTTTTTTGGAATCTCTCGAAGGCTGTTGATCAAAGGATCAGATGTTATAATTAACATGCACAGTAAGTCTCTATTCGTGGCAACACGCGAGCACTTGCGGGTGTTGTACTCCCTAAATCTGCGGCAATCTTTGTTCCGTGCTTCTTGAGCCTCTTCGGAAAGCTGCCCAATTGGAAGCAATGCCGCTTTGATGACTTCTGTGCTGTGAATTAATATTTTATGCACAGTAGCAGGCATACAGTACCACGAATAGAGACTAAGATAATGTTTTCTGGTTTCAAGACAAAAATTTTTTAATTCAACTAAGTTTATCTCGAATCCAGATGACAATGTTCTCAAAATAACATCAAACTTTTTTATAATTGTAACATCCAACCCTGTGATCTGAGCACTCATCTCAGCATTCTTAAAAAAGCGACGGGCTGTATTTCCATCATTTGAAGAACCAAATCCTGGCTTTGGTTTATCTACAGTGAGTCCCATCTCGTTCTTAAATTTCAATTTGATTTCTTCGGAACGAACCTTGATATCTGCTTTGTCTTCGTTGCTTCTAGCCTACCATTTCTTAATATTCAACTTGTAACTGATATGTAAAAGACATTCGAAGCAACGAATCCAAGCAAGAAGTGTAGATAAACCAAAGCCAAAATGTTCTTGATTGCGGTTAAACATCGCGGGGTCATCGTTCATCGTCTTGGGGGTGGCGCCACAGATGAAACACTTTTGGGATGAACTAGTTTCCGTTAAGGCGTTACACACCTTTCCGTCTGTCATTGTCAGCAAAAGTTCGTGTTTTACAGAGATTTGAGAATCACCAAAGTTGATAAGTGTTGGAAGAAGAGCATTAACTTCTTCCAACAATCTATTTGTCTCCACTGACGTGAAGTCGTTCGTTTCTTTGGCAAATATAAATTTGATTGGGCGACAATACAAAGTTGATGAAGGCCGAGGATTTTGCCAAATAATTTTGGACCCATCATATAACTTAAGGGAAACTAAAGAAAATGCGAAAAGAAACTCGTCCGTATATTCAGTGTTCTCAAATCTCTGTTCGTATGTGCTGTGCCCAGAACTTCCATCACATCCCCATTTACTAACAAGTGTAAACGATGAACTTGTTGGGAGCACACTGCTGATAACTTCATTCTGTGCTAATACTAGACGTTCCACTGTTTTATTTAATAAGGCTTGCAAGTTTATTTCAGCACGAGTTTCTGTTATAGCATTGTGCTCCTCTGCAGGGTAACAGGCCTGTTTGGACTTTTTTAAACTAAAATATGACGGAAACACATTATGCCCCGCCTTCATGGACCACTTCCTAGTTTGTTTGTAAGAATGTGTTGTTGACTTAGAATCTATATAGTAAGCTAAGGCTTCGTCACTACTTAATTGCCTAGGATTAACGGAACTGGTATTTTTAGACTTAATAATATTATCTGGTCTCTCACTAATGTCTCTAATCACATTGGCAATTTTCCTTTGCCCTGCTGAACGCACAGCAATTTCGGCAGCAGTCACCAATTCACTGACACTTCGGGATTCTACGAGATCCACGACGCGACGTTTCTTCGTCTTAAACGACGATTCTTCGAAATCTTTGCAAGGTCTTCCTGCAGGAGTCACATTCTTACTTGATGTTGAAGGTTGTGGCGCAAAAGAACTCGCAGTAAACTGTATGTCTGCTTCATCCAACCAATTCTTATTTTTAATTAAAAAACGCTCCTTCGACTTTCCTGAAGCCAACTATTTGGCACCAAACTTATTAGACAAGTTGGATATCTTCAACTTTATTTCTTTTTGGCTGCTTTCAGTAATGTCACCAAAGTGGAATTTTGAAGAAAGAAAGTCATATACACGCGAGTTTTTTTCATTCTTCGTGTGTTTCAACCACTCCTCAAAAAAGGCTACCCTTGAAATAGAGTAAACGTGTTCTGGAAAAAAAGAAAAAAAAAACATGTTGTACTGAAGTGTGCTAAACAATATGTGTATTTTTACGAAGAATAAAGTTATTTCTGTGTAATATCTAAAAACTAGCCCGGATAGAGGTGAATGTCTGTATATTCTGAACTTTCAAAGTTTCTTTTTTTAAAAACACGCTAAAATATATAGGCTATTTAAAAAAAAATACTAAAAATTCAAATTAATAGATTCTGATTAAAAAAATACATTACAAAATAGTACTTACCCTCAGTATTAATATTCATCACAAAAACTTTCACAATATTACAATATGTCACTATAAGATGTGCACGAAAGTGTCGCTAAATTGCAACTGATTGATTGAAAGAGCTGCATTAAACTCATTAGCTGACTTCTGACGCTTATGACTCGCCACTTGCAAATTTGATAAACAACCTTTTCTCGGAATTCGGAGTTTGGTGGTGTTGTTTACGTTTTGCAAATAAGATTTCCTGGAAATCATAACATGAATTTTGTCCACCTAGCATGTTCTACGCGACACACTGTGCAAATGGGGAATATCGTTTATTACACCAATCTATAAAAAGGGAGATCACAAGGATTGCAATAATTACAGAGGAATTACTACACTGAACACAACTGTCAAGATAATAGGATAAAGAAAAGTAATAAAACAGCAACTATCGGAATCGCAAAGTGGATATAAGGCAGCAAGAAATACACAAGACCACATATTTACACTGAAACAGATTATCGAAAAGATCAAAACAAAATAAAAGTCTACACCTTGTTTTCACAGACTTAGAATAAGCAGTTGACAGTGTACCGATAAATAAAGTGTGGAAAAGCCTAGAAAACAAAGGAATAAACAAAAAGACAATAAGAATCGTAAAAAGGAATATACAGCAACAATCTGCAGTATGTAGTAAAAAACAACATGAAGTCTGATGGATTTACAACACAGGAAGGTTTAAGGCAGGGAGAAAGTTTGAGCCTGACATTGTTCACTGTATATATGGATGAAATAATCAAGAAATGCGAAATAAAAGTGAAAAAAATTACAATTGGATACTGGAAGCTAAAAAGAATAGAAATATCTGAAGCGGCTTTTGGTAATGATATTGTACTGGTGCCGGAAAATGAAAGACAATTACAAGGAAACCTAGATATTTGGAATGAAGCGTTTAAAGAATAAGGCATGAAAATTAATATAGATAAAACAAAAGTAATGACAATGGAAAACCAACAAACGAATATATACATAGAAGGGAATGAAGTACAACAAGTGGAACAGTACAAGTATTTGGGAGTGATAATGGACGAAACTGGAAAACAAGACAAAGAAATTAATGAAAGAATCGAAAAAACCAACAAACTTTACTATGCAATGAATAATAAATTCATACGGAAGAAAGAAGTGACGAAACAAACAAAAATAAAAGTGTTCAAAGCAATTTATAGGACAATCCTAACATATGGATGCGAGTCATAAACCCTAACAGACAGACAGAAAAACAAGATACAAGCCGTCGAAATGAAATACCTGAGAGCAGTACAAGGAGTTACATGGAAAGACAGAATAAGGAATACAGAAATAAGGAGAAGGCTGAGAATACAATTATGGAATATATACAACAAAGACAGCAGGGATGGTGGGGACATGTACAGAGAATGAACGATGATAGACAAGAGAAACAAGTGTATGAAGCCCGAATACAGGGAAAACAGAAGCTAGGAAGACTCAGACAGGCCTGGAATAGGAGTATTGGAAGTATACTTAAGGAGAAGGGAAAATCCTGGAAAGAAACAGTGAAAATGGCAAAGAATAGAGACAGGTGGTAGAAGTTTATACGTGAAGATTAAGAGGGAAAAAGGAAAATGTAAAACTACCCTACACCATACGGTAGAAGGGATATATATATATATATATATATATATATATATATATATATATATATATATATATATATATATATATATATATATATACTAGCCGGGCCCGCGGCTTCGCTCGCGTGCACTTGATTCACCACTATCGTCACTGCTTATTCCTTATGTTACCCAACGTAATAAAATATCTCCCCATTATTTCCCCTTATCTCTCAATATTTCTCCTTATCTCCCATTATCTCTACATAATTTCCATTATCTAGGCTTATCTCTACTCATCTCCGATTATTTCTCCTTATATCCGATTATCTCACCTTATCTCCCATTATCTAGGCTTATCTCGACTTATCTCTCAATATTTCTCCTTATCTCCCATTATTTCTCCTTATCTCCCATTATCTCACCATAACTCCCATTATCTAGACTTATCTCCCATTATTTCTCCTTATCTCCCATTATTTATATTTACCTCCCATTATCGAGGCTTATCTCGACTTACCTCCATTATTTCTCCTTATCTCCCATTATCTCACCTTATCTCCCACGTAGGCTTATATCGAATTATATAGAACATATGTATAAATTTATAAAAACACATAAATCGGATAAGTGGTTCTCAAGTGATAAGCGCACTAACGGACAGACAGACAGACAGAGTGACGTTGCATTTTATATATTATATATCTTGACTACATGATATTGTTCCATATTTAATGCTTTAGGCAGTGTATTGCAAGAGAACGCGGTAGCGGTAAACTTTTCTCCGACTTGATTCACTATTATCGTCACTGCTTATTCCTTATGTCACCTAACGTAATAAAATATATCCTATAACCTGGCCAGAGAACATATGTATGTTTAACAAAAAAGCACGTAAATCGGATAAGTGGTTCTCCAGTGATAAGCGCACTAATGGACAGACAGACAGATAGAGAGACGTTGCATTTTATATATATTATAGATATTCATTGCTACATGATATTGTTCCATATTTAATGGTTTAGCATGTTTAAAAAAAAAGCACGTAAATCGGATAAGTGGTTCTCCACTGATAAACGCACAAACGGACAAACAGACAGAGATACGTTGCATTTTATACATATTATAGATGTAATAAAATATATATCTATAACCTGGTCAGAGAACATATCTATGAATTTAAAAAATCACGTAAATCGGATAAGTAGATCTAGAGGGATAAGCGCACTAATGGACAGACAGACAGACAGAGAGACGTTGCATTTTGTATATATTATAGATATAGATTATTATTATTATTATTATATAACCTGACCAAAGAATATGTGTATGAATTTAAAAAAAAGACACATAAATCGGATAAGCGGTTTTCGCGTGATAAAACGCACTAATGGACAGACAGATAGACAGAGACATTGCATTTTATATATATTATAGATTATAGATTATAGATATTCTCTGCTACATAATATTGTTCCATATTTAAGGGTTTAGGCTGTGTATTGCAAGGGAACGCGCTAGCGGCAAACTTTTTTTCCGACTTCATTCACTATTTTACGTCACTACTCATTCCCTATGCTACCTATCGTAATAAAATATAGCCTATAAACCTGGCCAGAGAACATATGTATGTTTTTAAAAAAAAAGTACGTAAATCGGATAAGTGGTTCTCCAGTGATAAGCGCACTAACGGACAGACAGACAGACAGAGAGACGTTGCATTTTATATATATTATAGATATGTATATAAAATAATGTGATGTCGTAACTTAAAAAATATTGCTTTACCCCTTCATGATATTTTTTTTATGGAAAATAAAACTATTTTTACCATCGTATCCTAACGTACATAAAAAAATAACATCCAAAATCTTGACTAAAATTGTTAGTTTTGAAAATTAACATTTGCAGTTAATTTTGTTAGATGCGAGGGTTGTAGGATAAGTACCTGGCTTCACCCAGAGATGGCGCTACTACTATTTAAAAAATTTTATTTTTCGTAAACATAATCGTTCACAAGAATCATGACAAATTTTCAAGTCGCTCTGTGATTTAGTTTGTGAGTGGCAGTCATATAAATAGAGCTTTTATGATTTTACAAGGGAAAAATTGAATACAAAGCAGTGATAAAATATTTGTTTTTGAAAAATAAAACAAATGATGAGGTAAAAGAGACTCAGCGAAGTTTATGGAGACTCTGCACCTTCGTTATCGTCCATAAAATATTGGACAGATAAATTCAAACGCGGCCGTACAAGCATTTTTGATGAAGAACGTCCAGGTCGTCCAAATGAAGTCTCCACATCAGAGATGATTGAAAAAATCCACCATATAGTGATAAATGATCGGCGAGTGAAAGTTCGTGAGATTGCTGAGACTTTGGGCATCTCAATTGAACGGGTGCAGAAAATTTTAACAACCCATTTGGATATGAGAAAGCTGTCCCCAAGATGGGTGCCGTGATTGCTCAACTTTAGAAGAATGTTTAGCTATGTTAAAGCGCAATCGGAATGGTTTTTTGTGTCGATTCATAACTAACGAAAGATGGATTCATCACACCACACCAGACATCAAAGAACAGTCAGTGGATTTTGCGTGGCGAACCGGCGCCAAAGAAGGCCAAGGCGACCTTATCGGCCAACAAAGTTATGGCCATAGTATTTTGGGATGCACACGACCTAATCCATGCCAATTACCTTAAAAAGGGTAAAATAATTAATGGAGAATATTATGTCAACTTATTGGATCGTTTCAACTATGCTGTGGAAGAAAAACGTCCGCATTTGGCGAAAAAAAAAAATTCTCTTTCATCAGATAAGGCACGCGTGCACACTTGGGTTATCCGCAACCACCATATTCGCTAGATTTAGCATCAAGTGATTATTTCCTGTTTTAAAGAGAGAGAGAGAAATCATATTTTTTAGATGGGACACAAAAGACAGAGAAAAGTTAGACTAAGTGTATCGACCTAAAAGGAGACTATGTTGAAAAATAAAATAAATTTTACACATAAAAATGTTTTTTTCTTGTCAAGGCCAGGTACTTATCATGCAACCCTCGTACTGTAAGATATGTGCGAAGTAGAGTCAAAGAAAGAGTTCAGCATCATTATTTTGAAAAACAAGAAATATTATCAATCAAGTTAAAAAGATTACAATTTGGCAAAGTTCGTGAAACAGACTGTATATTAATTTCTTTATTTACGCACAAAAAAGAAATAAAAGAAAAATTGTGTTAATTCTGATATGATACATTATGCTGTTGATAGGATACTTACCAACAGAGTAAAACTAATAAATGGTAATTTTTTTTGATAAAATATTTTGTATCTTCAAAGAAATCAGCAAGTACTAATTATAAACGACATCAATATTGTAAGTATAAAGTACTTTACCTAACCTAAGTACTATTAGTGGCATGATATCGAAATTAATAAATTATATATATAATATACAGTGACTCACAGCTTAAATGATGCAGTCGCTATAAGAAAAGACTAACTGGTCTCAGTGCCTCTTTATTTATTTGGAAAAAAACAACTTATTGAAATTAAATTAGTAAAGAGTCTTCTAAAAAAGTACGAATTACTTTTTGTCTTAAATATGCCTTACTTAATTAACAATAAATAATTAATCAAATCATATGCAATTTTAACGTCACAGCTTAAAAACTTAACGCATTTTGAAATTTACGAAGGCGGCGTTGCTTTGATTTCTTAGTGCAATTGTTTTTTGTTTAGTTTGACATTTTTTTTTCATTCAATAAAACGAAATTGTTTAAGAATGGGTCGTCGAACTACAATTTCTGAGAGAAATTTAATTATTACTCATTACAGGAATGGATACAGCCAAAGAGACATAGCCAAAATGGTAAATAAATGTCCGTCAAACTGTTCAGCATATCATGGAACGTTACCGGAATGAAAATAGAGTCGAGAATAAGTCAAGGTTGGCTCCAAATAAGATCTTCAATGAACGTGAAGAACGATGGATTTTAAGGGAGGTATCAAATAATCCAAAAAAAAGTGCGCCAAAGTTGTGCGCCGAGATGGAAAGACAGTTTGAAAAAAGGTGTAACCCCGAAACAGTTCGACGGATCTTGCGAAATAATAATTTACATGGTCGAACTGCTATAAATAAGCCTTTCATTAGTCAAAGAAATAGACACGTGAGATTGGAATTTGCCAGAGAGTATATCAATAAAGACTTGAACTTCTGGAATTCAGTAATATTTGCTGATGAGACCAAAATAAACTTATTTGGGTCCGATGGAAAAAATATCAGTGTGGAGAAAGCCTAACGAAGAATTAAAATTGAAAAATATGAAAGCTACGGTAAAGCACGGTGGAGGTGGAGTGATGTTATAGGGCTGTATGTCATCTGCAGGAGTAGGTAACATGCATTTAGTCGAAGGGAATATGAACCAATATGTGTACTTGGTTATACTAAGGCAGCATCTCGTCGCTAGTGCCCAAAAATTAGATAATGAAAACAATTATCGGTTCTATCGCGACAATGATCCAAAGCACACGTCATTTCGAGTCCGCATTTGGTTGCTTTATAACTGTCCAAATGTTATTAAAACACCAGCCCAGTCACCAGACTTAAATGTAATTGAAAATTTGTGGCTGACATTAAAAAATAAAGTAAATAGTGCCCCAATATCAAATAAAACTGAATTAAAAGTAAAAAAAATACTGCATAAAGCATGGAACACTATTTCCCCGGAGTATACTAGAAAGTTAGTTGAATCAATGTCCAGAAGATTACAAGCCCTTATTGATAATGAGGGAGGCCCAACCAAATATTAGCAGGCTTATTTCAGATTCTACAGTTTGTTTTCTCTAATAATTTTGGTATATTGAATTTTGCATCATTTAAGCTGTGACGTTAAAATCGCATATAACACTGGTCAACAAAAAAAAGAAAATTGCTTGTTTCCTGTGATTTTTTTTTTGTTTCTATCTCAAATTGACACGTATTTTTTAAATATGGCAACAATTTTTCTCTAACAGCTTTTGTTTTTGAGTTATAGGTAACTACCCTCATTTACTATTTTTTCTTAGATTTTCTTTTTTATTGGACACTAAAATATATTTTGTTGTTGTTTTAGATATGGCTCCGTCAAGAAGATGTTGTGTGCTTAATCCCGATTGTTTTTGTTATATTCGTGGTGAATATATATTTGCAAAATATCGAAAACCTATATCGGACTTTGTGAAAACTGCGTATCATCAATACTTTAAAATAAAATTGTGTAATCAGGACAAGCCATGGGTTCCTCATATTGTATGCCAGAAATGTGTGGTATGTCTACGGTTATGGTCCAGAAAAAGAGATGCAATAATGTTCGTAACACCCATGATTTGGCGAGAACCTCGAAACCATCATGACGATAGCTACTTCTGCGTTGTGAAAATAAACGGAATTAACCCTGGAAATCGAAGTAAGTGGTCATATCCTAACTTATCTTCTGCTCAACGACCTCAATTAAAATCACAAGATGTACAACCCAGCACATCTAAATCTTCTGATGATCCAAATCTCTGTGAACCCGAACGAAATACATCAAGTGACGACTCTGATTCAGACTACAAATGTAGCCTTTCAGAACCTCAACCATTTAATCAGAACTAAATGACTTAGTAAGAGATCTGAACTTATCAAAAAAAGCTTCTGAAATTTTAGCATCTCGTTTAAAAGAAAAAAATTTGCTTACTCCGGAAACCAACATTACATTTTATCGTACCCGAGAAAAAAATCTGTTACCGTATTTTTCTCAAGAGAAAGATTTAGTTTTTTGTAACGATGTTGGTGGCATTTTGCAGCAGATCGGATTAAAACAGTACCAACCTAGTGATTGGCGTCTTTTCATAGACAACAGCAAAAGAAGTTTAAAGTGTGTTTTGCTTCATAACGGTAACAAGTACGGATCTATACCTATTGCACATTCGACGACTTTAAAAGAAAAATACGTAAATGTTTCTAAGGTTATGGAAAAAATTAAGTATCAAGACCACAAATGGGTCATTTGTGTTTGATCTGAAAATGGTTAACTTTCTTTTAGGTCAACAAGGGGGGTACACAAAGTTCCCTTGTTTCATGTGTCTCTGGGATAGTCGTGACAAACAACAACATTGGTCACAAAAAGTTTGGCCAGTGCAGGAAGAGCTAAAAGTTGGTACAAAAAATGTTATAAACGTGCCTTTAGTTAGCCGAGACCGCATCATACTTCCACCACTTCATATTAAACTCGGCATAATGAAACAGTTTGTGAAGGCGCTTGACAAAAGTGGCGAATGTTTTAATTTTCTTTCACGCAAGTTTCCAGGATTAAGTTCAGAAAAATTGAAAGCTGGTATTTTTGATGGGCCACAGATTAGGCAACTCGTGAAAGATCCTAATTTTGTCAAATCAATGACTGAAGTCGAATCCAAAGCTTAGAATTCATTTGTTTTGGTGGTGAGTAGCTTCTTAGGCAAAAAGAAATCTGACGACCATGTCGAGCTTGTTGAGTGCATGCTATCGAACTTGCAAGAGCTAGGGTGCAACATGAGCATAAAAAATCCACTACCTGCACTCGCATTTAGACCGATTTCCACAAAATCTGGGTGATTTTAGTGAGGAGCAGGGTGAAAGATTTCATCAGGATCTTCGGACAATGGAAGAGAGTTATCAGGGGCGGTGGGACTCACATATGATGGCAGACTACTGCTGGAGTTTGCAACGAGATCTACCTAAAGTCATTCATTCAAGGAAATCTTATAAAAGATCATTTGCTAGTGTTCAATAGCAATTTTGTTAACATAATGTATTATTTTTTTGTAATTTTTTTTTGGCAAAATAATAAAACTGTATATTTCAAAAGGTAAAGCTGTTAGCAATCTCCCAGTATTTTTTTCATAGTCAGGGCCATAGAAATACTCAATAACAGAAAAAAAAAAAAGGAAAAGAAAAGAAAAGATCTTTTTCAGTCGTTTCTTATACTTGTTGCGGAGCATGATTTTTGTATATTGTTTAGCCTGAGAGGCTTCTGCTTTCCTTAAAGGCTAGCACTTTCACAGTCCGAAAATTAGGCAGGTGCACAACAAGCTCCAAAAGGCCTAAGGGCGATAGGCATTCAAGCCCCCTGTTAGCTGTATCTAGACAAATGTCGACTAAAACATGTGAAAAAAAATCGTTTAAAACTTGGAAATTAAGAGTTTAAACCTACCAGAACTTTTTTTCTTAAATAATTAATAATTTGATTTGTTTAACATGTAACTGTATTAAGTTTCTTTATATATTTGATAATGGTATATGTAAAGTTCGATCCACTTTTACTTAACAGAGGACACTTGATTTTTACTTCGTTTAGAGAATAAAAACCAAGTAGCCTCAAATTTTTTTTAATGGTAAGATACAACGAATGGTACCAAATACGCATACCTAATACTCCATCGGAGGATGACACAGCAGCCACAAGCCGACAGAGTGGTTGGCACGACCAACACTCAACTCCGTAAGTACCTGGATGAGTACTATAAATTCTGTTCTCTTGTTTGTCGATTCTAACCCGACTGATGAGCCGTAATACGGCGAAACACGTCTTGAAATGGATTGGTAAATAAGAAATCAGTGGGTAGCCTTGAAATATGGACGCCTTGTTGGTTTTTAGCTGGTTTACATTAAGCCACTTTTTTAGGACAACTCATCTTTTTCTAGCATTTATAGGGTAGAATCTAAATATTTCACTCAGAATTTTTGAATAATAATATTTTTAGTAAGATATATTAGTTTTACCAATTAGCGAAGTCATCTGCGCAAATTCCTAAGAAAATAAATGGACATTACCTCCTTATACTCAGAAAGTTTAGTTTCTAGCTGTTTAATAGTAGCTCTGAGACCCAGTGTAACTTCTTCACTCTCCAATAACTTAGTTTTTTACTTCAATAAACTTGTTTTTTATTAGACTCTTTTTCTGATGCTTCCAAATCGTTAATTTCTTTTTTTTTATCATATTTTTCTCTTATTCGTCTAAAAAATCATAATGGAAATTAATAATTCATTAAAAAAATTCACATAAATGGCACAGAGGCTTCAAAAAGGGCAGATTTAAGGAAACGGGGAGCATAGAAACAGTGCCCTTTCGGACGCTAAGTCGCCCCCACCCGTTGAGAGTTCATGTTGTTTTCCAAAGAAAGACTTTTACCTCCCCCCCCCCCCCCCCCCCCCCCGTGCCTCTATAACCTAGCTAGGCTACTGAATGAGTCCTATTGGAGAATACTGTTGCGGTTATAATGGATATAAGAGAACATTTTTTATATATCTTGTTTCATCTGACGTTGAATTATGTGGCGCCACTTTGCATAACGAAGTTGCACATACATCAATTGTTACGATAAATTAGGGCACATTAGTCGCCGTAAAGTAGCTATTTTATGAGTTTCCGGTCCACCGAATTTTTATTTTCCCCAAGATGACGGAAGGTGTAGGCAAAGTAACTTTATCAAGTTTAACGACAGCACATCTGTGAACCGCGGGTCGCGTTCCGAAAGGTCAGAAACAGTTCGCAATGCAGTTGAATTCAAGGAAGTATAATTAGTTACTTATCAGTAATATTAGTTCTTTCCCATATTAGTGTTGTAGTTTGACACAAAACACCAGACTACCGGGAGCTCATTCCTCACATCTTATCCAGACTTTCTAAACAAAATATGGAATTATGGCAGTCCTCTAACTCTTCAGACATGGCTACTTATAACTTTTAAAAATTTTCGAAGATAAAGATGCTACTGAAAGTGTCCCATTTTCACAGCAGAGAGGAAATAATAGAGAATGCGGCGGTGGTGTTTCAGGATAGTTCTTCCAGAAGTGCCTCAAGCAGTTAAAGGAACGGCGGAATAACTTTGTAGACGTGTAAGTGGCTTACTTCGATGGAGATTGCAGATTCAAGCTTTTCAAGTACATAGCTTTTTAATTCCGATCAATGTCAGGTACATTATAGACAAGCGTCGTATATAAACTACAACTAAACATATAGGTTTACAATTTTTTACTCTAGAAATTAGTTCCTTTTTAAAAAAATAATGTATGTACCGTGGTGAATGTTTACTGCAAAAAACTATTTTTGTAAAAGTCACCTTTGTAATGTTTGGAACCTGGCGTATGGATTAGATGAATACTCAAAACTCTTCAAGAAAAAATATTTATTTTTCCACTTCGGAGGTTTATCTGCATTCAATCAGTACTATATTTGCTATACAAGGTTTAAGTTAACATTGAAATTCGTGATTGTTTTCATTATTACAAATTTTACTTTTAGGAAAAATTATTTTAAAACTTAAGTTACTAAAACTTAAAACAAATTATATAATTTTATTTTTTATATAAAAATGTGGATTCTTCCTGTATTTGTGATTGACTTAAGTCCTGGGACTAAGCTAAACTTACTCCAGTATACTGCACTGACTTAGCCGTTACTTGGTGAAGATCCATAATAAGTAGGAACGAAAATTTAAACAACTATATAAGCTCTCCACTTATGTTTATTGTATTAGAGCTGACAACTGTTTGGACACACTGTCTTCTTTTGGAGCAAGATGTAAATTAGCTACAAAGTGTGTTACAAAATATATAAGTTACTCGGTTATAAAGGGCAAATTAATTAACAATATAACAGGTTCAATAACGGAGACCCACCCACAGCCAATTGATCGTTAGGATTTTTTCTAATTAATCTCTTCCTGCTCTAAACAATTCAGTAATTTCCCTTTCTTTTCATTGTGCAAAATTCTGAAATCTTCATTGATTTTCATCTGTTAAATGTTTAACGTAGCGAGATATATTATTTTCCATTTTATAGCTTTGTTTATGTTCCTTTATTCTTTTGTAAAAATATCTGCCCGTTTGTCTTACATAGGTTTTATTACAAGTGCCACAGCATAATTTGTAAAGTCCTGTTTATTTTCCTTTTTTGTCTTACTTTTATAACTTTTAATATGTTGAGCTAACGTGTTTACAGAAGACAATGTTTACATAATTTTTATGGAAAAAATATTAAATTTTTTTGGTCAATTTACCGGTATAAGAAAGTGTACCACTTTTTTATTCTTCAAACAATAGCACTTATCTTTCTTTAGTTGTTTAAACGGGTTTACAAGTCCTGTTGCTTTTGTAAATTGTTTTCTTATTAAAATATTATCTACAAGATCACTCTTGTACTCAATGTTTATATTAATTTGTTTTATGCTATCTAATTCTTTCATAAAATTTTCTTCAGTTAATCGTATATCTATTAGTCTATGGATAAAACTATTATAAGCCGAAATTTTATGTGGGAACACAGATGATTAGAATTAGCGTATATAGTTATGTCTGAGTATGTTGGTTTATGGAAGTTTTCAAAATCATGTTGATTCATTTTATTTGATATTTTCAATTCTAGGAAAATAATCGATTCATTTGTTTCTATTTCTGTTGTAAAAGTAATGTTTTTATGTAGTGGTTAATATAATCTAGAAATAGTTTTAAGTGTCAGCATGTAAAGCATGTCAATATGTCATCTATGTCTACATTGGTACCGTATACGAAGACGTTTCCATGTTTGGGGCTTTGTGAAAACTAAAGTAAAATAGTTTTCGAAAAAAAATGATATATCTTATTAGGTTTTACGCCTAAAATATATTTTTTTTATCATTCACCTGCTTAATTAGGGATTTTACTCTTTTTCATATCCCAAGGATATCGGCGAGGATGTCGTAATACCCGTCAGCGTTGTCCAAGTGCTGAAACATACATTTTTGTATTTCATAGCATCTTTTAGACAACGCGATAGTGCTGCCACGGGCGTTATTGTATTTCTGCAAACAACTATATGTACATGGCCACGCCAAATATCTATAATATATATTAAATGCAACGTCTCTTTTCTATATCTGTCCGTCTGTCTGTGCGCTTATCACTCGAGAACCACTTACCCGATTTACGTGCTTTTTTTTTTAAACATACGTATGGTCCCTGGTCAGGTTATAGGATATATTTTATTCGTTAGGTAACATAGGATATATTTTATTACGTTAAGGAACATAATAAGCAGTGACGATAATAGTGAATTAACTCAGAAAAAAGTTTGCCGCTAGCGCGTTCTCTTGCAATACATTGCCTAAACCATTAAATATGGAACAATATCATGCAGCAAAGAATATAATATATATAAAATGCAATGTCTTTTTATTTGTCTGTCTGTCTGTTCGTTAGTGCGCTTATCACTCGAAAACCAATTATCCGATTTACGTGTTTTTTTTTTTTGTTCATACATATGTTCTCTTTCCAGTTTATATAATAGTAATAATAATTTATGATCTATAATATATATAAAATGCAACGTCTCTCTGTCTGTCTGTCTGTCTGTCCGTTAGTGCGCTTATCACTCGAAAACCACTTACCCAATTTATGAGTTCTTTTAAATCTATACGTACATTCTCTGGCCAGGTTATAGGATATATTTTATTACGTTAGGTAATATTAGAAATAAGCATTGACGATAATAGTGAATCAAGTCGGAAAAAATTTGCCGCTAGCGCACTCTCCTGCAATACGCTGCCTAAACTGTTAAATATGGAACAATATCATGTAATAAAGAATACAATATATATAAAACGCAACGTCTGTCTGTCTATCTGTCCCTAAGTGCGCTTAGCACTCAAGAACCACTTATCTGATTTATGTGTTTTTTTATAAAATATGTTCTATGTTACGTTAGGTAACATAAGGAATAAGCAGTGACGATAATAGTAAATCAAGTCCACGCGCGCGGAGCCGCGGGCACGGCTAGTACTTAAATAAATTATCAAATACTACCGTGCCCGCGGTTCCGCTCGCGTGGAGTTGATTCACTATTATCGTCACTGTTTATTCTTATATTACCTAACGTAATAAAATATATTCTATAACCTGGTCAAAAAACATATATGAATTAAAGAAAAAACACGTAAATCGGATGAGTGGTTCTCGAGTGATAAGCGCACTAACAGACAGACAAACAGAAGAGTTGCATTTTATATATATTATATTCTTGGCTACATGATATCGTTTCATATTTCCAGAGGTTCTGTTTATTGCTCAGAAGTTTCCTCAAAGAGCATTCTTTACAAGTGACAATCGACGGGTTCAAACACCTTCATTATCAACGCCGACGTGCCAAAGGGTTTCACACTGTCTCCTACATTTACATTAACCATATGCTGGAAAAGATCAGGAATCCAATCTACAGCTTTGCAGATGACAGTACGCTTATCTCATCATTCACTTTTAACGCTCAAACATCGGCTACTCATGCAAATATCCGCAGACAGCAGGAGGTCGTTCAACTTAACAAAGAATGAAATTCCATCTTGGGGTTACTAACCAAGGAAAATTTAACGCTACAAAAACTCAGGTGGCAGTTTTTTCTTTTAAAGTTAATGTTACTGAACCCGACATAGTTATGTCGGGAGACTTCATTTCCCTAGCATCGTCACTCAATTTGCTGCGCGTTAATTTGGGAGCAAATATATCTTGTCACGAACATGTTGCAAGCATAGCAAAAAGAGCTCTCAAAAGATTGGCATATATTTCGAACTAGAAAGCTTAACACTCCACAACAACTGTTAATTCTGTACAAAGCTCAAATTCGACCAACGATGGAATATTGGTTCCATGTTTGAGGCTCTGCTCCCAAACATACACTGTAGTGGTTGGATTCTATTCAGAAGAGCCCGATTGGAGACCAGGAACTAGCCAGCAACCTTGATTAGTTGAAACATCAAAGAGCAACTTGAGTTTATTGTACAAGTATTTTCATGGAAAGTGTTCGATGGATGTAGCCTTCTTAATTTCTCCCAGAGCAGTGCATGCTAGACATACACGTTGCGCTAATACATCACATCTGTATGAGGTTCAGCTCGTTACTCCTCGTACAATCCTTTTCAAGCAGTCTTTTATATGGAGATCTTCATCCCTTTGGAATAGGACTGTGTTTCTGACCGAGACCAACGTGAATCACTTTTTCCGCACACGTGTCGCTCCTGTAGCTCTTTAGGGATTTCCCTGCAACACGTGTGCTAGGCCCATAAAAACAAATATTTAACAGTTTAGGCAGCGTAGTGCAGGAGGGTACGCTAGCGGCAAACTTTTTTCCGACTTGATTGACTATTATCGTCATTGCTTATTCATTATGTTACCTAACGGAATAAAATATATTATATAACCTGGCTAGAGAGCATATGTATGAATTAAAAAAAAAAAACGTAAATCGGATAGGTGGTTCTCGAGTGATAAGTGCACTAAGAGGCAGAGAAACGTTGCAATTTATATATATTATAGAAGTATACTAACCTGCCGGGATTGGTACCCGAGACCTTCTGCACTCAAGCAAGTACTACGCCACGGAGCTACGGGTCGCTACACAATATATTATACCGGTACCTGATTTGTGCATATTACTAGACCCGTAAAAACCAATAGAAGAAAAAACCAAGGGTTATTTATTTTTAGTAAAGATTTTAATACCAATTTTGGCATTTTGCTTTTTATCATGAACTTATTTTTTAATTAATTTCCTTTTACCCTCCTCCATATATTAATATTCAGAAACAAGTCTGCTATATTTACATGAAAATTTAAATTTAGTTTGAAGCAACTTTCAGAATGCTAACAATCAAGCAATTATTTTATATTGTAATAATTAGTATTGAAATATAATAGAAAAATCTTCTGTTCTTTATTTTAAATACCACGAATAACACAGGACCACAATTTTTTTTTTTGTCAATTTACTTTGACTACAGTAGGTCTAGGTTATGTGTTTTGGGTCGCTGATCACGAATTCGAGGTCCGTTTTGGTCTATCACATCTGGATTGTTAAAAATGAGCTCAAAATAAGATGGTCATTGTTTTCAAGGGCACGTTATTCCGGATTGATCAAATTCGCCATATCCGCCACTTTTAGGGTCTGAAGGTATTACTTCAATGTTCCAAATAGGTTTTAACAGCGATCATATGTTCTGTAGCTGTCAAGTGCCAAAATACGTTGACGAAGATAGTCTATATTGTTAATGCAACCATGCTACCTGATATTATTGGCGATTCTGATAAAGATGAGAGAATGCAAAATATCATTTAACAGCTCTCAAGTTTACTTTGGCATATAGTATTTGGGGTCCAGGAGAAATTGAAGTTGTTTGTTCATATACCGAAACGAGTTGTATATTTACTCCTGACCGAAATGACATATTCACCACAAACAACACAGAAACTGTATGGACTAAGAGAAGGAGCGAGTGAATAAAAGTAGTCCAGTCAAATATTGTTGACTGTCCCTTTTAAAAAAAATTGAATGGAAGCTGAGTTCTTAAAAGAACTGGTTGTGGAAGTAGCCGTGAAAACGACTGATTGCAGGGAAAGTTCTGAAAAGAACTGGTTGTGAAAGTAGCCCTGAAAATGACGGACTGGACAGAAATATTTGTGAAAATAACTGATTGCAAGATGAAATCAGAGAAGAGTTATCTATTCGTGAAAGCAAACATCTTAAAGTTAAGTTCTAAAGGGTCCAGTTTGACACATTAGTCTTCCAAGGCATGAAGCTATTTTCTTATTATAACAAGATGTTTTGGTCAACTATATGAGCTCTCCTGCAATGATCTGCCTTTCAAGGAACGAAGAGTGATGATGAGTAAAATTACAATTCTGATCCTAAATTGCCATCGGTATGATGGGTAATTCTTGCACACGCGTGATAACAGTTTGTTCAATATTAATTTAACAAGTAAATCTTTGTAATGTCTTTACTGACTACAGAATTCGAAAATAGGAGCATTAGACCGGTAATGCCAAGTGTTATTTTTTTTTTATCTTTAATCGGTTTTAAATGAATGTTAGAAATAAGAGGAATTGACAGGAGCCGACGATATAACGGTTTTTTCAACGATATGCAATATTGCCGTGGCAGTTTAATTTATTACGTCACAGCAGAGTACACTTCACAGTAATCAAATTATATTTCGGATATCAACATCATGTCCAAAAAGAAGGGAAGCATAAAGCATATTATTAATGTAATGAGATACAATACGCTCATAATCTTGCTAGTTTGTCCGTCATTTGACACCTGTCAAATTACCCTCAGAGCTGTGAAATCCCTGTAAATAGGGATCGTAAACAGGGGGTGCAAGAATATAAGGAATATTGACCCTTTCTACGATATGGAGTATTCGCCCCGACTTGAGAGTTTCAATTGGGATTTGACAGCTGTCAAATTACACTCGCAACTGCCAATTAGCGTGCGTGGATAGCAGAACTGGAACAGAATCAATGAAAGCATACGGCGCAGTGTCTTTCTCAAAGATCCAAACTATTAGAATATTCTCATGGCGTTGACAGTTCCGTTCAGAATTGCTAGCTGTCAAAGTACACTTAAGAGCTATCAAATACCATTTTATATGTTAGGACTGTTACCAGAGCCACCAAGATCATATAGTATACAGAGATTTCAAGGGAATAGAGTAACCCTATCATCATAATAGTGTGGACTGCCTTTCGGCAGCTGTCAAATCACACACAGCTGCCAATTCGCTTGCGTGGATATCAGGGCTGGAACAGCGCCGATGAATGTGAATTCTCACGGGTTTGTAAGCTTTGTCCATCATTTGACAGCTGTTGAAGTGCACTTGGGTGCTGTCAGTTAACATATTATGTCAGGCTCCTTACTATAACTAATCCAACCAATATATTAAGACAATTTTTCAATGACATACAATTTTCGCATTGTTTTGAAAATTTCATTCGAGATTTGACGGCTGGCAAAGTAAACCTTACAGTTGTCAAAGGAAACTTGACAGCTGTTAAATGATATATTGCATTCTCTCATCTTGATCAGAATCGCCAATAGCATCAGGTAGTATGGTTGCATTAGCAATATAGAATCTTTTGGTCAAGGGCATTTTGGCACTTGACAGCTGCAGGACATATGCTCGCTGTCAAAACCTATTTGGTTCATTGAAGTAATACCTGCAGACCCCAAAAGTGGCGAGTATAAGTCCTTTAAAAAACGATGAAAATCTCATTTTAAGCTCATTTTTACCAATTTTATGACTATTTTATGCAAAATTCAAATGTGATAGACCAAAACGGACCTCGAATTCGTGATCAGCGATCTAAAAAACATAACCTAAACCTATTGTAGTCAAAGTAAATGTACAAAAGAAAATTTTTGTGGTCCTGTGTAATTAATCTCTAAATTATTTATGTACACCTACCTAATAATAGATACATTCAAATGGATTTTGTGTTTATCAGAGCTAATAATTTAATATTTGAATGACTCTTTTAAGAGAATATTTTAGTCTGGAGCTTAAAAAAATACTTTTGCTTAATTTTTCAAGGGTTCTCAGAAGTGTTTATAGAAGTTTACGACCGTAAAATTGTATACGATCTGAGGGCACTTTATTTCTTAGGAACTCCGTGAGGCATGACGGTTTTGATGAAAAAAATCTTTTATTTCAATGAATATGATGTAATATCTCCAAAAAAACGTCGCTAAAAATTCTACTTCACAATTCAATGCTAACGATGCATAGAATTTTTGGAACTTGTGTTTTTCTTATGCTAACTTCTTACGGTTTATAAGGAGTCGGCATATTTTTTTTAGAAATTGAGCAAGAACGACAAGCCTTATAAAAATATGTTTATGACAATCGCTTTCCTTTTTAGTAATTAAAAAACATAGAAAATTAAAATTAAAAAATTAACTTTTTCACTATTTCTCAAATGTCCAAAATTTTGGGTAATATTGCAGTCATATTCACCAGTAAAGGAAATAGAAGAATTTTCATTTCGATAGCTCTCATTATCGAAAGCTTTTTACTGATGTACCATCAAGATTTAATCAGAATTGGCCCGAAAATATTCTGATTCTAGATCTAACGAGCGATCTATAAATAACAGCGATATCAGGGCTACGAGGATAAGTCAGATAAATTTCTACAAAATCGCGGACAATTTTGTTAAGTGGCATGACTGTTGGTAAGCTTGATTCTTGTAATGGTTGTATTCAAAGTTTTAATAGTAGCAACGCGCAGTTGTTTCTTGACAGCTATCGTAAGTTTTCGATATTACACGATTTGTAGAAATGGATAAAGCCGAGTAACTTGCAGTGATAAAACATTTGTATTTAAAAATGTGGACTCGGACCCAGATAGAAACTAAAGCGAAGAAGATTCGTCACCAGCACTCAGGATCATTTATTACCGGATAAATGAATCTAAACGTAGCCGTACGAGCAGTAGAGATGCTACATATTCAGGCTGTCTGATTGAGGATTCTTCTAAAGAAATGATCGATAAATATCGTGATGGAAAGTCGTCGCATTAAACTTCATGAGATTGGTGAGATGGTAGGCAACTCATATGAACGGGTGCATAATATCCTGCATAAAATTCTAAATATGAAAAAGCTGAGTGCGCGATGGGTGCCGCCTTTGTTGATTCCATACCAAAAACGCTTTAAGAAGGACATTTCCAAATCGGGTTTGGAAAAATTATAGCATATTCCAAAAGACTTCTGGCGTCATTTTGTGACTGTAGACAAAACATAGATCCACCCAATGGTGGATGTAATCGCCCTACAGACAAAACGGCAATCAAAACAGTAGGTTGGCGAATGTGAAAGTGCAGCGAAAGAAGCGAAAACAGTTTTTATCGGTGGGAAAAGTGATAGCAACTGTTTTTTGGGACTCACAAGGTATCATTACAACTTAGAAATGGGCTAAACAGTGGTTGGCTCTTATTACGCAACATTATTGGACCATTTACATAGTAAGTTGATGCAGAAGCGATCAAGACAAGCACGCAAAAAAGTGCTCCTTTACCAAGACAATGCGTCTAGTCACACATCAGCCCTTACAATGACAAGGGGAAAAAGTTATTTACAGGGATAATTTTGATGTCAGTCCTTTATCAGCTAGATCAAAAAGCACAGTTATCATATTCAGATAGATTTGTGCAGTATGATTAAGAATGTTTATAACTCGAAGCTATCAGAGTGTCATTTTTTTTTTTAAATTATTTTCGAATTTGAATTGAGAAGTATATATCTAAGTATATACGTTAAAATACCAAATTTAGTCGAATTTTATACTATTCCTAATATGAGGTAATAAGTATTTTTCATATAACCAATATATGATCAGATATAATCATAATAAGTCAATTTATTTAAAATTCTGCAGTTGAAGAGTAAACTAGAAGTGTTCACGAGTGTTTTATTAAAAAAATATATTCAAATTGGTCAAAACGTAAGCCACGTCTCGATTTTTGTCCAAAAAATGCCTTATTTTTCCCAGAATGCGCTGTTAACAGACGCATTTGCTGTACGTCTTCATGTTTATGTTTTTCTGATATCTTCCATATTAACCAACTTGCCGACGATACTGCCCAATTACCATGGTCGTTTCAGTCGCTTCTAGTACAGACCATTGGTACAAGCACTTGCGTGACTAATATGGTTTCGCCGTAGGTCCCCGGACCCATTAAATGCACACTAACGCATGTCCGCGTAATGCACTATAAAAATACTGAACTCGTCCCTCACTGAACTTAGTTTTTCCGTTAAGACATTGCCTCACACTTTACCACAAAAGGGAGCCACAATTCAGCTTTTTGCAACATGATGAAGCGGGGACATGTTCACTCGACGAAATGTGCCGCGTAAAACTTACAAAATATTGTTTTTCGGTTTTTTTTACAATTTTAATGCTCATAAAAGTTGTTATTGTTTGCTAAATCAATATAGAAGTTAGTAATAGTTGAACTTTGAAGCAAACAAAACTTTATTTTGCTTTCAATTTCTTGCACACTCTGTATGAAACATTTTTATATTTTGGCTCTCCTTAATTGTATTAATCTCAGTAACAGCGTTCAAGATTCTAATTAATTACTAAGATAGCCAATCAATGTCATTAATGTCTTCAGTGGTATACCTCAAAGATTTATCTTGGGCTGTCTTTTGTTTAGTATATATACCTCTCAATTCAAATAAAATATGAATATTGCATTAGTCATTTTTACGCCGACGACACCTAAATTCATGTTGAGTTCAAGGAGCAGGATGCAATGAATTTTACAGTTGTTTAAATAGTTGCCTCCAGTTCATCAGTAAAATATCGCCTTTCGTTTAGTTCAAGTAAGTCAAAGCTAATGCTATTAGGACCTAAAAAGGCACGGCAGAGCGTTTTTTTTTTTTTTTTTTTTTTTTTTATGGGTCTAGCATATGTGCTACAGGGTCCCTAAAGCGCTACAGGAGCGACACGTGTGCGGAGAAGGCGATTCACGTTGTTCTTGAATCGCTGTAGATTCTACTCGGTGGGAAACACAGTCCTGGGCAAATTATTCCAAAGGGATGATGTTCTCCATATAAAAGACTGCTTGAAAAGTGTTGTACGGGGAGTAACAAGCTGAACCTCATACGGATGTGAAGAATTAGCACGACGTGTACTTCTAACATGCACCGCTCTGGGAGGAATTAAGCGGGCCACATCCTTCGAACACTTTCCATGAAAGTACTTGTAGAATAGGCTCAAGTCGCCAACCGTTCTTCGATGGTTCAGCGAATCAAGACCGACGGTCAGTTCCGGGTCTCCAATCAGACGAACAGCTCTTCTCTGAATAGAATCCAACAAATGCAGTGTATGTTTGGGAGCGGAGCTCCAAACATGGGAGCAGTATTCCATAGTTGGTCGAATTTGAGCTTTGTAAAGAATTAACAGTTGTTGAGGAGTGTAAAGCTTTCTGGTTCGAAATAATATTCCCAACTTTTGAGAAGCTCTCCTTGCTATGCCTGCAACATGTTCATGCCAGGACATATTTGCTCCCAAATTAACGCCCAACAAATTGAGTGACGATGTTAGAGGAATGGAGTGCCCCGACATAACTATGTCGGGTTCAGCAACGTTAACTTTTTTTAGAGAAAACTGCCACCTGGGTTTTTGTAGCGTTAAATTCCACTTGGTTACGAGAGAGAGCGTACGCATTTGGCTAGATTTAATCTGGTAAGGACACAGGACTACTTCCCGATTTGAGATTTAATAACCACTTAACTGAAATTGTCAGAGAAATAACAGATCCAAAATTATTCTTAAGGAAATATTAATTTTGTGGTATTTAGAATATATTGATGTTGTCTCTAAGTCATGCTTTACATAAGTGCAACGATAGCGCCTAGAGAATGCAAAACTATTGTATGATGATATTTTCAAACTTATAGAAAGAACGCCAAACCATACTGATTTTTATGATTGACATGATCAAGATACGATTCTCATGTTAGTACACGTTACATTATGAAATTTTACTTACTAGTAAGCCACGATACCTCCATCGTAAAACAACATTCCACACAAACGTACATTTTATTGATATGAACAGGGCTAACCATTCCTCAACATCATCAAGCTAGTCAGCCTATGTTACTTTTTAAAAAAGGTGCTCTTGATCAATTGCGATCTGTTTATTTCAGTTTTTTTATCTAGGTTTTTGATTTTTCATAAATATAAAAAACGTATATTGTATACATAAACAGTGGATAGAAATTCAATCGTCAATTAACCATACAACTCCCAAGAGGGAACAGTGGGTCAGGCAGGAAATCAACTATCCTCACGACTGAGGTAAAAGTTGGTGGAAGCAAGTATATATCTACAAACTGTAGGTATGTGTAACGGCAGCTTTCAGGTAGAAGTCTGCATCTACAATGGAGGAGGTAATCTGGTACATTATATTTACTCATGTAGTTAACAGCAACTGCTAAGCCCAAGACGAATTCAATTCTAATCTAGTAATATAGGAATATCTTGAATGAGTCTAGGAGGAAACAAGAAAACCTGAACTGGATTGCAGAACATCAGGAGGTACAGGAACAGCTTGGGACATATTCAAACAGTAAGTATTAATAACTCTAAAGAAATAGGCCGGTCGGTGTAGAAGAGACCAGTAAGCAGAGCAGTGATTTTGTAATTAAGAATGAATGCAGGTCAAAGATTTTATATCGTAGTCTGGGTGACACAACTTTAATAGTAGAGGGGTCCTAAATTCCCTTGTTCTGTTTCTCAGGAAATACTATATGTTGAGAGGGTATTTAGCAAGTCTAGGGGTGGAAGATGATCCAATTTTTTAAGGTAGCATGGAGAATGAATAGTGTCCTTTTAACTTCATTTAAAAGAGCTAAGGTAGAAGGTTTGTAAATCAGAAATACTTTGAAAAGTAGAGACCAACACCCTCAAGTGGAACATTATTCTAACATTGCAAGGTCAGGAGGGTCCGCAGTGACTATGGTTGTTAGGATAATCATTCATCGGTGGGCAAAAAGTATCTCCCTTTTCTGCTTGCTAGGTACTGAGCTTCTTTACAACAGCTACTACTGGATAAAAAATTATGCTTAATAACAGTTTGCTCCTTTTGACATATTTTTAAAACACTTTTTTTAAATAAGATAGTAATATAATATTTTTGTATATGTATTGTTAATTAATTGGTATATTTCCACAAAACAATTACCACCACTACACCATATAATTTATTTTTACCAATCAACACGTGTTTCGCTAACTATCTTAGCATCATCAGAAGCGGTGACTGACTAAATCTAAAATTAAGACTAGATTATTTATACCGAAATTTTGATTTACTCGAGTGGAATCGACGTATCACAGACAGTGTTAGTTTCGGTCGAGTAACCCGTACAGAGAACTGTGAAAATATGTCCTTACTTATACAACTTTTATAATTTATAATTCTAATATTTCCGCATAAGTTTAATAATTTCTTATCACACACACTTTTTATTAACTTAAATTATTTCGTGTTACTGTACGATTATGTTTCGTAACCCACCGTAGTTTGAACACGTAGACTGAAAAGTTTTTGGTCTAGCTACTTAAAGAACATTTTTTGCAAAATTTGACTGTATTCATTATTATAATCTCCTCCAAGAGCAATACAATCAGTCCAACGCTTTTCTAACATTTCTATGCTTTTCTTGTAGAAGGATTTGTCTTTGCCTTCAAAATGGGCCTCTGTTTCGACGATAACTTCCAAATCTCTTTTCTGTAAGCATTTTTTTGAGATCTCCGAATAGATAATAATCGCTGGAGGCCAAATCTGGAGAATACGGTGGATGAGGAAGCAATTCGAATTTCAATTCATGCCATTTTACAATCGTAATCATTGACTCTTGATGAAAAAGCACTTTTTTCTTGTTCATTTGGGGACGTTTCTTTGCGATTTCTGCCCTCAAAGGCAGTTTTATGTAACATTCGCTATTGATGGTTTTTCCCTTCTCAGCATGGTCGATGAAAATTATTCTATGCCCATCGCAGATACAGAAGCCAAAACCTTCCCAGCCGACTGTTGTGTCTTTGGTCGCCTCGAGCGGCTTTCATCGGCTGTTGTCCACTCAGCTGACTGCCGATTTAATTCCGGTGTATAGTGGTGGATCCCATTTCGAACAGAGCTTTCCCATGCCCAAATATTCATGCAAAATATGACCAACACTTACTTTTGATATCTTTAGGGTGTCAGCTATCTCACGCAATTTCACTTTACGGTCATCCAAAACAGTTTTGTGGACTTTTTTTTATGTTTTCCGGTGTAATCATCTCACTTGGGCGTCCAGAGCGTTCAGTATCATTTGTATCTGTACGACCGCGTTTAAATTCAGCATACCAGTAAATGATGAGTGATATTCCCTGGGCTGAGTCCCCGTAACACTTATCAAGCCATTGCTTTGCTTGAACGATATTTTTTCCCATCAAAAACTTCCTAAAAATCATATGGATTTTTCAAAAAGGGCGACATCTGTGTGTTAGACCAAAAACTTTTCAACCTACGTGTTACTTCTTGTTTAAATCGACCTTCTTATTTGCCCAAAATACTTTCTTTTAAAATCAGTACAACTTACCTCATATATTCTACTTCATTCGTGGATTTTATCCTTCGGACTAACATATTTTTTAAGTTGTCTGATTGACTTATAGACTAATGTGGGGCTTGTATTAACAAAGACCTTATAATGTGCTTAAAGTAGTGGTGATAATTGGTGTGTAGTGTCATTGTGCGAAAAATTCCAAAAGCCCAACAAAGTAATATGTTATTCATTCAAATTTCATCCTAAGGGAGTTACGCAAGACTGAAGTCATCAGACCACGGTTATCTTAAATAAAGTATTTTTTTAAAAGGACAGTGTTTTTTTTATTATTTAGCGAAGTTTTACAACCGTTCGTTAACTCGTTATTATAAATTAGTAATTTTCGTAAATTTTATAACATACCTAATCCTATTTTCGGTACTTTGTTCCATTTGAGTTTTATTCTCGCTAGCTTCATTTTCAAGTCTTTCAATGACAAGTTCAATCTCTTTGTCTCTCTCCTTTCTACAATGGTCCCTAATAGCTGCTTCTTTTTTCTATCAGTGTTGCCGTTTGTTGTTTTTTGAAGTTGGCTTGCCAAGTTTCGAATTCAATTTGCGAAGCTTCTTTTAAAAGTTTTATTTCGTTTGAGTGTCTTCGAATTATTACCTTAGACATAAAGGTTATTTTAGAAGTACTAAGCTATACATTTTATCAACATTAAGTATGATATCGAGGATGACATAACAGAAAGGTGTATGAAAAGAGGAAATGAAAATAAAACATTTAAAATCTACAACTTGTATAAATTTCAGCTACTGGAGTAGCTATGTTAAAAATATATTTCTAATAACCCAAATTTTTATTAATATATACACTATATTGTGGATAGCCCCTCATGTTACGAGTATAAATAATAAAGATACTGTCTTACAATGATATGTGAATGATCATAAGTTTTTATAGACTTAAATACCGGCCTGATGGACGAATAAATAAGACGCTGGAATATCATAGTTATCACCTCATTTGTCGAGTAGTGTGGATTCGAATCTTACTGATGTATGTTGTGAATGCCCATCAAGTCATATAGTATAAGTTTTGATAGATATCTAATACGTTAGATTGTTGTAAATCGCACAATAAATGTAACAAGAACAACAAATGCCAATAAGGCATAGATCCAAAAATGCCCTTACAATAGAATCTTCGGTCGGATTTTTGGGTTGGAACAGTGACCCAAAAATTCTTAGTTTTATGGTTTTGTCCTAGAAATATCGTTCCAAAATCACAGGTGATTTTACAGATCCAGCATTTACATTTTGACAATTTTTACCGATTTATTTTTTACTATGATAGTCACCAATTTATTATTGACTTCATGTCGAGAAAACTTATATTCAATTCCCGGATATGAGAAACTGTGGTTCTTAGGATTAGACCGTGTCAAATGGGAGTGACTTGGCGATGTTTCGCAGCCCACAATTCCACAAAGCTCTTCAGGGATATTTACTCTTCGAAATTAGAACACTAAATGAGCTCAAGGAAGCACAAATCAGATATACGTATTATGGAAATTGGAAATAGAAGCAATAACTTTGGCTTCTGTTGTATTGATGATATAATACGTAGAATGTTAATATTCAGCTACAGCTGATTTTATAATTTGCTTCTTTTTAATACATATTTAATGTTCGTTAATTCTAGTTGCTATTGGTCTTTCAGTTTCTTCTACATATACCGTAGAACACTAAAAATGAATTTTATAGACACCTTTTAATTGTAAATGAATTGTATGTCTTGTCTTCTTCAATTTTATGTGTGTTGAACATTTTGCGAATGTTTGATCTTTTCATTAATTTGGCTATTTTATCTGTAGTACCGTGTATGTAAGGTACAACGACACTATCTACTGGCGGCTTCTTTTTTGCTATTTTATCTAAAACAGGGTTTTTAAAGCGTGCAATCAAACATTTAATATTGTCAATGCAATATCCATTACTTTTTGAGAGATTGGTCAGTTTATCTGATTCAGATGCGAGTTTTATCACATAGTGATAAAGCTCTATATAATAATTAATGGTTAACAAGCAGTTTTTGAGAAGTAGGATGGTGTCAATTGTCACTTTACTTTTTCTTTGTACCAGTACATCAAGACAAGGAAGGATACAATGTGATTCAGTTTCAATTTTAAATTTTATATTTGAATCTTGTTGATTAAAAAATTCATTCATGTTTTCTTCATCATGTAGACAGATAACAAATGTGTCATCAATATACCTGCACTACAATTTTGGTTTTATAGAAACTGAGCTTAAGAAACTTTCTTCACAGGCTTCCATAAAAATATTCGCAACTACAGGAGGAGCGGAGAACACACAGACTTCGACTATTTATAGAATATTCCTTGGAAAACAAAATATCTAGATGACAGACCTGCTTCTATTAAATCCAACAAAGATGACCGATTAATTCTCGTAGATGCAATGATACTAACTTGCTTGAGAAAGTGAAAATATAACTGAAAATGGTGTTATATGTATTACCAGAAAATTTAATTAGAATTTCTCCGGACGAAGCCAAGTGCGAATATTAGTTTCTAAATAATTAACCGTTGATTTAACTACTTTAAAGAATATATACATATATTATCCATCAAGGCCTTACAATATATACTCAGAGAGAAACAATAATGTGTGTTCCAAAAATTTCTTAGATATATTTAAAAAAAAAACCTGAAATTTTTGAATGTGTTTTTATCTCGATCACTTAAATGTGAGCGGTTGTTTGATATTTTTACTTAAGCAAATCCGTTCAGTTTTGTGATCAATACTGTATAACGGCATTAATAAGATATTAGGACTGGCACCAAACCTACGAAGCCAATAAACGAAATTCTCGATGAATTTTTAATAACAAATTATGCAAGGTTCAAAATGATAACCAACCTGCAATCTATCATCGAATTCTTCTTGGGCTAATCTTATAGCTTTTTCTTTCTCTACCGTAGCTTGTGCTTCTCTTTCTTCACATTCTTTTATTCTAGAAGTATGATCAGCTTGCAATCTTCTTCTCTGTTCTTGATAACCTTTTTCTTCTGATTCAACTAATTTTTCGTATCTGAAATTATTAGAATAAAATTAAAGGATTCCTACTTGTTCGATTATCGCTAAACTATAATTCAGTTCACAAATGCTTGCTTTTTCGCGAGAAACATAGGAAATGAACTTACTATGACACGTAGGCTGAAAATTTTTTGGTCTAGCTACTTAAAACACATTTTTTTTTTGCAAAATTCGACTTTATTTATCAACATGGCCTCCTTCAAGAGCGATACAATCAGTCTAACACTTTTCTAACATTTCTATACCTTTCTTGTAGAAGCATTTGTCTTTGTCTTCAAAATAGGCCTCAGTTTCGGCGGTAACTTTTTCATTGGAGCCAAATCTCTTTCCAGCGAGCATTTTTTTGAGGTTTGCGAATAGATAATAGTCGCTGGCGGCCAAATCTGCAGATTACGATGGATAAGGAAGCAATTCAAACTTCAATTCATGCAATTTTGCCATCGCAACCATTGACTTGTGACACGGTGCATTGTCTCGATGAAAGAGCACTTTTTTCTTGTTCATTTGGGGCCGTTTCTTTGCGATGTCTGCTTTCAAACGCACCAATAACTTTATATAATATTCGATATTGATGGTTTTTCCCGACATTTATGTGTCAGACCAAAAACTTTTCAGCCTACGTGTTACAATTTTGAAAATTTTTAATGTTCATAAAGCCGCAGTCATCGGCAAGCAACAAAGAAGGCCATCAGTAAAAGCAGAATGAGCATAAGTGCTACTACTTATGTGAAGCTGTGTCAGTTTACTAGCCTCTCCCACCCGTTTCAAGTGGCGCAAAGAAAGGTTCTTTTGAGAATATCTCAGCTAATAAAGTTCCATAAAGAAGAAGTTAATAAGAAATATATGCATACTAAAAAGCTTAATGAACAGATAATGAACGCAACATGAAATAAGAAAATATATAGCAAATAAAAACAAAAATAAAACCTCGGTCATTGAAATCGAAGAAGAAAAAATGGAAAGGAAAGGACGTGACTACGACTTTACCAAACTGAAATCTGAAAGAAACAAGAGGCTTAAAAGCAACCAACATTAAGGCACGTACAAGGAGCCTAAAAGCAGACATTATGCCACTGACAGGTCCTCAACGAACTAAAATTGAGTTAGTTACCAAATAAACAGAGACCATTCCAAACATGGGATTTATCATCAAATAACGAAATAACATCTCAAAACCACATAAGAAAAGAAAAAGTACTCCAACAGTGAAAAAATGAAGGTTCGCATAAACTGTAACACTACTTTACATACAGTGAACATCCACTGTAGAAGTTAGTATAATACTTCATTTAGAAATTCACGAGGACTATCATATAATTAACAATAGAGAAAATGCCGATATCCAATTTATAATAGAAAAGGAGATCCTTCTCTTCTTTCAAGACTAACATCACAAGAATAGCACCCAAACTTTAAAGAAATGAAGCTAAATGAAGAATTGAAGTCAAAAAGCTAGACCCTCGGATGACCCCTTCACTAGCAACTTAACCAAAGAGAACAACAGTATCGAAAAAGTAAAAGCCACTATAAACCTGCTATTTGAAAATGGCCAGAATTGAGAGGAAACTGTTTTCACCATGCTGATATTCATGTTAGATGACCCAAGAATATATGTAAAAAGCCAGGACCCGTCAGGCTTATGACGTCTAATAGGTCTTCGACTTTCCCAAACTAAAATAAACAAAGAAAAAGTCGTAAAATCACACCAATCAACTATTAGACAGAAAATACTAGTTATAGAAACATGTAGGAATACATTAAGAATGCTTAAGATGACTATTTTCCAGTCAATCCTAGAATTATAGATTCTAAGAAAATTAATTCTTACCTTTGTCTTATAACTTCTCTTTCATGTGCCATTGCCTTCTCTCTCTCTTCAACTAACTGTTCTCTTAGGGCTTCGCACTGTTGTTGCAATTTTCTGGCTGCTTTTAGTTCTAAATCTTCTATCTCCCTCTTATGCAATGCTCGAATATCAGCAAGTTGCTGTTCATATCTTTTTTCCATACTTTCAATTTCAGGTTCGATACTTTTCACTGTAAGTTCCTAAAATTTGATGTTACAACATCAACTAATATATACATTATATTTATTTCTTATTTATAGTAAAATAAACTTTATGAGAGCATAAGTAAAACAAATAATATAATAACATATTCTAACACGTGGGCTGAAAAGGTTTTGGTCTAGCTACTTAAACCACATTTTTTGCAAAATTTGACTTTATTCATCAACATGGCCTCCTTCTAGATCGATACAATCAATCCAACGGTTTGTTGTAGAAAGATTTGTCTTTGCCTACAAAATAGGCCTCAGTTTCAGCGATAACTTCTTCACTGGAGCCAAATCTCTATCCCGCGAGCATTTTTTTGAGGTCTGCGAATACATAATAGTCGCTGGGGCCCAAATCTGGAGAATACGGTGGATGAGGAAGCAATTCGAACTTCAATTCATGCAATTTTACCATCGTAACCATTGACTTGTGACTCGGTGCATTGTCTTGATGAAAGAGCGCTTTTTTCTTGTTCATTTGGGGCCATTTCTTTGCGATTTCTGCCTTCAAACGTACCAATAACTTAAGATAATATTCGATATTGACGGTTTTTTCCCTTCTCAGCATAGTCGATGAAAATTATCCATGCGGATCCCAAAATACAGAGACCAGAACCTTCCCAGCCCACTGTTGTGTCTCTGGTCACTTCAGACGGCTTTCACCGGCTGGTATCCACTCAATTGATTGCCGATTTGATTCCGGTGTGCTTAAACAGGCCCAAACAGCGCCCAAAATCATCAACACGTTGTTGTTTTTGGTCCACCGTGAGAAAACGCGATACTCATTTCGAACAGAGCTTTCTCATGCCCAAATGTTCATGCAAAATATGACCAACGCGTTCTTTTGATATCTTTAGGGTGTCAGCTATCTCACGCATTTTACTTTAGTGTCATCCAAACCAATGTTGTGGATTTTTTTTTGTTTTCCTGTGTAACAACCTCATTTGGGCGTCCAGGGCATTCAGCATCATTTGTGTCTGTACGGCTGCCTTTAAATTCAGCATACCAGTAAATGATGAGTATTTTTTCAGGCGCAGAGGCCCCGTAACACTTATGTTATCAAGCCATTGTCTTGCTTGAACAGTATTTTTTCCCATCAAAAAACAGTGTTTAATCAACACACGAAATTCGATTATTTTGAAAATATCAAAAGTAGCGTCACTAAAACCCCTATAACTTGTAAAATAACCGTCAAAATGTCATGAAATCTTCACACGTATCGTTTGAAGATTGGTAGTTCCTAAAAATCACATAGATTTTTTGAAAATATCGACATCTATGTGTCAGCCCAAAAATTTTTCAGCCTATGTGTTATATCATCTTATTTAAAACATTTCTTTAGAACTCCACTAATATGAGTCATAATATTTTTTTACCTTAATTTTTTGTGTTTTTCCTTCTATCCAACGCTCTCTTCTTAATTTTTCTCCCGCGACATGCATCTCTTTCAATTTTTTGATCTCTACTTGATGTTTATGTTCCATTGCTTTTGCATTTGTGTTGTATCGATCTTCTAAAACCTAAAAAATACAAATAACGTCATAAACTACTGATTACTTCTTTTAACTATATATAGATCGTCTTAGTTTTACTTTGATTCATAGTATTTCAAAAAAGGTATACCTTCATTTCTTGAATCAATCCCTCACACTGTTGATTCAACGATCTTTTATCAGCAATCAGCTGATCTATAAACTTCTGGTGTCTCTTAACCACTCCCTCGTACTCGTCTTTTTGTTGTTTCAGCTTTTGTTTCACCAATATTTCAGTCTGCTTATTGTGTTTCATGACTTGATCTCTTAAATTGGACAGTTCATTTTGTAAAAGAGTTATCGATGAATTTTTATCCTTTAGTCGGAGGCTGAGATCTATTAGTTGATGAGATAGTTCCTGTTTGGTAAGAGCTCCTAGATCCTCTATTCTGTAAAAATAGAAGTTATTATGCAAAATGCTTAATTTTAAAAACATTCTTTCTTCTTAACCATCATGTATTAAAAATTTATGAAAAAACACACACATTGCTAGGATTGAGAGTTTTGGATAGAGTTTTAGAAAAATCAGATGGAAGTGTGAAAACCATTTTGCTTTGTTCTGACGTTTCAAGGTTTGCAAACATAAAATTATTACTTTTTAGATATCAACTTGGAAGCAATTTAATTTAATATAGTCCACGTTATATTATCATGTTTATAAGAAGTGAGAATTGAATTTGAATTTCTAAAAGAGGGCGTAACTTGTATTAAATCGCATTAGAGTAATACCATCATAATCAGCTTTTACTGTCCACTGCTAGACGAAAGCCTCCCTCAAGTCATGCCACTTTTTTCTGTTCTGGGCGACTTGTACCCAATTTCCAGCCACTCTTTTCAAATCATCAGTCGACCGATCTGGTCTACCTCTACTCCGATAGGCTTCGGATCTTGGTCGCCACTCTATAATTATCTTTGTCTATCGCCCGTCCTTAAACCTAGCACATGCCCAGCCCAGTTCCATTTAAGATGTAGCATGAACTTGACTGCGTCTGGTACCCCGGTTCTCTTCCTGATAATATGATTTAGGATGTGATCTCTAAGAGTAACGCCTAACCTCTCCACCTTTCGTTGCATGATACATATTTTATTGATGTTTTTCTTCGATATTGTGAGAATATCGGCTCCGTACGTAAGAACGGGGAGTATGCATCTGTCAAATACTTTTCTTTTTAAATACATAGGAAGGTTAGATTTGAATATGTAGGCCAGTTAGCCATATGCAGCCCAGGAGAGACCTATTCGCCGCTGAATTTCATGTGTTTGGTTATCTCATCCTATGCTGATTTCATGTCCCAGATATTTATATTGGTGTACTTGCTCTACGTTATTCAGTTTTATAGTGTTGCTTAATACAAGATTTGTCATAAGCTGGGCCTTGGATAGATGATTTTTGGACTAACCTTTCCTGAAACTTCCTGAAGCATGTGTAGCATAGTTTGTGCTTCTTGTATTTTGTCTGTTATTAAGACAATGTCGTCGGCGAAACAGAGGTGATTTAACTTTTCACAGTCAATATTAAGTCCCATTCTTTCCCCGTTTATTGATTTTAGAATACTTTCTAGAAGTGTTACGAAAAGCTTGGGTGAGAGCGTATCACCCTGCCGCACTCTTCTTTCGATTCGAAATTTGCTAGTGGATTGATGGGAACACACTGTTGTTATATTCATGATGAAGTACCATCATTAGACTTTTATTTTAGTATATGTTATTTTGCCGAAGTGTCATCAATATATTTTTTGTATAAAACACCCTTTGCGGGAGGCGTTACTTTTCTTGTTTAATTTAAAGAAAAGCGCTGCTGAAAGTCATCGACTGCTCTCAGAAACCTATGGTGATTATATTCCACCAATAAAAACATGTGAGTACTGGTTTCGATGCTTAAAAAATGGTGATTTCGACACCGAAGACAGATCAGCCGAAAAAGTTTAAAGATGAAGAATTGGAGGCGTTACTCGATGAAAACCCGCTCCAAATGGAAAAAAGAATAGAGAATCATTAGGAGTTGATCGCATATGAATTTACATGCACTCGGAATGATTCAAAAGTAAGGAAATTGGCAGCCGTACGAATTGAAACCGAGAGATATCGACAGGCGATTTTTCTTATGTAAACAACTGCTTCAACGGCACAATCAGAAAAGTTTATTGCATCGTACCGTACTTGGTGATGAAAAATGGACACCCTACGATAATCAAAAGCACAAAAAATTTTGTGTGAAGCTCGGTGAATCATCAACATCCTCGCCAAAGCTAAATATGCGGTGTATCGAGTGGAATCAACTGAGTGTAGTATATTATGAGCTGCTCCAACTCAACGAAACTATTACTGAGGAACGTTACAGACAACAATTGATGCAACTGAGCCGAGCGTTGAAGGAAAAAAAAAAAAAGAAAAAAAAAAACACGACTGCAATATGCTAAAAAGACACGACAAAGTAATTTTTCAACATGACAACGCTCGATTATATGATGCAAAACCCGTCAAGGAAACGCTAGAAGCGCTTGGACGATTCGTGGATAGCCTCAAAGAATGAGTCGTTCTTTCAACAAGATATTCATATGCTGCCACAAAGATGGGAGAAACCAGCTATATACAATACATTGAATGATCAATTTGTAACTATTTTTTTACAATAAAGCGATATTTTTACCGAAAGATCCCCCAAAATTAATTCACGCACCCAATAAAATCGACCGCAATTCCATCCGAAATAAGCAAGTTAGCATTAGTTACCATCATAAAAAGAAGTTATCAAGCAATGCTCATATTTTATATGAAATCGGCGTTGAAAAAAAAATTTCTTCATTTCTCATAACCTATATGCTTGTGATACATCTTGTATAGAGTAAGGACACCAAATATCGTCAGTACGTTAATATCTACTAACAGAATGTTTTTAGCATTATCTCCAGCAATACCTTCCAGGTGCAATATTAGAACTTCGTACTCATTTCTTGAAGTAATACCCCAGATTGACCTACTTAAGCATCCCTCCTAACTTAAATATGATATATAACCTTAATTTGTATTGCGACAACTGGTTTTACGGGGGAACTGCATAATTTAATAATTATTTATGATGTGTAAATAGGCATATACCATGTTGAGGTTTATACCCCTCTTGAGTATCATTCTGAATCGCCCAACCCTATTGCTATCTCCGCTCTACCCCTTACTTAAATAAAGTAAGTAATTATAAATTATGTAAGTAATATGTAATATCAATTTTAATCCACTCAAGAGAATAGTTTAGAATTAGTATGGTATATTATGGTTGCCGAGGTTTATAACCAGCAAAATCGACCACATTGATTAAAATCCCACTTAACGTCTAGTTGATATCTGCCAGAACAGACCTATATTTTATCGTAGAATTCTCACTACATGATCAACAGTAGGTACTCTTAGCACGCTATTTTTACACCTTTTGCTTGCAAGAACGCTCGAGAGAGACCAACCTGCGACCTATAAACGTCTTCATAACATTGCGAGGAAGTATGTATTTCTTGTTTGGCTCGCAATCCATCAGATTTTAGAAATGACGATACTCGCCCCATCATATGTATTTTCTGGTCCAAGTGGTCTCCCAGTAACACGCTGCTTTAAGTCCCTGTTTCACAGTCAGTGTTGTTATTCCCATGAAAAAGGAATTTTTAAGTAATTAAACTAGGAGGCACCATTACATCGTTTGTAAAATGTTAGAGATAGTTTTCGCCTGAAACAGTCATTTTTAGAAATGATTTTCTGTATTTATTTTATATTACATGTTTGTTAAAAATCTTTATTACTATATTATTTTCCAAATTAAAACAGTTTGCCAAATAAATCAACTTAAATTACATAGGCTATTTTTTTTATTATTTTTGAAAATATAAGATCTCCATTAGAAGTCTGCTCCTTCCAGCGATTGTACGTTTTTAGTATATACAGAATGTTATGAAAATCGTTTAATATGTTAAGAGGAAAAATAGTATTGATGATTATAGCGCTTTGCTGCAACTGATGAGAAAACTGACTCTGAAAATTTATGATCTATCAGCAGGTACGCTAAGGATTGTAGCTAAGAGACGCATAAAAACAATTCAGTCGGATTTTGGCAATGATCTTGACTGTTGTAACAGAGTGTTATTTTATGTTATTACAAATTAAGTGAATATGCTTAAAAAGTAATTATTTATTAACGAAAATTTCATATGCTATATATCCAAGCTGAAAAAACGCTAATAATCACTATCTTTTCAAATATTGTATACTTAACTGCACTATGAAATGACCTTATCAATAAAAAAAACGTTCGCTGTTACATGCAATTCGAGAGCGCAAACTCTTTCAATTTACAATACCTCGTACCACCTTGTTCAAGAATTCTCATTTTAGAATAAATAGCTTAGGACTATGTTTCGTATCGAGTATTGGTAGCCATTCAAGATCAACATTTTTGTCACGATAAAAAGCAATTTTACGCAGTTATACTCAATGGTGGCGCTAATTTACCTTTAAAAGTTTGGAGGTTTCTGAAGTTAAATTTTCCGAATTCCTTTGGAATCGAGCCATTTATCGTAATTTGTCGTCAATATCGTTCTTTGCTATGACGTACTCGTTAAAATATACTGAACTATTTTCATAGCGCCCTGTATAATAAACCTATTGTCATTCCCTAATTTAAGTGTTTCCTCACATCTATCTTCCAGATTTTACTTGCTCTTATTAGCGACGTTATCCAACAAACACTAACTAGATTTCTTTGGTCTATAAACTTATTTGTTATACTTACCGTGGTACTGTGTCTAAATTAATTGATGACTGCATCATTTGCGTAGCTAAAAGAGCGCTTTCCTTAGCATGATTTAGAGATTTCGAACAATTTCTATCTACTTCATCCAGAAATGAAAGAAGTTCGCTAAAATTAACTAAGGAATTATCAAAAGTAGTTAAACAAAACACTCATGAAATAGAAGCTTTCATGACGTAAGTTAGATAAGAAATCAAGGTTGGAATATGTGACGTTTTGCCTACAATTACACAATGTGTATGTATATACATATATATATATATATATATATATATATGTATATGTATATATGTATGTATATACATATATATGTATATGTATATATATATATATATATATATATATATATATATATATATATATATATATATATATATATATACAGGGTGCCCTACATGTATGGAATAATGATTCCACAGCATTTATTAATATGTGTGTCAAAAAAATGTTTAAATAAAAGTTATACTAGATATTATTGGTCTAACATGCCATATTTCTAAATTGAACTGTTTTGGAATTATTGTCATTTGAAATTAAAAAAAAAAAAAAATAATAAAAAAAAACTATTAATAAACACTCTAGGTTTATTTTTAAGGTAACAATTGCTCAAAATGCCTACCGTTAACATGGAAGCAATGACCCAATCTGTCATAAACAGCCTGAACAAAGTTTTGCAGAGAATCCGAGGTGATCTGTGCTACTTCATATTGAATTCTTTGTTGTAAATCTGCTACAGTTTTAGGTCGACTTCGGCAAACTTTGGTTTTCAAATGAACCCATAAAAAAAATCAAGTGGCGTAGGGTCGGGACTCCTTGAAGGCCATTCTACAGCACCTCTTCTGCCTATCCATCGATTAGGAAAAATAGCTTCCAAATATCTATGAACATTGATTTCATAATGAGGAGGTGCTCCGTCCTGTTGATACTACAGATTTCTGTTAGGGGTATCCAAATTATTTTCATCGGGAAAAAGACCTGCACAAGTTGGAATAACTTCCTCTTGGAGTAACTGTAAATACCGCTGTCCTGTAAAATTTCCATCGATAAAAAAAGAGACCAATAATATGACGTTTATCTTTTGTGGTCTTTGAAAATCACTGCCGGTTATCGAGGGGGGATTCTCAGTAGACCAGTACCGGCAGTTATGCCTGTTCACTCTTCCATTAAGACAAAATGTGATCTCGTGAGAAAAAACAATATTATGATTTAGGTTAGGATCATTATTGATTCGTTCCATCATGACCTCGCAAAATTCAACGCGTCTATCGTAGTCATCTTCAGATAATTGTTGCAACAGAATAGGTTTGTATGGATGCAATTTTTCTTCATTCAGTATACGACTTAAGGTACCTTTACTTATGTTATGATCTAAGCAAGGTTGACAAGTGGCTGTATGGGGATTTTCTGTAATTTTCAATAAAACATCTAACTTTTTATCATCGCTTGTTTCAACTTTTGAAGGTCCAGATTTAGAACGATTGTCTGATTGTCTAAATCGTTTTAATGTTTTGCTTACTACGGATTGGGTAATAGGTTTTCGATTCGAATATTCTGCTTTAAAAAGATCACACACCTCCTGTTGTGTTCTCCTACGGTCTCCATAACCAACCATCTTTAACAAAGATTCTTTCAGTTTCTGTTAAATATACCATTATGATAATTACGCTCAACTTACAGTTTTACAAAATGCGGTAATAAACGCTTTCGTCAATAAATCATTTTTTGATGCGTTAAGTCGTTACCTGACAATAAATGTTTGACACAAGCCAGCTTAAAAAAAAGACAATAATTCCAAAACAGTTCAATTTATACATATAGTATGTTAGACAAATAATATCTCCCCGCCTCAGTAGGGATTTTACCCTTTTTCCATATCCCAAGGATATCGGCGAGAATGTCGTAATACCCGTCAATGTTGCCAAGTGCCGAAACATACATTTTTGTATTTCACAGCACCTTTTAAACAACGCGGTAGTGCTGCCACGAACGTTATTGCATTTCTACATACAACTACTACCTATGTACGTGGCTTTACAGTTCTTTATATATCCCTCATGTTTCTTAATGACAGCTTTCTAACATTTTAGGAGATTTGCTACACCATTTAGGACACCACCGTTACACTCTTGACTAGTTTTCCAATAACTCGAACAATCCCTACAACAAAGCTTCACCAAGAAAGGAAAAGTAGTCTCTTTCGGCTGGAGATTAAATCTAAGTGTTGTGGACTCATGTCTGAAATATATGGACGTCAGGTGAGATTTCTCACTTGTAAGTATTTAGCCAGTTCGTTGCAATGTTCCCACATCATGCACAATGAGTTTCTAAGTCCTGAACAAGGCAAGTGAGCTTGTGCCTTTTTTTCTGTGTAAATGTCGCATGAAATATCGTTAATACGCTGCTCTCACACTTGCCCTGTACGAGAGTATATCAGTCTTGCTAGTTCCTTGGCGATCACAAGCAAGAATCATCACCTGCTTAAGCTTAAATTGCACTCTTAGGAATTTTTTTTGATTACGATGATGATGAACTTCTTTATTCGTTTGATTGCGATGTCAACTCTAGTTCAAGGTCTCCAACCCGCGTATCATCAAACAGAGTCTAAGCATTTCAGTTTCTATTCTGCAGTCAGACAGGATCCACAAAGCACAGTTTTTCTTTTATGCAAATCGCTTATCAAAATCAAGTACGTTAGCTAGTGATGTTTTTGTACACATCACTTTTTCTGAAAAAAGTTCTTCATAAGTGTCACGCTTAGGCATTTGTTGACGTTTTTGGGCATCCAAGCCTTGGGTTATTCTTCATGGTGACCTGCTGATAACAAATACAAATAGCCCAAGAACTTGTATTACGATCTAATGTCTGCTCACCACAAACTTTAACAAAACAAACAACAAAAAAAATTCAAGAAGACCTTGCCAAATAACTACCAATCAGTCGCACTGCTTTCAATCATATCGAAAGTCATTGAAAAGGCTATCAATCAGCATCTTCTAAAATATCTTGAACGATTCAACAATAATAACGATCACCAATATAGCTTTCGTAAACATAGATCAACAGGAGATCTTCTGACTTATGTAACACATGTTTCGAACAACGCGTCTCGAACGGTTGCTCTTGACATATCCAAGGCATTCGATCGTGTTTGGCACGATGGACTGTTGGCTAAGCTACGCTCTTATGGTATGTCTGAAAAGTTCTGTTTGTGACTCTCATATTTCCTCAGAGAGCGTTCTTTACGAGTGGCGGTCCACGGATTTCTTTCTAACACCTTCACTATCAACGCCCGTGTGCCCCAAGGCTCCATACTGTCTCCTACTCTCTTTCTCATTTATATTAACGATCTGCTAAAAAAGACCGGGAATCCAATCTACAGCTTTGCAGATGACAGTACGCTTGTCTCTTCATTCACTTTGAACGCTCGGACTCAGACGAATATCCGCAAACATCAGGAGATCGTTCAACTTAACAAAGACCTGGAAGAAATTCTATCTTGGGGGGTGACAGTAACCAAGTAGAATTTAACCCTACAAAAATCCAGGCAGTAGTTTTTTCTAAGAAAGTTAACGTTGCTAAACCCGACATAGTCATGTCGGGGCACTCCATTCCCCTAGCATCGTCACTCAATTTGTTGGGCTTTAATTTGGGAGCAAATATGTCCTGGCATGAACATGTTGCAGGCATAGCAAGGAGAGCTTCTCAAAAGTTGGGAACATTATTTCGAACCAGAGAGCTTTACACTCTACAACAACTGTTAATCCTTTACAAAGCTCAAATTCGACCAACTATGGAATACTGCTCCCATGTTTGGGGCTCCGCTCGCAAACATACACTGTATTTGTTGGATTCTGTTCAGAGAAGAGCTGTTCGTCTAATTGGAGACCCGGAACTGTCCGAGGGCATTGATTCGCTGGAACATCGAAAAAAACGGTTGGCTACTTGAGCCTGTTCTACAAGTATTTTCATGGAAAGTGTTCGAAGAATATAACCCGCTTAATTCCTCCCAGAGCGGTGCATGTTGGAAATACACGTAGCGCTAATACTTCACATCCGTATGAGGTTCAGCTTGTTACTCCTCGTACAACGCTTTTCAAGCAGTCTTTTGTATGAAGAACATCATCCCTTTGGAATAATTTGCCCAGGACTGTGTTTCCCACCGAGTACAATTTACAGCGATTCAAGAACAACGTGAATCGCTTTTTTCGCACACGTATCGCTCCTTAACGCTTTAGGGACTTCCCTGCAGCACGTGTGCTAGACCCATAAAAAAAACACTAAGCAATTCTCTTGACTTCTTGTAATGTAAAGTTTTAGTTTTAATCTTCTTTTGATCTGCAACAGATACAGCACTCGAAGGCCATGTGGACACAATATTTTAGCACTCAACAAAAATAACATACACTGAGAATGTGGCACAAACATTAAATAATTTCTGCAGACTTAAATGATCATTCCCGTCAGTTTTGCTGTAATCGCATCATTCAAGCAGTAGTGCTGTCACCTTGTGCATAATTTATGAAATGATCCGTATTAGCTTTCGCCATAAGTATTTCCAAAAATTTCCAAGTTGCAAATACCAACTATACAATCGTCGTCTTTGATTTGTTATAATATTTTAAATTAAAAAACATTCAATAAACCTATATTACTAAAAATTACAACTCTAGTTTTTAAATAACTAAAAATGACTTACTTATAGTTGTGATCATTCTTGTTGTTAGAGTTAAATGTACTAAAATCGAAACTCAAACCATAATCACGTTTAGTAGTTTCACTAAACTCTCTGTCTGTATTTAAGCCACTTTCTGGTGTATCATTATTTTCATGAGATTCGAAATTTCTCTGCGATACTACGGGAGAGAAAGTAACACTTCTTTCGCCTGATTCTTTTTTCTGAACATTTTCATTACAGCTTCCCCCCGCTGATTCGGTTTGAACAAATTCATTACTATTATCAACAGCTTTGACATTTTCTTTAAAATCTTTAGTTAACTTAGTATCTTCCCCTTTAGCATATTGATTTAAAGTGTTATCAACTAAATTTTTTACTGAAGCAATTTTCATATCTGGAACAACAATAATATTAATTATACTACTGGTACCTTTCATTTTATTTTCATCAAAGAACTTTTTTATAATAAATTTAAGTGTGCAAGATATTTTGTAAATTTATACTAATTTTGCCAATTCAGATTCACCACTACTAAGAAGGTAAAATCCTTTCAATGGTAACTAAAAGGTAAATTTCGTAATTTAATATTCTATGGAATAGAATGGGACTTATTGAAAAAGCAGTAATTTTTTATATATGATTTAATTTTAATACTTATTTTAAAGTGGAACCTTTCCAAATTATTGGAAATATAGCTATATTTCTCCCCCACACAATTTTGGAAACAGACCTGATCTTTGGACAAATCGTAACTGAACAAATGGCATAACAGACCGATAGTTGAATAGTTTTTGCGTAAAACAATTTTTCATAACAAACTTTATAGATTATCAAAACTATGTAGGTGAATCCCTTGAATCCCAAGTCGATATACTATAGATACAGTCTGTCAAGTAAGGACGTAACCGCTCGTATTCTTGAAAAAATGTGTTTCGAGAATATTTTTTGCCATCAATATATTCTTTGGTGTGCTAACAACGGAGCAATTACCTTAGTAAGTTATCCACTCTCCTCCTGCATCAATAATCGCCTGGCATCTTTGAGGCATGCGGTAGACGAGATTTTCTGCATACTCTGCAAATTTTTCGAATCTCGCGTCAGAGTCTTTCCTCTGAGCTCTCTCTTTACAAGGAACTAAACGTTTTCAATAGAGTTGGCGTCCGGGGATTGTGAAGGCCACTCTAGTATCTTATCGTGGGCCCAAGTGAGAAACCTTGTGACGTGATTTTCGCCCAGCAAAGGTTTCTTTAACATGATTCGGAATTTGACATTATGAGCACGAAAATGTTGTCGAATGGTCTCATGGGATACATTCAAAGCCAATTTTCTTAATTTTGTCGCTCCTTGACGCAGCGTCAATTTCGGGTCCCGTGAAAATAAAGACACGATTGGTTTCTCGACTTTCGGGGTGACCTTGCCTACCGAGCCACGTTTTGGCAAGTCGTCGACATTTTTCGCCTCATTAAAATGATTTACCCACTCCTTCGCAAACGATACCGACTTTTTAATATATTTAGCGGTCGCGGAATATGTCATTTTTGGCCCCTTTGCATGAGAACACACGAAATACTGCCACAAACCGACGCGCGAACAAGTAACTCATTTTGGATTTTACGTGATTTCGACGAAGGTGCGAAATCGACTGATACTTTTGCTAAAATGTGTCGTAGACAAAGGTTCCTTCCACCAATTTTTGTTGAATTGCTATACAGATTATAGTAAGATTATTGATAAATAGTTAGCCTAGACGAGTTCTCGTTGTTACTATTAATAGAAGTTTGATATTTAGTAAATAAGTACACAAAGTTTGATGGTCCAGATTTTAATGTCTTATTTACAATGAATTTTTGAAAAAAAAAACATGACCAACAAAAATTGTGAATTTCGTAAAATCGAATATCGATCGGTGATAAATTATCTCTTTTTGAAAGGACTGGCAAATAAGAAAAATTACTATGACTTCATACATTGAAAGAATAATATCTTTCCGATGCTACTATCAAAAGTTGGATTGCAGATTTTAAGAGAGGGAGAACCGACATCAATTATGAATATCGTGCTGGAAGACCTGTTTCTACATCTACTCGAGATAATGTTAAAGCTGTGCACGAAATGATTTTACAAAATCAGCTATTTGGGCTGAAACAAATAGCAGAGACTCTGAGCATTTTATACGTCTGCGTTGCTCATATTGTCCATTCTGATTTGTGTATGAGAGAATTATCAGCTAAATGGATCCCTAGATGTCTGAACGCCCACCACAACCAACTGAGAGTCACAACAGCCAAGATGATTTGTAGTTGTTTTAAAGAGAAGTAATTTAACTTTTTGAATCGAATGGTAACTATGGATAAACCATGAGGTCATCATAAAGATCCAGAGACAAAGGATGAGTTGTGGAAGTGAAAACACCTTGTCCAAAGAAGTTTTGTTGAGAGAAATAAGTAAAAGTTCTTGCTTCCGTTTTTTATGACATGGGTTAGTATGAAACTTCTTACAGATTACTTGAAACACGGTAAAAGAGTATCTGGAGAATATTATTCTTCATTATTAACTGAACTTATCCAAAAAATTGTAGAAAATGCCTAGCAAAAGTGTCTAAAAGGTGTTATCTTCACAAGACAATGCGCCTGCTCATAAATAGCGATTAATTTTACAAAAAATAAACGAATTAGGCTTTGAACTGATTGATTATTCGTGATATTTTCCTGATTTAGCTCCCTTAGAGTATTATCTATTTCCAAAACGAAAAAAGCCCTTAAAACGAAACATATTTCATTCAAACGAGGTAGTAATAAATATGGAGACTAGTTTACAAACGAACACAAAGCATTTTTTTTTGAAAGGTCTAGAGTTACATTATAACCGTGCACTAAGTGTATAAAGTTGAAAGAATATTTGTTATTGAGATTTCCTTATTCTTTTTATGCTAGGCTAGAAACTTATCAATATGGCCTTTTATATACTGGAATACTTGTTTAGTAGGCCATAACTAACGTATAATAAATTTTATATTTAATGAATCTGTTGTTCCTTTAGATCAGGGGTGCTCAAACGGTCGATCGCGATCGACAAGTCGATCGCGAGTGCTTTTTGAGTCGATCTCGAGAAGAAAATTCCGATATAGAACTATTCACAGATTTTGTTTTAGGTAACTAAAACAAAATGTAATGAATAAACTACTAAAATTTATTCGATCCACAATTAGGCCAGAATAACCCCCTCATCACTTTCTTTTATCGTAATAACCCCCTGCTAGCGGCAAAAAGAAAGCGGCTTTATCAAAGGAACGCGCGGTACTTGTCAAAGAAAAGCCGCGTTTTTGATTTCTAGAAACTTCGGGAGGCGTATTTGACGGGAACATTCGAGACTTCGTTCGCGTCGATATAAATGTTGCGCCTGCAGGAATAGGAGTCAGTCTGAGTTGTAACTTAAAGGCGATACATCGATACAAAGTTTATTAATAAATAGTCCAAAATGAGTGCGGCGAAGAAAAGTTAAACTTATCATTTTAATAACGATTGGGAGGAAGAATTTTTCTTTTGTATGGTAAAGGATAAGTGCATTTGTCTCAATTGCCGTGCGTCAGTTGCAATACCTAAGCGTGGAAACTTAGAGAGTCATCATAAAACGGTTCATAAAAACTATGAAAAGGATTTTCCGTCACAGAGTGAATTAGGAAAACGAAAAGTACGTGATTTGATAACTTGTTTGAAAAAAGGACAAACCATGTTCACAAGACCAGCCAAACAATCAAAAGCTGCAACGATCGCGTCATTTAAAATATCTCATATATTGGCGAAATACAAGAAACCATTTGATGATGGATTGGTTGTGAAGGAAGCATTTATTGAAGCGGGTGGGACTTTATTTGGAGATTTTAAAAATAAAACAAAGATTATGTCTACTATTAGAGAACTTCAGTTATCTCGTCCGACTGTCACAAGGCGTGTTGAAGTCATGAGTCAGGACATGGCAGATAAACTAAAACATGATATCATGGAATGTACATACTTTTCTTTACAGTTCGACGAATCCACCGATATGACAGACACTGCCCAGCTGTGTATTTTTATTCGAATGGTATTCAATGACATGTCGGCTAAGGAAGAGTTTTTTGACAATGATTCCTCTGAAAGGAAAGACCCGTGGCGAAGATATATATGACGTTTTCTTCAATTTTGTAACAAACTACAAGCTACCAATATATAAACTAGTGTGCATTACAACCGATGGAGCACCAGCAATGTCTAGAAACAAAAACGGTTTTGTGGCATTGTGTCGAGCTAATGATGATTTTCCTTCACTTTTCTCCTTCCATTGCATTATACATCAACAAGTTTTGTGTTCAAAAGTTCTAAACATGGAGGAGATTATGGGCATTGCAATAAAAATTGTGAATTCTATCCGTGCACGTAGCTTGCAACGACGGTTCTTTAAATTGCAGTTGGAAGATAGTGAGTCAGCTGAACACACTGATTTAGTTCTTCACACGGACGTCAGGTGGTTGAGTCGCGAAAAATTCCTAGAAAGGTTTCAAGAATTATTGCCCGAAATAACAGCTTTTCTGGACGAAAGAGGTGATAACACTCAGATGCTGAAAAAAAATGGAAAATGGCTGACTGATTTGGCATTTTTGACAGACATCACAATGCATTTAAACACCATTAATTTGGAGCTTCAAGGTAAAGGAAAAACTATTATTGAGATGATTAGCGCAATAAACGCATTCAAAAGTAAATTGCGACTTATGATAGATCAACTGAAAAGAAAGGATCTGAAAAATCTTCCGTCTTTGAAAGCAAGGATTCCTCAGTGGAATTATGATATTTATGAGGCAGAATTATCAAATATTTTGGGCCAATTCGATATACGTTTTTATGATTTCAGTAAATTGGCAAATATCGCATCATTTATGAATTATCCTTTTTCGTGAAAAAACATTGAGGAATTAGCTACTGAAATAGCAAGTCAGTTTAACATGGACTCATGTTCTGTTGAAAATGAGTTAGTGCAGATTATATCAGATATACATCTCAAAGCCACAGCATCTGATACAAAATTCTGGTGTTTTATATCTGAAGATAAATATCTGAGTCTAAGGCGAATCGCCCTTCAACTGGCGGCAATGTTTGGGTCAACTTACTTGTGCGAGTGTGCATTTTCTGAAATGAAGATAATTAAGTCAAAATATCGCAATCGACTAACTGACGAACATATGTCATCATGCTTGCGATTAGCACTCGGTAATTAGGTACCATCTTATGAAAAGTATGCTGAGGACATGCAGTGCCACGCTTCAACATCCAAAGTCACTCTTTAGTTAAGTTTAGACACTAGAACTCGTTTGTTTTGTAAGAACCAATAAACTCGCAATTTTGACATTTTAAAGCAGATCTACACTTACCTTGACTAAAAAAATGCATATTGTGCGGAAAAACTAATATCTATGCCACGATACAACCCTACCTAGACGACAATCCTGCATCACACTTACTTGCAGCCTCTCAGAGTCGATCGATCGTAGTCTAATAATATTGAGGTAGATCGCCAGCAGTTCAAGTTTGAGCACCCCTGCTTTAGATGAACCACACAGGCCCCACTGTGAGCCCTCACTAATTAGTAAACAAGATGCATGCATTACTTAAATCTAATTGTACACTTTTTGTTTATGATCTTAAATTATATACAGTCTATCAAGTAAGAACGTGTCCGCGATAATTCATTTTTGGTAGATGCGATTCTAGTCATTCAACAAAAAATCTGTAGAGGGAACCTTTGTGTACGACGTATTTTAGTAAAAGTATAGGTCGACTCTGAACTTTCGTCGAAGTCGCGTGTGAGTCTGCGCTTCGGTTCGAGGTAGTCTTTCTTTGTTTCCATCCAAAGGAGCCTAAAATGACACATTCCGTGGCCGCTAAATATATTAAAAAGACAGTATCGTTGCATCGTTTGTGAAGAAGTTGGTAAATCATTTTAACGAAACGAATTTTTTTTACGGGTCTAACAAACGTGCTGCAGGGAAGTCCCTAAAGCGCTACAGGAGAGACACTTGTGCGGAAAAAGCGATTCACGTGTTCTTGAATCGCTGTAAATTGTACTGGGGAAACACAGTCCTGGGCAAATTATTCCAAAGGGATGATGTTCTCCATATAAAAGGCTGCTGAAAAGCGTTGTACGAGGAGAGGAGGAGTAATAAGCTGAACTGTTCCTCGATGTTCCAACGAATCAAGGCCGCCAGTCAGTTCCGGGTCTCCAATCAGACGAATAGCTCTCCTCTAAACAGAATCCAACAAATGCAGTGTATGTTTGGGAGCGGAGCACCAAACATGGGAGCAGTATTCTATAGTTGGTCGAATTTGAGCTTTGTAAAGAATTAACAGTTGTTGTGGAGTGTAAAGCTTTCTGATTCGAAATAATATTCCCAACTTTTGAGAAGCTCTCCTTGCTATGCCTGCAACATGTTCATGCCAGGACATATTGGCTCCCAAATTAACGCTCAACAAATTGAGTTACGATGCTAGACGAGTACCCCGACATAAACTATGTCGGGTTCAACAACGTTATCTTTTTTAGAAAAAACTACTGCCTGAGTTTCCACTTGGTTACTGTCACCCCAAGATAGAATTTCTTCCAGGTCTTTGTTAAGTTGAATGAATTTCTGCTGTCTGCGGGCGGATATTCGTCTGAGCAGCCGATGTCCGAACGTTCAAAGTGAATGAAGAGATAAGCGTATTGTCATCTGCAAAGCTGTAGATTGGATTCCCAGTCTTTTCCAGCAGATCGTTATTGTAAATGAGAAAGAGAGTAGGGGACAGTATGGCACCTTGGGGACACCGGCGTTGATAGCGAAGGTATTAGAAAGACTGCAACTCGTAAAGAACACTCTCTGAGGAAACACAAGAGCCACAAACAGAACTTTTCAGACATACCACAAGAGCGTAGCTTAGCCAACAGTCAATAGTGCCAAACACAGCCGAATGCCTTGGATATGTCGAGAGACGAAAAATGTCGACGATTTGCCAAAACGTGGCTCGGTAGGCAAAGTCACTTCGAAAACGAAATCGTGTCTTTGTTATCACGTGACCCGAAATTGATGCTGCTTCAGGGAGTGGCAAAATTAAGAAAATTGGGTTTGAATGTGTCCCATGAAATCATTCGACAACATCTTCGTGCTCATGATATCAAATTCCGAAGCACGTTGAAGAAAACTTTAATGGGCGAGAGCCATGTCGCGAAACGGCTTGCTTGGGTCCACGATAAGATGCTAGAGTGCCCCTCACAATCGCCGGACGAGAACCCTATTGAAAATGTTTGGTCCCTTGTAAAGAGTAAGCTCAGAGGAAAGACTTTGAGGACTTTGACTTAGTTGTCTCGCGAGATTCGAAAAATTTGCAGAGTATGCAGAAAATCTCGTCGACAGCATGCCTCGAAGATGCCAGGTGATTATTAATGTAAGAGGCGATTGGATAACCTACTAAGGTAATTGCGCCCTTGCTAGCACACCAAAAAATACAATGATGGTAAAAAATGTTCTAGAAACACATTTTTTCAAGAATACAAGCGGTCACGTTCTTAATTGACAGACTGTAGAATGAGAAAGTATAAGCGAAATTAAATAATTCTTCAGCGCGACTTAAGAAGTCTTCGTGAATAGACAGAAGATAATGGCTCGAAGCTAATTGGCTCAAAATGCTTTGTAATCACCTACTCTAAAAGTCGTAATTTTTACCATTATAATAAAAGCTTAGATATCATAGTTGGCCAACAGCTGTGATTGCTTCCTTTTATCGACATAGTTACCAACCAGATCTTGTAAGAGTAACAGTAGAAATCCCTAATTCAGAATTAAATTTATTGTAAAATTGAAAATAACAAACATTCATGAACCTCTTTTAACTTCGTAATATTCCTTAAAAAATCAGTTAATTTTATCAAAAAATGTTGTGAAATTATAATTGTATTGTAGACTGTCCATATAGTTAAGATACCTTGTACTTTTATAAACTAGTATATTCATTATTTGTTCTACTTACGTGATTTTTTGTCTTCATTTTCCAGTGCTTCCAAAATTGAAACTAAATCGTCAAAACTTCCAGCGTTACTTATTTTTCCATCTGATTCATTTTTAGGCACAACGTTCCCGTTATTTTCATATTTCTTACCAATTTCCTCAATTTCATTAACATTATTTAAAAAGTCTAAATAACTCGGCTTTTTAATACCGTATGGATTTGAGAATTTTTCGCCATCCAAGAATCAATTTCTGGTGATTTTCTCGAAGAATCTAGATAGTCCTTTCCACCTTTTACTTGTTTAGCTACAAATTTAGGTTTGACTTCTCCTTTTTTTTGTAAAGTAGTTTTAGCATTTTGCAACTTTGGATAACTAACCGATCTTTTAACAGTATGAGTATTTATCGTTGTCTTGATTTTATTACTAGGGTTCTCTCTATTTTTGCTAAACTTAGCTTCAGTTCCTTTTAGATTATCTTCCATTTTATCCTCCAGTTTTTGTAAGTCTAGTTCAAAAAACTTTTCAAATTTTTTATCAGTTTCATCTTTAAATAGTTTGTCTATATCCATATCAGATATATTAGGAAATTCGTCTATTTTAGACCATTTTTCAACAATTTTTGTGTTATCTGTAAAATTAGAGCTTGGTGGAACATGTTCGTTTTTAAGTTTGGCTAAATACTTATCAGTTTCTAATTCTTTTTCTTGAACCTCTTTATCTATACTTGTTTGGTACTTAGTACCGTTTGATTCAAATAATTTTATCCCATTTGTATCATTATTAAAAGATAAATTATTGTTTATTTCTTTCACGTCAGACACTCCATTTTCATCGACTTCAAATTCAAAATTTCCAAAATTACTTTCTTTACTTAAAGTAAAGTTTTTGTTTGGCTCATTGTTCATATGTTCAAGATTTTTATCTGAATTACCATCCATCTTATTTTTTAATTTTTCACCTTTTAAAAAAGCGTATCATACTTTAATTCAAAATAATCATGAATAGCCTTCATACTTGTGTTATTTTTGATAGATTCTTCAAAAGAATTTTGAGAAGAGTTGTCGCTGCCTGCTATATCTGATTTTTTCGGTATTGGTGGTTTTGAAGTTAAACCTGGTAAAAGGTCGGCATTTTTTTGAAATGATTTCGTATAGTTACCTAGAATTGAAGCACATATAATAATGACATACCAAGAGATATTGAATGTACAGATAAGCTATTGGCAGTAAAAACGTAGAATCAAATAAGTCGAATTAATATATACCAAGTTAAGTGCAAATGCCTAATTAAAAGTGAAAAAAGAAACCACGCGTGATTCCTCCTATTTGGCTAGTTACTACTATGGAAAGTATTTAATAAAAACGAAGTACGTGCCAATACTAAAAGCGACCAAAGACTGACATTACCAATGTTATATACAGCTATGAGCTTCCATATATCAACCCATTATAGCGATGTTATATGCTAAAGGACATTTTTAGTAATAAAAGCAGCCTCTTCTCAGTCCTTTTCTACCTCTATTCTGCATTTTTCATACTCTCTCTTTTTACTTCTCACTCGAGTGTAATAATATAAACCCTTGACTTCGGAAGTCACCGCAGAAAAGCAGCGCTAATTATAATTGCTGTATGTAGTTAATGCCATACAGAGATTTTGATAGAGATGAATTATCCATAATAAATAGATTTTATTTACTGTCACTGAATTGTAATGTTGGTGGGTAGGTAGGTAAAATTTTCTTCTTCTTCTTCCTACGTTAGGACCATGTCCTGTGTTCACTTCAAAGGTTTCCCAGAAACAATTGCGATGATGAAGACCAGCTCTCATACCATCTTATTGGTGGTCTTCCAAGCGGTCGAGGTGTGTTTGGTCGCTTCTCTATTGCAACCTTAGCCAATCGGTCATTTGGCATTCTGTCCACATAGTCTCTCCATTCTCTTCTCCTATTCCTGGCCCACCACATCCTGTATTTCGCATATTTCCCTTATTTCTTCACATCTCTTCCGGTCAAATAAGGTATGTCCTGTTATCGATCTAAGTGTTCGCATTTCTGTTGTTCTTAGAAGTCGTTTTGTTATTGTGTTCTCCGCTCTGGTTTCTATCGCGTACGTCATGATCGGTCTTACACATGTTTTGTATATTCTTACTTTGCTCCTGGTGCTCATACATCTGTTTCTCCAAATTATATCTCTTAAGTATCCTGATATTAATGCTGCCTTTGCTGTTTGAGTTTTTACTTCCTCCTTAAGGTTCCTGGTACTTGTTATGTTTGCTCATAGATATTTGTTGTACACTCTGATCATAAATCGCGAGTTTGCATCTTTTCGGTTCTTTAGATATTGTAAGGGATTTTGTTTTCTTTAGAGATATTTGCATATTAAACACTTTTGCTGTTTGTTGGAACTTATGCAGGAGTCTCTGTAAGTTATCTTCGTCTTCTGATATGATTACTGCATCATCGGCGTAGCATATTATTTTTATTTCTTTGTTGCCCAGTCGATATCCTCTCCCAGTTTTCTTTACTTCGTTTATAATTTCATCCATTATAATATTAAATAAGATTGGGCTTAGGCTATCTCCTTGTCTGATTCTGGTTGTCATAGGTATTTTATTGCTTAATTTATTTGCCACTCTTACATATGTGTAGTTGTTGATGTTCAACTCTTCGATAGTTTTTATTATATTCGGGTGAATTCCCCTTTTTTGTATCGAATGCCTGGGTGAGATCAATGAAACACATAAAGGCTATCTTATTAAACTCTATGGCTTTTTCGGTAATTTGGCGGATTATAAATATGGCGTCTATAGTAGACCTGTTCTTACTGAACCCTTGATGTTCTTCAGATTCTGGTTAACATTATTTCTTCTGCTAAAATTTTAGTGAACAATTTTAGTACCTAAATCATTAAGCTAATACCTCGATAATTTTTTGGATCTGTCCTTTCTCCTTTTTTGAAAATTGGTATCAAGATGCTTTCTTTCCATTCGGATGGTATAATCTTGACTGTGAGTATTTTGTCTGTAATTCTTCTAGCAATTTATCACCTCCATATTTGATCATTTCGTTCTTAATTTCGTCCATGCCCGGGGCTTTTCTGTTTTTTAGTTTCGCTGCCATGTGCTATATTTGATTCAAGGAAATGGTCCTATTTGGTTGGGCAACATTTTCATCTTCATGCTGTATTTCCTGTGTTAATGAGTTGGTTTCTGATGTACTATACAGTTTTATGAAATATCTTTCCCATTCTTCCACCGTAATTTTTGTATTTTGTATATACTCATTTATTGTTTTTTTCTATTTCTCAGTAGAGTCCATACTTTTTTTTTGTCCTCCGTACAGATCATGTTCCATATCGTTCGAAAATTTCTCCCAATGCTCTCTTTTGATTCTCCGGATATTCTCGTTGACCCTGTTTCTTACATTTTTATAATCATTGTATGTTATAGCATTGGATCTGTATTGTAGGTACGATTTTCTTTTTTCTTCAGCTAATGTCTTAACTTCTTGTTTGAACCAAGGCTTTGTGTTTGGTTTTCCCCCTTTCTTTATAGTCCTTCTTCCAAATGCTGCTTCTAGCATATTAGTTTTTAGTTTTGTCCATGCCGTTTCTATGTCATCGGACTCTGGAATATCATTTGTGGCTATTTTTTCTGTTAACTTTGTTGATATAGATATTTGGTTGAGTCGTCGGATAGAGATTCTATATTGATTTTGCTTATTTGTTCGACGGGTTCGCTACGAAGTCGTTGCATGGTTGTTCGTATTTTTGCTATTACAAGATGGTGATTCGTTCCAGCATTGGCAGAAGCTAAAGTTCTCACGTCCTGTATTCTTGTTGGATGAATATTTCTATTTGTGATTACGTAATCAATTGTTGATCTTTGTCCACGTGTATTTTCGAAGGTGTATTTGTGTTGTTTATGTGGATAAAATGTGTTAATTCTAAGTTCATTTTGTATGCATAGTTGTATCATTTGTTCACCACTATCGTTTATAGTTTTTTCAGTAAAATTTTAAAAGGATCTAATCGTTAGAAAAATATAATAAAAGCTAAATCGACTATATTTGGCATCGCTGATTTTAGCACGTTTTTACAGATTTATCGATTGGTCACATGCCATCAAGTTTATTACAGAAATTGATACCTTTATTTGACACCAATGTAGTAACGTGCTTGTTTCAAGTAAAAACTACAAACTAAAAGTTTGTTTAATTGTCAGCGATATGGTATTAACAAAAACCAAACATAAAGTTTGTTTTTCTTATATTTCAAATCAAGGTCAAATTTTTAAAATATTTTAGTTATTAAAAATAATAAATTAGAATTTGACATCTATAGGAAAGATACAAATAGATGTTCTCCTAATGATTCATCCGATTGTAAACAATATCAACTTGCCGAATTACTTTTTGGTTTACAGTTGAGACACTTTTCCTTTGATCGATGACAGTTTCAAAGATTAAGAGTTTATCTAGAATTAATGGTTATGATGAAAACTTAATAAACAAGTTCATAAATATCCATAACTTTAAACTAAGTATTCATTTAACCTGACGAAATATGTTTAAGTATCATATACAGTCAGTTAAGTAAGAACGTGTCTGCGATAATCCATTTTTGGTATATGCGATTCTAGCAATTCAACAAGAAATCGGTAAAGGAAACCTATGTCCACGACGCATTATCAGTCGAATTCAAACTTTCGTTGAAATCACTTAAAATCCAAAATGCTCGTTGGCACGAGGCAGCCTTTCTTTGTTCCCATCTAAAAGGGCCTAAAATAACATATTCCGCGGCCGCTAAATATATTAAAATGTCTGTGTCGTTTGTAAAGTCGAAAAACGAATCGTGTCTTTGTTTTCTCGGGATCCGAAATTTACGCTGCGTCAAGGAGTGGCAAAATTAAGAAAATCCGGTTTGACTGTGTCACATAAGACCATTCGACAACCTCTTCGTGCTCATGATGTCAAATTCCGAAGCAGATTGAAGAAACCTTTGCTGGGCGAAAATCAGGTCGCGGAGCAAAGCACGTCATAAATGTCTGAATATAGTGTAAACATTCGTCTATATTATTCTTGTTGTCAACATGTTAAGTATATTTAAAAACTTAAAAACGTAGGTCTTCCGTCATCTGAAGTTATTTACGACATTCGCTCTATTATCTGTCTCGGTTATTTGTATGTACATATGCAAGAAAGACAGCAAACAACCTGGAATTTCGGTATAGCTTCATATTTTAAAAGCCCGTACCGCCGAGTTTATAGACAATAAACATAATCGATAATTCTTTGACGATATTCTTCACAAGTAAGAACTAGGGTGTTTTACACATCATACATATTTAATATTCCATAGTTTTCGTTAATTACCAAACCGGATGAAAAATTTTAAATTCCATTTTGACTTGTGAAATTGTCATTTAAAACCGCCGACACTGAATTGACAGCCGATTGAAATGTATGAATATTCTTGACGTCGCGTTGATCATATGACCGCAAAGATCCATTGATCAGACTTTACTAGAGTGATCCTCATAATCACCGGACGCCAATCTTATTGAAAACGTTTGGTCCCTTGTAAAGAGAAAGCTCAGAGGACTTTGAGTCAGTTGTCTCGCTAGATATTAGTGATCATTGCCGCGCGAGTATGCAGAAAATCTCATGGACAGCATGCGTCCAAGATGCCAGGAGGTTATTGATACAGAAGGCGATTGGATAAGTTACTTAGGTAATTGTGAAGTTACTAGCGCGCCAAAGAATACACTGATAGCAAAAAATGTTCTCGAAACACATTTTTTCAAGAATACGAGCGGTCACGATCTTACTTGACGGACTATAAACCAAAATATACCAGAGGTCTTAATAAATTATTTAATAACGTAGGTCAAGCTTTAATTTACAGGCTTAGACAACTTAAAAAATATCTTAGGAAGTCCGAAGGATAAAATTCACAAACGTGGAAGAAATGGAATATATGAGATAAGTTGTAATGATTGGGCAAAGAGGCAGATCGATTCAAATAATATTGAAAGAACATTTAGCTCATTTTAGGTACGATAGATTAGAAAAATCAAGTATTATTGAATATGCCTTTGAATATATTCATATTATTCAATTTAATATTAAATAATTTAGAGTTAATAAAAGATATTTTCTTCTTATTCCAACATCAGAAGTGATGTGTAGTGCTTCCATATAAAAACTGTCACATTCATCAGTTTTCATTGTCTCCTTATTCTTTCAAAATTCTGGAAACCCTTTCGAACTATCGGGGCCGATTTTCAGCAATTCTGATGGCATTTCCCACTGATGTGTTGATGAGTTTTAGAACCAAGTCTGTCTATCTAGACGTCCAGACCTGCGTTTACCTATAGGCTTGCCCTGTATAATTAATTTCTACATGTTGTTATGTCTCGAGACGTGTTTCAAATAATTTTAAGATTCAAGCTATAAACATATATCTGATAGAAAATTATTTGACCTATCCGAAAATACTAAAATTATAAAATTACTGTACTGATTACTCCACTAAAACTAAGCCTCTGTCTCTGATTAACAGGTTTCACTCGAATAAATCGCTCATTTAGTCTAAATGGTCCCGTTTTTCATTTTAGATTTAGTCAGTCATTACTCCTGATGATGCTAACATGATTAGCAAAACATGCATTAAGTGCAAAAATAAGATTTGGCTGAGTAATAGCTGTTGTGCAGTCTCATCAGTATAGTCTTCCAAGAATGCATGAGCTCGATGATATGGTTCTACGCAGCTCTATAATAATTCAACTTAATTAGGACTACGTTTTTACAATGCCAAGTTTCTCTGTATAACCGACTTAAAGGTAATGTGGTAATACACAGTCTAAGTTTCCATGTTATAGAGAAATATAAATTTACCATGAATTTTTCGAGTTTCATCATTTTGCTGTATATTTTCCTCGGAAGAAATAGAGCTACTTTCTTCACATGTATTTTCTTTAGTCTGGTTAGCAAAATCGGAAGTATTCTCACTATTTTCTACTGATTCTGGAAGTTTGTATGATCTCCATGACTTAATAGGCTCAGACAATAAACTTTTGTATAGATTAGTTGAAGGAAGTTCTTCATCTTAAAAAACAACAAATAAATAAAAAATAAATAAATATCTGATATGAAATTGACACAAATAGATGTATTTTAGTTACGAAAAAAAAACATTTAAAAGTAAGTATTTTATTCGTGATCTCAGCCTGAGATTTTTCCAATTTTTCCTATTTTCAAAAGTATAATTTCGAATTTTGATCAATCTGTCTATATGTGTGTTTGTTGGCGTTCGATATTTAATTCAAACTTAATACACACCTAGTACTTGAAGCGGGAGAGAAACCCATAGTTATATCATCTTAGGAAAAAGATAAAAGGAATGGGTTGAATAGGTAGAACAGTAGATATTCCATACAATTATCGAAATTTTTCCATGTTTTTGGTCGAAAAATGAACAAGCTTTAAACACATTTTCATATTCAAACCGATAAGTCGTGTAAAAGATAGATGAGAGAGTTAGATAGAGTAACTTAGAATATATCATGTTACATACTCTTTCCAAGGTTCATACAGTGTTCTTTTTAGTGTTCCGTACGGACACTTATAAGATCACTTCGGTGTCTGTCTGTCTGTCTGTCTGTCTGTCTGTCTGTCTGTCTGTCTGTCTGTCTGTCTGTCTGTCTGTCTGTCTGTCTGTCTGTCTGTCTGTCTGTCACACCCGATTTTCTCGGAAACTATTTGACATAGAAAGGTGAAATTTGGTAATAATATAGGAATTGATGGCCTCATCAGAGCCATGTAGTTTTGAGAACTAAATTTTGACTTAAAGGGTTAGTTTTGGGGGGTGAAGTCGGAAGTGAAAAAAATTTTTTTTAACTAGGTCATCGAGTGTGGTGTCAAATGAAAGCTTGTGAAAACACGAGTAAAAAATATATATATAATATTATACTTGCGCGCACTTTTCTTTGTATTATTTTTAAAATTCGCGAAAAATCGCTGTCCCGGGCCTTATCTCGAAAAGTACTTATCAAAAATTTCGAAAAAATTCTGGAATATTCTCCACGGGGTGTAGATTGAATGAAAATTATCACGAGTGCATTACCTTTAATAATTTATATGGTATACAAAAAAAACAAAAATTTCAAGGTCATCAGATTTCAGTAAAGATTGGAAACAAACTTTGTTGAAAACTCATTTGGGGTGTGTTTTATGAAGTCACTGATCATTTTATACCAGCGTAACATAAATTTTGACTTAAGAGGTTCGTTTTGAGGGGTGAAATCGGAAGTGAAAAAAAAATTTTTTTACTAGGTCATCGAGTGTGGTGTCAAATGAAAGCTTGTGAAAACACGAGTAAATATATATATATATATATATATATATATATATATATATAAATATATATATATATATATATATATATATATATATATATATATATATATATATATATATATAATATATATATAATGTAATACTTGTAATAATTTATTTGGTATATAAAAAAAAACAAAATTTCAAGGTCACCAGTTTTCAGTAAAGATTGGAAACAAACTTTGTTGAAAATTCATTTGGGGTGTGTTTTTGTGAAGTCACTGATCATTTTATGCCACCCTAACAAAAATTTTTATTTTAAAAACAATCAACGTACGGAACACTAATTGTGCAAGTTCAACTTGCACTTGACCGGTTTTTTGTAAGGAATTTACAATCTGTATAAGAGGATGATTATAAAAAACAGCAAAAAAATAATAATAGAATTAATAGTTCTAGGTTAATTTATGTTAGTTTAGTTTAGTTTTTCTTTTCGCTTATGAGAAAAAAAGTTAATTTAAGTATACTTAATTATTCTTAAACAAACATACCAAGGTCAAAATAAGTAAAACAGGCCCCTGAAATTTTTTTTTCTCGGATTTCAAAGATAACTATGTTTTTCGATAAAGGTACAAGTGCCTTTTTACACCCTATTTTTTTTACAATACTTGAATATTTATGTATACAACTTTTCATTTATTCATATTTCGGAAATGAATAGAGATAACTGAGTTAATTTTTTTAAAAAATAAAGCTAAATGTTTATACTCTTCAACTGAATTCATGCGATTGTTGTGAAAATTTAATTTTTTTAAACAACTGAAAATTAAACTGTTTTTAATGCGTAACACGCCACTGAGTAAATTAAAAAAAAAAAGTTAGTAACCTCTTATATTAAAGAAGTTATTAATATTTTGCGCAACAACTGGTTATTTTCTTTCGGTATAAATGCATGGAATCTTAGATATAGCTTTACAAGTTCTATTCTTCGATTGATAAACTTTTTCGTGAGCCTGACATTCTTCATTTGTACAAAAATCGAAGCTTACATTTTTAAAATAATTAACTACCCAGTCAAAAAAACATTTGGGAGATGTTATTTGATTTTCACTATTTCTCTGCAGACTTGCTGTGCTTGTCGCACTTTTAACACATCCACCAATCCCATCGCAAGCCTCTTTTCCATGGGCAGTGGCGAAAAAATGCCACTCTGTACTAATACCTTTTTACAATTCATGCGAGAGTAGAGAAGAAAAATTGAACATTCGTTTTTATATTGACACCCTGCTCTGTCAGAAAAATAATAAATTTTTGGAATGGCAGAGTCGCTGAATGTAACTTTCAAATGTTGAATCAATTTCTTATTATACAAATCAGCTGAAGCCGCTGAATGTGTCACGTTCTCTGATCAGAGAATTTTTAATTTAGTCAGTGGCATTTTACGCATTAAAAGAATGCTATCTCATTTTAAAGAGAAACCGAGAACATGTTTTAATTCGCAATTGTATAAGAAAAAATGTTTATAACTTTAACAAATTAAATTTTTACAACCGCATGAATTCAACTGAAAAGCATAAACATTTAGCTCCATTTTTTTAAAAAATTAACTCAATTATCTCTATTCGTTTCCGAAATATGAATAAATGAAAAGTTCTTAGGTGTATGTGTTTGGAGGTGATAGTAGAATTCTCTCATTGTAGATGCAAATACATGTTGGGATGCGAGTCAGAAATGTAAATGAGGGTTCATCGGTAGCACAGCCATCCGATCGTAACCTGCTTTTAGTATATAGTAAAATAAAATTATCTTAAAAATAAAGTTATAGAAATATAGGATTTATTACCAAAAATATTTTAATCTATAGATCTATCTATATATACAAATTCAGAATCCACGATATATAAGTACTTTAATTACAATCAAAAACAATCATCTTCAAAATCTGAAGACTCGACTTCTCTTAAACTGATAATTAAGGGTTCTATTTCCACAGTTTCTTCGATGTATTCGTCTAGTTTCCACATTTTATTTTCTTCTTCTATAACATGTCGAATGGCATTTTTCCAATTATCCTCTTTGATCCTCTTTATGCTGGCGAGTAATAATTACTTTACGTCTTGAAGTTTGAATGTGATGTTTTTCCTTGCAACGAAACTTTGTGTCCAAATTAGCTCTATGTGATTCAATTTGCAATGATATGGAGGCAATCTAAGCACTGTGATATTTCGTTCCTTTGCCATCTCATCGACTGCGTATTTCTTGAACTGTGCCTTATTTTGTTTCGCATTTTAAGAAGTTCCGCTTTTAACATACTATCTTTATGTTTGAGATTTTTGTCTCTTATCCATTGAAGAATATCCGCTTTCTTCCATGAATTTGTCGGGATTCGTTGTAATAATCAAGAATGATATGGGGCATTGTCTAATACTATAACTGATTCTGCTGATATACCATCAATCATTTGTTGGAAGTACTCCTCAAAAACATCGGCCGTCATCTCCATATAGTAATCTTTAGTTGACTTTGATTCGAATTACAACAAGCCATCGTTGAGAAATCTATTTTATTACCAATATGTGCTATAATTACCCTGCGACCTTTTCCTGAAGGAGGTTGTAATCCAGTTGACCAACCTTCCATAAAAGCTTGTTTGGCACTCTTAATGTTTTTGTCAATCCAACCTGAACTTTTTCACTGTGTGTCTCTCATTAACCCAAGTCACATCTAAATTAAAAAATATTTCTTTCTTCGACTTGAAATTTTCTGATTGCTTGTAGATATTCTCTTCTCCAACAAATTATATCTGTTTTATCGATAAGAGCAGATTTTCTATTGCGTTTTTCCCAACCAAAATTCAGGTTATGAAGGCTTTTTCCATAATTTCCATTTTTTTAAATCTGGTAAGTCCTGGTCTTCTCTGATTTCTTGCAAAACTTTATATAGTGTAGGTACTGCTTTCTTAAGAAAGAAAATGGTTTACTTTTCTTCTTATTTCGTTTTTTAAAGTTTTCCTCGACCTATAAGGGTTTTTTTTCTTTGTGATTCTGAGGTTCGTTGCAAGGACAGCATTTTCATTCTTACAGAAATCTTTAAATAGTTGTTGATCCAACTCCCGTCCTGTCGGCACAGGTCTCCACAATTTCGTGGACTTGGCTTGTTGGCTGTTGATGCACTAGGGCATCGTGGACGTTAAGTATAATTGTTTTTTCTAGCTGAGAAAATGCAGATTTACAGACTCCGCGAAGTTTGACCGGGGCAAAAGTGAAAATTGAAGCCATCGCTGTTCTGATTTGAACTAAGCATATTATACCTTTTTGCTTTATTTTTATACTTACACAGAATATTTTTGTCGCATACTTAGGTACTTAGGCACCTACCTACCGATAAGTACTTTGGTTAATTATATTCCAATAACTGTTAAAATTCCAAATAATTTTATTGTACTTATTATCATTAAGCTTTATAACACTGTAGATTTCTAGTTCTTAAGAATTGAAAATTGTACCCGTTTAGGTTTTTATTATATAACTAAGATTTTTAGTTTCATCATTTACTCATTAAATTAAACTTTGAAATGCGTTGATTTATATAGCTTATTGTAAAGTTTAGAAGGCATGTAATAAACTATTTTTTAGAAAATGGACAAACTGTTGTATAGAAACAGAAAATAATGGTGATTAAAACTAAAAATGCATATAACTGGTAGAGAAATTTCGGGAGCTTATGGTTTATGAGATTTTAATGTTTATAACCAATGTTGTGTGCTATCAACTCCAAACAAACGGACTTTATACATAAATATTTAATTTGCGATTATTTGCAAAATAATTGAAGTATTGTAAAAAAAATTTAGGGAGTAAAAAGGTACCTGTACCTGTATCGAAAAATATAGTTTCTTTAAAATTCGAGAAATTTTTTTTCCGGTAGTCCGTTTTACTTATTTTGACCCACCAGGGCTTCAGAGAAAGATAAGGGGGTTTGCGGAGGTAGCTTCAAGTGTAACATATTTTCAGGTTTATTAAAGTGGGGCAATCTGACATTTACTAAATACTATATAGGGAGGACTCGAATGTGACAAGCATAATGTCCAAGAAGTTATTGTCGCTCTTATGAAAAGTACTTGAAAAAGCATTATTTTACTTTTTCCTTATTGATACGTCAGAAAAAGAACTAATTGAAAAAAATAATGCTTAAGTTAAATATGTCCGAGGAAGGGATAAATCAAGTGAAATTCAATATTTATTTTACAAGTTATATTTTCGCGTTAAGTAAGAGATAAGTAATCTGACCCTTTTAAAAAAATCAAAATATATACTGTGGATAATGCGTAATAGCAGAAAAAACATTTACCATCGATGCTTTCTAAACTAGTTTCAAGGGAACTTTTTGAAAGAAACCGGTTTGTCTTCGGCATATATCCAGCAGAATAAGGCCTAAGACTATTTCCCAAAAACTCTTCTTCCTAAAAACATTAAAGTATTCCTATATGAATATTCTAATATAGACTATATGTGAATGAATCAACAGATAGAATAAGTGCAAGTTGGACTTGCGCATTTAGTGTTCCGTACGTTGATTGCTTTTAAAATAAAAACGTTTGCTACGGAGGTATAAAATGATCAATGACTTCACAAAACATATCTCAAATGAGTTTTCAAAAAAGTTTTTTTTTCCGATTTTTACTGAAACTGATGACTGCAATTTTGTTTTTTCTTATGTACCAGATAAATTATTAAAGGTTGTGATAGTGATAATTTTCATTCAATCTACACCCTAGAGAGAATATTTCAGAATATTGTCAAAATTTTTTGATCAGTACTTTTCGAGACAAGGGGAAAGGACTGTGATTTTTGTCAATTTTTTAAAAATAATATAAAGAAGAGTGTGCGCAAGTATATCATTATATATTATTTTGAACTCGCATTTTTACAAGCTTTCATTTGATACTCCATTCGATGATCTGATAAAAAAAGAATTTTTTCACGTCCGATTTCACCCCCCAAAATTAATTTCAATTTAATTTAAAATTTAACTTTCAAAACTACGCGGCTCTGATCAGGTCATTAATTCCTATATTAGTGTCGAATGTCAACTTTCTATGTCAAATAGTTTCGGAGAAAATCGGATGTGACAGACAGATAGACAGACGGACGGACGGACGGACACGAAGTGATCTTATAAGTGTTCCGTACGGAACACTAAAAATTTGTAATTCTAACATCACAATAACCTGATAATTTGACGGTTAATTCTGAAGAAGTATGTATCGAATTCATAGAATTGCAACAATTCTGTGTCTAATTTTAATGAATTTTTAAATGTAACTAAAACAAAGTATTTATAATTATGTGTATCCATTTTTTCTTTAATAACAATAAATATTTTCTTATTTAGAATGGACTTTTTGGCGAACAATATATAAACTAATAAATATATTATCAGGTCTCACTAGGAGCAGCTCAAAAACTAAAGTCGCTGACAAAGGCTAACGTAATTTATGAAGGCGATCAAAGGTATTTGGTCACCTATGTGTTTTTGTTCTAATCAGCATGGGAACACCTATACATCTTGCAAACCTTATCCGATCCCTATATAAGAACACAAATGGCAGAATTAAACTGAATAATTCTTTTTCCGATCCCTCTAACGTACAAGCCGGTGTCAGACAGGGCTGTATTCTGTCACCCTTACTTTTTATTCTATATAGTAAACATATAATGAGGTCTGTTTTGGGTGGCTGGAGTGGGGGTGTGACCATCGGTAAAAAAAAAGCTAAGTAACCTTAAATATACGGCCGATACTGTTATACTTGCAACGTCAATACATGATCTACGGAGCGCCTTGAAATCATTAGCAATAAACAAATAATAAAGCGAAAACTAAAGTAATGACTGTTAATCGTAATGAAGATCTGTCACAAATAAATGTAGATCATTTCAACTATTTGGGATCCCTCATAACTAACAATGGTAGCTGTGATGCGGAAGTAAGAAGACGTTTGGCTATGGCTAGAAAAACCCGACGATCAAACTTACTAAGATCTTGGAAGATTCAGCTGTCACAAAAAACACAAAGTTAAGATGGCTATCCAGCCTTATATTCTCCATAGCAAATTACGCATCGGAAACATGGACCACTAAAGTGGCTGACAAAAGAGGAATCGATGCGTTGAGATGTGGGCATATCGAAGAATCCTTAGAGTATCGTGTACCGTACTAATGTAGCTATTCTTGGAGAGCTTAGTATAAATGACCGACTCTCAAATAGAATTAATAGACAGTACCTGAAATATTTTGGTCATATTATGAGGAAAGTGGATTCCATGGAAAAGATTTTAATAACGGGGAAGGTAGAAGGTAGAAAATCAAGGAGACGGTCTCCAACAAGATGGTCCGACCAAGCAAGATCTCTTCTTGGTATAGGTAAGCACGAGTCAAGTTAGATCGCTCAGGATCGTTATGCCTGGAGAATGACTGTTGAGACAGCAACTGCATAGTATTACCAATACTCCTATTGTGGTGAAAGGATTGAGAAAGAGAGAGATGTATTTTTGTCCTATCTATGATTCTGCAAATAATCAGTTGAATATCTAGTTAATAATTTTTTAAACAATTTTTTTTCTAACAACTTTTTTGCTTTACAAATCGCCTTTTTACCCAATTTGTAATAAAAATAACATACAGAATTACATTCACATACGAAGGTCGTTTGAAAAGTTCTCGGGCTGACACAGATATGACGCCAAGATATTTGTTAAGCGTTATGTACTAGATGGCGTGCTGTGAGGTTTCAGATGGGTGTGTTTAGTTGTCTTTTTGTAGCAATCGTGTAAACAAAAATGTTTTAATGTTTGCTAAAAAATAGATAAAACTGGAGTGCTTCCTTTTAAAATGTTTAACTAATACAGACACTCAAAGAGAGTTAAATGCCTCATTAAATGATTTTCGATGTTTAAAGAGTGGATTGCTAAAGGACTCCGCAATTTCTTTATGGAAAGTGGCTTTCACTCAAATGGGTTCAAACTTTCAGAACATATTCTTGGAGTCATTCCGAATAAATTTCTTGCTGGGCACAACGCAATCCTATGAGTAGATTTTGCACTGCAAGTATTTTAAGGGGCTACATGCACTTGGGCTCTGTGAAAATTATGTATATTTAAAAAATATTTTAAAGGTTATTAATTGAATAATACAAAAGTATGGCAATTATATTTATTTCTATTTTACTTTAAATTACAAGAAAATTTTTTTTTTTAATGTTTTAAGGGATTACCTGAGCGTTGCAAAAATATGTATGTTTTAAAAAAATATATTTTAAAGGTTATTAAGTGAATAATACAAAAGAATTGCGACTATATGTTTTTATTGTGCTTTAAATTACAAGAAATTTTTTTTTAAATATGTTTTCATAGTTACAACAGCTTTTTTTTATGTGTCTAGCACACGTGATACAGGGAAGTCCCTAAAGCGCTTCAGAAGCGGCATGTGTGCGGAAAAAGTGATTCACGTTGTTCTTGAATAGCTGTAAATTGTACTCGGACACTTTCCATGAAAATACGTGTAGAACAGACTCAAGACACCAACAGTTCTTTTACGTTCCAACGAATCAAGGCCGCCGGTCAGTTCCGGGTCTCTAGTCAGACGAACACCTCTTCTCTGAACAGAATCCAACAAACGCAGTATGTGTTTGGGAGCGCAGCCCTAAACATGGAAGCAGTATTCCATAGTTGGTCGAATTTGAGCTTCGTAAAGAATTAACAATTGTTGTGGAGTGTAAAGCTTTTTGATTCGAAATAATATTCCCAACTTTTGAGAAGCTCTCCTTGCTATGCCTGCAAGATGTTCATGCCAGGGCATATTTGCTCCCAAATTAACGCCCAACAAATTGAGTGACGTTACTAGGGGAATGGAGTGTCCCAACATGACTATGTCAGATTCAGCAACGTTATCTTTTTTAGAAAAAACTGCCGCCTGGGTTTTTGTAGCGTTAAATTCCACTTGGTTACTGTCACACCAAGATAGAATTTCTTCCAGGTCTTTGTTAAGTTGAACGACTTCCTGCTCTCTGCGGATATTCGCCTGAGTAGCCGATGTCCGGGCGTTCAAAGTGAATGAAGAATTAAGCGTACTGTCATCTGAAAAGCTGTAGATTGGATACCCGGTCTTTTCCAGCAGAACGTTAATGTAAATAAGAAGAGAGTAGCACACAGTATGGAGCCTTGGGGCATACCGCCGTTGATAGTGAAGGTGTTAGAAAGAAATCCGTCGACCGCCACTCGTAAAGAACGCTCTCTGAGGAAACATGAGAGCTTCAAACAGAACTTTCCAAACACATCATAAGAGACTAGTTTAGCCAATAGTCCATCGTGCCAAACACGGTCGAATGCCTTGGATATGTCAAGAGCAACCGCTCGAGATTCTCCAAAGTGTTCAATTGCGTTGTTCCAAACAGGTGTTACATACGTTGTTCCAAACAGGTGTTACATACTGTTGATCTATGTTTACGTAGGCCATATTGGTGATCGCTAATAACGTTGAATCCGTCAAGATATTTTAGAAGATACTGATTGATAACTTAAGTTATCAAGTAAGTGATAAGTATAGGTTAGTATAAAGTTATGTATAAGTAAGAGTAGTTCAGGGTGTACTCATATTTGTGGATTTCGAAAAGACTTTTGATTCTGTAAATCAGCAGAGACTTTTGGGAGCGCTGGCTGAGTGTCGTATTCATCATCGATATTCCAGTGTAATTAAATACAAACATTATCATCAGAAAGTATTGGCCTCCTAGAAATTTCAATGTAACTGCCAAAATTTAATACCTAATTAAACCCTTTTATTATATTAGGTAAATTTAATTGTTCTTAAAAAGTGTCCATCATAAAATTGTTTTAGATAAGCCTTTTTGGTGAAATCACAAATTGAAAACCAATTAGAACAAATTTCCAAGTTTTGCATGATAATCGTTTCGAGGCGATTTCTGAGAATTCCAGTTGAGGTAAGAACTCATTTCAAGTTTCTAGGCATTATGGAAATTTCTAGTGACATTTTATGATAAAAACTATGCTATAAATACCATTGCCCTTTTGGAAATTAACCCTTCACAAACAGTACTTTGCCACTGATACAGGCTCAATTGTTTTGTGAAAATGCCAAAAACGAAGGAAGTTTCCGTTGAAAATCGGGCTCTGATAACTGCGAGACATCAAATTGGTCACTCGAGTCGACAAATCGCGAGTGATATGCGGATGCCAAGGAGAACAGTGGACTACATCGTAAAAAAATTTTCTGCGGGACATGGAACTCCCAACCAAAAACGTTCAGGAAGGCCTCGAAAAACGACCTCCACTGAAGACAGAGCTATAACAAGGTCCAGCAGACGTAATCGCCGCCTAACCGCACCAGAAATCACGGCTCAAGTAAACCTGGAGCAGCCCATCCCCATAAGCGTGACAACCGTGAAGCACAGGTTAGCAGAAGGTGGACTACACGGGAAAGTTGCAGTGAGGAAACCACTTCTTAGGCAAGTGAATAAACGTAAGCGATTAGAATGGGCCAGAAAACATCAAAATTGGACATCAGAACAATGGAATTCCGTCCTTTGGAGCGACGAATCATCGATCAATGGAAATCCGATGACGTCCTGGAAGTGATGACTTGGCCTCCATAATCCTATCGAATTGCTGTGGGACCATTTGGACAGGTATGTTTGAAAACTCAATCCAACATTAGAAAATAACTTGTGGTAACTCTTACAAGCAGAATGGGTTAAAATACCCGAAGAAACTCTGAAGAAACCACTGGACAGAATACCAAAACTTTGTAAAGCGGTAATTGAAAACGAAGGCAGTCACATAGATAAGAAAAATCCTGGAAAATCATGAATATTTGACTTTAAATAATGTGAAAATAAATAATAATTCAATAAAATTTAATATATATATATATATATATATATATATATATATATATATATATATATATATATATATATATATATATATATAATCTGGGTTTTTGTTGTCTTGAGACTGAAATAACTAGGTAGGCAAATACTTTCTGACGGTAGTGTATATATACATATATATAATATGTTTTCAAATATATTTAGAAAAAAATTCTCATAATTAAGTACAATAAAAAATATGTAATCGCCATCCTTTTGTATTATTCACTTAATAACCTTTAAAATATTTTTTTTAAATATATATAATTATTACAGCTCCCAGGTGTATGTAACCCCTTAAAATGCTTGCAGTGCAAAATGTACTCATAGGATTGCGTTGTACCCAGCAAGACATTTGTTCAGAATGGCTCCAATAACATGTTCTAAAAGTTTGGACCCATTTAAGTGAAAGCCACTTTCCATAAAGAAATTGGGGGGTCCTTTAAACGTGGTCGTATATTCATTCATTTGATAAATACTTAGGACACCCAAAAACCTCTATGACTGACGAAATTGTGACAAAAATTCACTATAGCATACTAAATGATCGCCGACTAAAGGTACGCGAGCTTGCGGATATTATAAATATCTTGATAGGTTTTACATTTTGGTATGAGAAAGCTTTCCGTTCGATGAGCCCTGCGTTTGTTACCAATCGACCAAAAATGCATTCGAATGAACATTTCCCAAGAATGTTTAGACTTGTTTAAACATAATTCCAGTGAATTTTTTCGATGTTTCGTAACAATAGATGAAACATGGATTCAGCACTACACTCCAAAGACGAAGCAGTAGTCGAAACAGTGGGCAAGAACAGGTTGAAGTGGGCCCAAGAAAGCAAAAACGGTTTCATCTGCAGAAAAAGTACGGCTAAGGTTTTTTAGAGATTTTTAACACCGGGAAGTATTATGCTTCACTATAGGATCAATTGAAGAGTGCTATTCAAGCTAAAGGTCCACATTTCGCAAAAAAGAAAGCGCTTTTTGATCACGATCATCAGCCTTGACACGTCTCGGATTGTTACTGCAAAACGGCATGACCTTCGCTTCAAAGAGCTTCCACATCCACTGCGTTCACTAGATTTGGCCCTCAACAATTATCTCTTGTTCTCATACCTAAAAAAATGGCTGGCTGAGGGGGCATTAAAAAGTTGTAAAATTGTTGAACTTCCAACATAAAAAATAAAAAAAGGCTTTAATCTGGTCTTGTTAGGCCGAGAACTTTTGCGACTGGCTTTGTAAAAACGTATTAAGAGAGTAATCAAATTTAAAATATTAGGGGTGAAATAAACGATTTTCCCAACTAAGCTGCTCCATAGACGAATCGCATCTGCGAAAAAAATTAATTTTCTGCATTCCTCGGTTACATAAAAGCCGATTTAAATGTTGCTTCTGGCATTTAAAGAATAGTTTTTCTATATTAAGCTGCTATAAAAATTCATTTTAAGTTTTTATTGATGTCACGATTGAACAGAAAACTGTGACAAATGACTAAAGTTTACACGGAGACGGTAGCTGTTGAACACCTCAATTTTTAATTCTATTACACCATTATACTGAGAACCACAATACCCTAAGACAATCTTAGAATCTTGAGATTACCCCTTTTTCTCTTTTGTGATATTACAGTTGTTTTTCAAATTAGAGCGGTTCTACGTAATTTCTGTTTTAGAAGGAATGTGTCTACACCAAACTTCTTGAAAAACGTTCAAATTATAGATAAACAGATTTTTGAAATAATAACATAATGTCACATCTTTATACGTGATACTATAATTTATCGCGGCGTTTTCTCAACCTTTCAGTATTTGCTACCTAATTTCCAAACATAATTTTCATAGCGTCTCCCCCCCTCTCATACAATAACAATGCATGCAATGTATTTTCAGTATTTTGATGCTAAAGCCACACTATGACCTTAATTACAAACTTTACAAACTACCAAGAATAAGTAAATTTATTCATATTTGGCAACATATACATATCTGCTGCGTTGTCAAAACTAGAATCGATGCCTCTCTATTGCTCTCTGTCATGTCCACTCTATTGGTAGCAGCTTCGCGAGAAGTTCCGAGTTGTCTCGAACATTCGGAAAGTCTGCCCAAAAGTGTATAAATGCTGCACCTCGTTCAATCACAGCCCGCCTCAGTCGAGTTGATCCTTCTACTGCTATCGGATTTATCCTGAATGTCTATGTTGTAATTTACGTGTTAATTGAAATTCAAAGTATTAGGTATTCATGGCAGTAAATTTATACAGAATCATGAATGAATTTTTAAGTGGGCGTAAGCGACCATTAGAGGATAGTAAAGCATCAAAAACTGCACAGACGAGCGTGGTTACGAAAATAAAATCAAGAAAATATTTTCAAGAATACTTAAATTTAGGGTTTACCAATACTGAAACAAATGAAGAAGAAAGGCCTGTGTGTTATTTGCTCAAAAATCTTGGTAGCAAACAGCATGAAACCAAATAAACTTAAACGACATTTGGAAACGCATCATAGTAACAAACCCTGAGAATTCTTCAAATTAAAATTAAAATCGTATGTAAAGCAGAAATCATTTTTTAACAAAACTTTGTGAACGAAAAAGCTTCACTTGCCTCTTACAAAGTTTCATATAAAATAGCCAGATGTAAAAAGCCTCACACCATTGGTGAAGAGCTTGTTTTGTCAGCAGCAATTGAGATTGTAGAAACTATGTATGGAGATAATTTTGCCAAAGAATTGCTATCCATACCTATATCAAGTAATACTGTTGCCCGTCAAATTGGTGATATAGCTGAAGATGTACAGCATCAGCTTTTTGGGAAATTGCTTGACAAATTGTTTTCAATTCAGCTTGATGAGGCAACAGATAGCAATAAAGATGCTCATTTTATTGTCTATCTTGGATTTTGTGATGATATGTCAGTAGTAGAAGAACTATTTTTCTGCAAACCAATAGAACTCAAAGCAACATCACTCATATTATTTGCTATCTTTAATGATTTTATAAACGAGGCAAATATGGAGAGGAAAAATTGCGTCGGAATATGTACCGATGGTGCTCATTCAATGTCTGGAAGATATCAAAGTGTACAAGCACTTGTGAAATAAAAATCTCCACTGTATGTGTGGACACATTGTATGATCCACAGAGAAGCCCTGGCTTCCAAAGAAATGAGTCCTGCTCTGAATATTGTGCTCACTACAGTTGTAACTGTAGTAAATTATATTAAAATGTGACCCCTAAAATCTATAATTTTTCTGCACTTTGTAAAGACATGGGTGCCGAACATTCAGCGTTACTATTTTATTGCGAGGCAAGATGGTTATCCCGTGGGAAATGTTTGCAACGTGTTTATGAATTCGAAAATGAAATTGCCATTTTTCTAGAAGAGGAAAACCGACCGGAAGCCGAAAAGTTTGGAGATAGTTTATTAGTGATGAAATTGAGCTACTTGGTCGATATATTCGAGAAACTAAATACCTTAAATCTTCAACTCCAAGGAGCAAATACACATATATTAGATACAAGTGTTAAAATTAATGCAAAAATGTAAAGCAAAAAACCTAGAAATGTTTGCAAATGTGGGTGAATGTGTTAAAACACACAAGGCTGAAGAACAACATGTGAAAATTGTTTTAGTAACCATTGAAAATCATCTAGCCATGTTGACAAAGAATTTTGAAAAGTATTTTCTTACTGCCGACCACTTGGTAGCAAGTTACTAATGGGTTAGGGATCCATTTCAAAATACTCTCGAAGGGCTCTCAACTTCCAAAGAAGAAATCTTCATAGACTTTACGGCAAGTGGCGAAATCAAAAGACAAATTAATAATAAATCACTCTTTGAATTTTGGGCAGGGGTGAATGATGAATTTTCTGCACTGAAAACAAGAGCATTTCGTATACTATTACCATTTTCAACATCCTACCTTTGCGAAACTGAATTTTCTGCGGTGGCTGCTTTGAAAACAAAATATAGATCTCAACTAAATACAGAAAAATTAAACCATCCTTCGAAAACCTTTGCTCTGCAAAACAGGCCCAAGGGAGTCACTAATAATTATTAAACTTGTTTTTAATTTAGTATTGATATGTTAATTATTAGGTAAATACATTATGAACTACTAATACAATCATATTTATAGGTGTATTATGTCAGTGTAAATGTGTATTTTATTTTTTATTATATCAGAATGTATTTTGTTTTGCTTTCCTTTCAATAAATTATATTCAATGTTTTTAATGAATGTTTTTAATAATAATTTATTTTCGATACGCTCACTCCCCCCCCCCCCCCCCCCCCCCCCCCCCCGTGTAATCACGCCCCCTTAGTGGGGCACGCCCCACAGGTTGAGAAACGCTGGTTTATCGTATCCTAAAATCGTGAACTAGTTGCTTATCCAAAGCGAATTACCAGAAAAAGTAGTACGTTTAACACAAGATACAAACCATTTTTAGTATTCCGTACGGAAACACCTCGGTGTCTGTCTGTCGCAGCCGGTTTTCTCCGAATCTGTCTGACATATAAAGTTGAAATTTGGCACAAACATAGGAATTGACGGCCCAATTAGAACCGTGTAATTTTGAAAGTTAACTTTTGAATTAACGTCATCGATTGGGTGGGTGTCAAATGAAAGCTTATGAAAACACAAGTTCTAAAATATATATGATGTTACGCTTGCACATACTTTTCTTTGTATTATTTTAAAAAATTGCCAAAAATTGATGTCCCCCAATCCTAACTCTAAGAGTACTGATGAAGAAATTTTGAAAAAATCAGAGAATATTCTCCATAAAATTGAACGAAAATTATCACGAGTGCATTACATTTGAAAATTTAACTGCTTGACTTGACAATATGATCAAGATTTTTTGCATCGAAAGTTGAGAATTTACCCGGGCCCACGAGTTACGAAATAATCAATACGTACTAGGTGCAATCAGTAATATACTCATATACTCACAGATAAAACAAATTTTCATGATGACCGGTGACCAACGGATAGGTACTCAGACAAAATAATTTTATTTTATATGTTTATAATTAAACAAATATTTAGGTAGTAAACTACAAAGATGTGTCGCATGTTATATATTCTTGGTAATTCTCATATTGAGGATAAATGTGTGACTGAATTTCATAGAATACTTCAGTAATCACAGTACAGAACACTAATTTTGCAAGTCCGACTTGCATTTAGCCGGTCGTTTTAAACTGTGACGTATGCAAGGGATATCTTAAAAAATGATATTTGAAACCACCGGCTATTTTTATGTTTCAGTTTCAGTGAGGAAAATAATAGTCAATAAACAATAACAACTAAGATCAATTTTATTCCAGGTTAATGGTTGACCATGTCATTCGGAATTTCACAAAAGGTTTACCTGTTAGCTGGGTTATGTCATAATACTAGCCAACTGACTATTTAACGCTGTATGACTATGAGTATTTATATTATTATCTATAATTACCTGAGGAGTTAAATTTAAAGCTGGTAAAGCAGAAGCTGGCCTTGAAAAGCCCTTCGTTAAAAATGCCGTATTTCTTCCACTTGCTGTGTATGGTTTATTCAGACGTCTCTGTTCTAAATTAATCTACAAGAAAGTCTTTATATCAAAATATATTAGTAATTAGAATCCATATAAAGTGAAACTGCCGAAATTTTTAATCCAAAAGTGAAGCCCAAGAACAAGCAAATAATAATAATAATGTATTACTATAAATGTAGATAAATATATTTGTCTGTCACACCCGATTTTCTCCGAAACCATTTGACATAGAAAGTTGAAATTTGGTAATAATATAGGAATTGATGGCCTCATCAGTGCCATGTAGTTTTGAGAGTTAAATTTTGACTTAAGGGTGAAATCGGAAGTGAAAAAAATTTTTTTTTACTAGGTCATCCAGTGTGGTGTCAAATGAAAGCTTGTGAAAGCACGAGTAAAAAATATATATATAATGTAATACTTGCACTTTTCTTTGTATTATTTTTAAAAAATCGCGAAAAATCGCCTTATCTCGAAAAGAACTTATCAAAAAATTTTGAAAAAATTCTGGAATATTCTCGAGGTGTAGATTGAACGAATATTATCACGAGTGCATTACCTTTAATAATTTATCTGGTATATAAAAAAACAAAAATTTCCATGTCATCAGATTTCAGAAAAGATTAGAAACAAACTTTGGTGAAAACTCATTTGGGGTGTGTTTTGTGAAGTCACTGATCATTTTATACCTCTGTAACAATTTTTTTTATTTTAAAAGCAATCAACGTACGGAACACTAATTGCGCAAGTTCAACTTGCACTTGACCGGTTATTTTTATTTAGAAGATCTATAAAAATACCTCCAAAAAACAGTTTATACAGGCATACTGTAAACGCAGCAAAGTTTACTGTTGTCCTATATTGCGAGAGTCAACGATTGACATCTTTCTTTAAACTAGTTGAGGAGTTCTAAATTGAGCAAAAAATGTTATGACCTAGCTTGAAGATAGAAAGATAGCACCCAGGCTTGTCTATTGCCTTGTACTCTAAATACAAGAACAAAACTTGTCTGTTTTTGTTCTCTTATGTACTATCTAGTGTTATCCGTATTATTCAAGAACACTAAACATATTTCAGATATACATTAAATTTTAAAATTTTGAATACATAATTTTCTTCACCCATAATAAACATATTCTCAGTTCACTTTCGTAAAGAACCATAAAGAAATAGTCTAAGTACAAAATGTCCCTAATAAAGAATTCTTTCGACCAATGCAAATAGCACTTTGAAGAAGGAGCTAACAAATTCTGAAAACTTGGTTTTTATCATCATCTTCTTCAATAGCTTGTTCTCCTCCTTGTCCTCCCTAAATTATCTCCAATGATCTCTGTTGTTTACTTTCTATATCCAATCGTGTCTCGCTAGTCTCTTTATGTCGGCCGTCTGATATCATTCATCCTTGCGATCGGCCCCGATCAGTTCCACCACAATATGCATATTCGTCCTATTACATCTGTTACTTTTGATTTTTTTTTCGTATCTCGATGTTAGGAATGCGATCTCAGACTCTAATATTTAACACATTCCTATCCACTGCTCTTTGGGTTACTTAGAGTTTATATATTTCACTTTTATTTGAAGCCCATGTTTCAGTATCAACGTGGATTGTAAGCTTCCAAACGCAGATCAAGCTAACGAAACTCTTCTATCCAAATCAGCTTTTAAATTGTTCTTTGATATTTCGATTTTTGGTTCTAAATGTATGACTGTATTTTTTCTATTTTTGTCGTATATATGTATATATATATATATATATATATATATATATATATATATATATATATATATATATATATATATATATATATAACGTTGCTGAACCCGACATAATTATGTCGGGGCATTCCATTCCTCTAACATCGTCACTCAATTTGTTGGGCGTTAATTTGGGAGCAAGCATGTCCTGGCATGAACATGTTACAGGCATAGCAAGGAGAGCTTCTCAAAAGTTGGGAATATTATTTCGAACCAGAAAGCTTTACACTCCACAACAACTGTTAGTTCTTTACAAAGCTCAAAATCGACCAACTATGGAATACTGCTCCCATGTGGGGGGCTCCGCTCCCAAACATACACTGCATTTATTGGATTCTGTTCAGAGAAGAGCTGTTCGTCTGATTGGAGACCCGGAACTTGATTCGCTGAAACATCGAAGAACGATTGGCAACTTGAGCCTATTCTACAAGTATTTTCATGGAAAGTGTTCGAAGGATGTGGCCCGCTTAATTCCTCCCAGAGCGGTGCATGTTAGAAGTACATGTCGCGCTAATACTTCACATCCTTATGAGGTTCAGCTTGTTACTCCTCGTACAACGCTTTTCAAGCAGTCTTTTATATGGAGAACATCATTCCTTTGGAATAATTTGCCCAAGACTGTGTTTCCCACCGAGTACAATTTACAGCGATTCAAGAACAACGTGAATCGTTTTTTCCGCACACGTATCGCTCCTGTAGCGCTTTAGGGACTTCTTCCCTGTAGCACGTGTGCTAGACCCATAAATATATATATATATATATATATATATATATATATATATATATATATATATATATATATGTGTGTGTGTGTGTGTGTGTATGTGTGTGAATGGTAAAAATGAATTATCGCAGACACGGTATTACCTGACAGATTGTACGTTACTGTGCCTTTTCTTTGACGATTTTACATTCTGGATAAATTTCTTTTTTATCTTTTGTTACTGTTCTTCTAGTTGTCCGTCTTATTTCTAATTATATGACAGTGCTCCGCATGTTTTTACCCTGTTTAAATAATTTAATTTATTTCTAAAACTAAAATAAATTCTGAAGAAGTGTGAGTGTGTTAAATAACTAATGCAACGACCCGACATTGGCCTGTCTCTAAAGGTCTTCTGATATTAACGCAATAT
>CM032455.1:97784492-98054465 GCA_019049505.1 Pachyrhynchus sulphureomaculatus
AAGCTTGGTTCAATGCCCCAAAAGCTCATCTTGCACCAAAGCAAGATTTAGATATTTTGCATAGTCTGTTAGACTATAACGAATGTGACAACGACACTGCAGAAATAGCCCTGACCAAATTTTCGAACCATTTGTGGTATTTGAATGCAAAGTTGGTGGGATTATCGTTTTTTGATCCCACCATTACAGACGATGAAAAGTTGTTAATAGCTAATAAATTGCTCAGTAGCACAGATGAACCATCACAGAACGCTAGGGTTGTAAATCCAAAAGTTAGGAAAGAAAACTTAAAAGAGGTAGTTGATGGAGGATTGGTAAATTTACTTACCAAAGAAACGTTTACATTCTTTGACCAATTTAATATAAAAACAGATTTCCTAAGACAACATCCAAACACCTGGCCTCAAAATAATGACTTCCAAGAAGGATTGAAAATTGTCAAAACATTAAAAGTAGTTAATGATATGGCTGAGCGTGGTGTTAAATTAATAACCGACTTTAACGACCTTCTGACAAAAGATGAAGACCAAAAGCAATATGTCCTGCAAGTTGTAAGTAAATGCCGAGCATTATATCCTGACGTTTCAAAAACTACTATAACAAAAGCTCTAGAATAGATTAAACAACTATGTAAAATTATCAACTCATGTAGGTACTACGTCTGTATCCTTTCAGTGTCTGTTTTGTATGTATTATATACCTAATTTTTATATTTTAAAATAAAAAATATCATTAGACTTATCAGTATTACTTGTTTTTTATTATATTTCTACTTTAAACTCAAAAATATACCAAAAAAAGCAAAATTTATCACTTAATAACAAAATATACGAAGTATGCTCCTAGTGGTACCAGGTCACGTTTTTGGGGCTAAAGGCTGTTGTAACTCGGTTTGATTTAAAATAACAACAATTATGTATAGAATATAATTTTTGAAGAACAACATTATCTTTCTTTTGAGATATTAAGCGTGTTTCTATTATTTACCGTTCTGGAGTTGTCAGCTTTTTGGCCCAAAATTTTGGATTTTTTCAAACTTTGAGCGAAGAGCGGCACGGGTTAACGTCGTTTAATCGAGCTCAAATTTCGGCTATCTCAATATCTGGAAAGGGGAATCGTTTTGTGGGGTCCAGATGAACAAGATTCCGACATTTTTTTCCCCCTCTATGAGATCCGGTCACTCTAATATATATATATATATATATATATATATATATATATATATATATATATATATATATATATATATATATATATATATATATATATATATATATATATATATATATATATATATATATACGTATATACATATATGTATATACAGTGTCATTCATAAACTTTGTAACATATAGGAAAAAATTTTATTATAAGAGTTTTTGAAAGTTTAACTCCGAAATATGTTAGTGCATGTTTTATGTTTAGAATTACACCCAAATAAGGTCATGACGTCACATGCCTTGCCTGTCAAATTTGACATTTAAATTACCGAATAGTCGCACTGCTTTCAATAATATTGAAAGTCATTGAAAACTATCAGACAGCATCTTCTAAAATATCTTGAAGGATTGCATATTATTGAGGACCGTCAATATGGTTTTCGTAAGCAAAGATCAACAGGCGATCTTCTAAATTATGTAACACATGTTTCGAGCAACGATAATAAAAATTTGGAGTATCTCGAGCGGTTGCACTTGATGTATCCGAGGCATTCGACCGTGTTTGGCACGATGGATTGTTGGCTAAGCTACGCCCTACTAGTATGTCTAAAGAGTTCTGTTTATGGCTGTCGTGTTTCCTCAGGGAGCGGTCTTTATGAGAGGTAATCGACGGATTTCTTTCTAACACCTTAAATATCAATGCTGTGTGCTCCTAGGCTCCATACTGTTTTCTACTCTCTTTCCTATTAACATTAGCTATCTGCTGGAAATGACGAGGAATCCAATCTAAAGCATAGCAGATGACAGTACGCTCATTTCTTCAATCACTTTGAACGCTCGAACATCTGCTACTCATGCAAATATCCGCAGGCAGCAAGAAGTCTTTTAATTTAGCAAGGATCTAGATGAAATTCTCTCTTGGATTGATTGTAGCCAAGTAGCGAAAACTCAGGCGGCAGTTTTTTCTAAAAAAATTAACGTTGCTGAATTCGACATAGTTATGTCGGAGCACTCTGTTCATCTAGCATCGACTTTCAATTTGTTGGACGTTAATTTGGGAACAAATATGCCTTGGCCCGAATATGTTGCAACCATAGCAAAGAGAGCTTGTCAAAAGTTGGGTATATTATTTCGAACTAGAAAGCCTTACACTCCACAACAACGGTTAATTCTGTATGCAGTTAAAATTCGACCAACGATGTTCCCGTGTTTGAGGCCAGCCTCCCAAACATACACTGCATTTGTTGGATTTTATTCAAAAGAGAGCTGTTCGTCTGTTTGAAGACTCAAAAATGGACCAGCAACCTTGATTCTTAGGAACATCAAAAACGGTTAACGACTTGAGTGTCTTCTACAAGTATTTTCATAGAAAATGTTCAATGGATGTTTTCCACTTAATTCCTCTCAAAGCAATGCATATTAGGAATATTCGTCGTGCTAATACTTCACAACCGTATGAATTTCAGCTTCTCACGCCTCGTACAACCCTTTCCAAGCAGTCTTTTGTATGGAGAACCTTATCCCTTTGGAATGGCTTTTGCCCAGAATTGTTTTTCCCACCGAGTACAATTTATAAATATATATATATATATATATATATATATATATATATATATATATATATATATATATATATATGTATATATATATATACATATATATATATATATATATATATATATATATATATATATGTATATATATATATATATATATATATATATATATATATATATATATATATATATATATATGTATATATATATATATATATATATATATATATATATATATATATATATATATATGTATATATATATATATATATATATATATATATATATATATATATATATATATATATATATATATATATATATATATATATATATATATATATATATATATATATATATATATATATATATATGTATATATGTATATGTATATATATATATATATATATATATATATATATATATATATATATACATACATATATATATATATATATATATATATATATATATATATATATATATATATATATATATATATATACATATATATATATACATATATATATATATATATATATATATATATATATATATATATATATGTATATATATATATATATATATATGTATATATATATATATATATATGTATATATATATATATATATATATATATATATATATATATATATATATATATATATCTATATATATATATATATATATATATATATATATATATATATATATCTATGTATAAAATGGGTATGCCCGTAGATAAATAAATAAATATATATATATATATATATATATATATATATATATATATATATATATATATACTGATATTTTTGCCAACACAGTAAGATTGCCGGCGAAGTGGGATATGTCATGTTAGCTATGTGATCGGACAATATGAACTCAGTATATAGTATGTATTTAACAAGGAGTAAAATATAAAAAACTTAAGTCGGAAATGTTTAGAAAATCCGGGCTTGAAATATAAGTTCGGAGTTAATACACGGTATACACACGGGTTAAACACCGGAAAAGGCACTGGAACAAGAATGGATAATTAAATAAAAAACAGTAACCAATAACTGGGTTACAAGGATTCGGGTTCCCCAGGTCATTCAGGAACTGAAGTCAATAAGAAGATTGGCAAAATAAGGCTCGGCGTCTCCATAGATTGCGCCATAAGTTGCTCTGGAAGTCTCAAAAAATGCTATGAAGCTATAAATAAAGGATGGATCAAAAAAGAACACAACGACCATTGGAGGAATAGACAAGCCTTAGATAGTAGCCTTAGTAGTAGTAGAAGTGAATAAAATAGTTACTGATGAAATACCGATCCAGCGAGGAGTCAGACAAGGTTGCGTACTATCATCTGTATTGTTTAACTTATATTCCCAAGTCATCTTCAAGAAGTAAAGGAATCAGGATAGGAGGTGAAGTGATGATCACCACTTGCTTTGCCAATGATACTGTGATCTTAGCAGAAATATTAGAGGACCTGCAAGCATTAGCTGACAACGTGAATAGAGAAAGTGTCGAAATGGGTCTGAAGATAAACACGGAAAAAACAAAATTTATGTTTGTTACTAAACATCAAACCAACAATTGCCAATTATTCCTCGTAGGAAAACAAATAGAACGTGTAGAAAAGTACAAATATTTAAGCACCTATATCAACACTAACTGAAATTGGAATCAGAAAAGAGGTTGTAAGAAAACCATTTTTAAAATTATGGAAAATGTTCTGCAACAGCTTGCTCTAAGATTACGTTTCCTGGAATGCAACGTGTGGTCTTAACTTTTGTGTGAAGTCGAGACATTTTAAATGTGGCTCTAACAAAGTATATTCAAAATCCAATGGACAGTCAGAATCAATAATGAGGAAGTTCTATGGAGGACAGCCCAAGGCAGAAAACTCTTGACAATAATAAAAATACGAAAAACATCCTACTTAGGTTAAGTACTCAGAAAAGACAAATTTTCCCTATTGCAAACTATCATGCCGGGAAGAGTTGACGGTAGAAAGGGTGTCGGTAGCAAGAAAAAGTCTTGGCTGAGAAACATCAGAGAATGGACTGGCATGAATGTAAGGAAGTTGCTTTACGTTGTGAAGGACAGGGAAACAGAGAAGTGGTCGCCAATCTCCATTAGGAGAAGGCATGAGAAGAAGAAGATATATATATATATATATATATATATATATATATATATATATATATATATATATATTTATATATATATATATATATATATATATATATATATATATATATATATATATATATATATATATATATATGTATATATATATATATATATATATATATATATGTATATATATATATATATATATATATATATATATATATATATATATATATATATATATATGTATATATATATATATATATATATATATATATATATATATATATATATATATATATGTATATATATATATATATATATATATATATATATATATATATATATATACATATATATTTAAAATATATTAGCTTTAAACGAGATGGTATCTATCCACAACAGGGGTTTCCGCATGAGGTACTACTTGCCGATAACGGCTGTTCGTTATTAAAGGTTCGTCGTGGTTACTTGCTACTGACGACTTTGTTCAAAATTATAAATAATGTTATAGATTCTCCCGCTATTCTGTCAAGAATAAATTTTAGTGTGCCGCATATAACTAGCAGACAATATAACACTTTTTATCTACCTATTCCAAGAACAAATATATTAAAATTTTCTTTTTTCAATGTGTAGTATGTATAATCAAGAAATAAGCGTCGACTTTTTCAACACATCTATGTTGACGATGAGTAGGGTTTTGCAACACTGAGGGGATGTGGCCTCTTTCCTTTCTTATTGTTTTCATATCTAATTGTTTTTATTATTATTATTATTTTGTTTGGAATTTGTATATGCTTAATACTCTATTATTGTTTTACATTTCTATGTATAGTGGCTCTTATCTGTATCTTCGGCCTTGTAGTTGGGTCTTGTAACCTGTAAGGCATGTATGATAAATATATATATATATATATATATATATATATATATATATATATATATATATATATATATATATATATATATATCTATAATCTATAATATATGTAAAATGCAACGTCTCTCTGTCTGTCTGTCTGTCCGTTAGTGCGCTTATCACTAGAAAACCACTTATCCGATTTGCGTACTTTTTTTTTTAAAACATACATATGTTCTCTGGCCAGGTTATAGGCTATATTTTATTACGATAGGTAGCATAAGGAATGAGCAGTGACGTAAAATAGTGAATGAAGTCGGAAAAAAGTCTACCGCTAGCGCGTTCCTTTGCAATACACAGCCTGAACCATTAAATATGGAACAATATTATGTAGCAGAGAATATCTATAATCTATAATATATATAAAATGCAATGTCTCTCTGTCTGTCTGTCTGTCTGTCCATTAGTGCGTTTATCATGCGAGAACTACTTATCCGATTTACCTGTCTTTTTCAATTCATACATATATTCTTTGGCCAGGTTATATAATAATAATAATAATAATCTATATTTATAATATATATAAAATCCAACGTCTCTCTGTCTATCTGTCTGTCCGTTAGTTCGCTTATCCCTCGAGAACCACTTATCCGATTTACGTGATTTTTTAAATTCATACATATGTTCTCTGACCAGGTTATAGGTATATATTTTATCACATTTATAATATATATAAAATGCAACGTATCTCTGTCTGACTGTCCGTTAGTGCGCTTATCACTGGAGAACCACTTATCCGATTTTCGTACTTTTTTTTTTTAAACATATATATGTTCTCCAGCCAGGTTATAGGCTATATTTTATTACGTTAGGTAGCATAAGGAATGAGCAGTGACGATAATAGTGAATGCATTCGAAAAAAAGTTTGCCGCTAGCGCGTTCTCTTGTAATACACAGTCTAAACCATTAAATATGGAACAATATTATGTAGCAGAGAATATCTATAATCTATAATATATATAAAATGCAATGTCACTCTGTCTGTCAGTCTGTCCATTAGTGCATTTATCACACGAGAACCACTTATTCAATTTACATGTCTTTTTTTAAATTCATACATATATTCTTTGGCCAGGTTATATAATAATAATAATCTATATCTATATTATATATAAAATGTCTGTCTCTCTGTCTGTCTGTTGGTGAGCTTATCACTGGAGAACCACTTATCCGATTTACGTGCTTTTTTTTAAACATACGTATGTTCTCTGGCCAGGTTATAGGATATATTTTATTACGTTAGGTGACATAAGGAATAAGCAGTGACGATAATAGTGAATCAAGTCGGAGTTTACCGCTAGCGCGTTCTCTTGCAATACACTACCTAAAGCATTAAATATGGAATAATATAATGTAGCAAAGAATATAATATATAAAATGTAACGTCTCTCTTTCTGTCTGTCCGTTAGTGCGCTTATTACTCGAGAACCACTTATCCGATTTACGTGTTTTTATAAATTTATACATATGTTCTATATAATTCGATATAAGCCTAGATAATGGGAGATAAGGTGAGATAATGGGAGATAACTAGAAATAATGGGAGATAAGTCGAGATAAGCCTCGATAATGGGAGAAAAGGTGAGATAATGGGAAAGAGGTATAAATAATGGGAGATAAGGAGAAATAATGGGAGATAAGCAGAGATAAGTCTAGATAATGGGAGTTATGGTGAGATAATGGGAGAAAAGGAGAAATAATGGGAGATAAGGAGAATGAGAAATTCGAGATAAGTCGAGATAAGCCTAGATAATGGGAAATAAGGTGAGATAATGGGAGATAAGGAGAAATAATGGGAGATAAGGAAAAAAAAAAAATGGGAGATGAGCAGAGACAAGCCTAGATAATGGAAATTATGTAGAGATAATGGGAGATAAGGAGAAATATTGGGAGATAAGAGGAAATAATGGGAGATATTTTATTACGTTGGGTAACATAAGGAATAAGCAGTGACGATAGTAGTGAATTAAGTCCACGCGAGCGAAGCCGCGGGCCCGGCTAGTATATATATATATATATATATATATATATATATATATATATATATATATATATATAATAGAAGATTTTAGGTAACCTGGCCAGAGAAAAAATGTATGAACCAAAAAAAAAAACAGTCGAGTCGAGTAAGTGGTTCTCAAGGCATAAGCGCACTAACGGACAGACAGATAGACAGAGAGACATTGCCTTTTATATATTATATTCTTTGCTACAAGATATCGGAATGGATATGGAAATATTTAATGGTTTAGGCAGTGTGTTGCAAGAGAACGCGCTAGTGGCCAACTTTTTTCCGACTTGATTTACTATTAGCGTCACCGCTTCTTCCTTATGTTACTTAATGCAGTAAAATCTATCCTATAACCTGGCCTGTATGTTTTAAAAAAAAACAAGTAAATCGGATAAATGGTTCTCGAGTTATAAGTGCACTAACGGACAGACAGACAGAGAGACGATGCATTTTATATATATTATAGATATATTCAGCTGCGGTATTTTCGAATATTTTATTTAGACGACTCGTGGGAAAAAAGTGTACAACTTTACTGACAAGGCCATAAGGAAATAGCTATGGGTAAGAGATACTATGAAAAATATACTATTTTTGTAATAATCTAAAATATTAAATGTACAATAAACTACCACTTGTTAAGAAAAGATGTATACCTATATATTTTACTTCGCAGGCCTCAAGCCAGACATTCTGTAAACTGAATTTACATTCGTGCAGTACAATTGCAAGTTAAGCTTGCAAATAAAATTTTCATTTTAAGGAAAAATCCTTCCGTTTTTACGAACAAAGTGTAAAATGCTTTTATATTTATATTGCCTCTACTGCGTAAAATCTCAATTTAAATTTTTAAATCACCATTTCATAGGTCCAAAACATTATAGGAGCACGTAAATATATCGTTGGAAATAAAAGATGAGAACACAAAAGTACAAAGGGATATATATATATATATATATATATATATATATATATATATATATATATATATATATATATATATATATAAAGATATATAAGACTTAGGCTGAAAGGTTTCCGGTCTAGCTACTTAAAACACATTTTTTTTTGCAAAATTTGACTTTATTCACCAATATAGTCTCCTTCAAGAGCATTACAAGCAGTCCAACGCTTTTCTAATATTTTTATACCTTTCTAATAGAAGGATTTGCCTTTGCCTGCAAAACAGGCCTCAGTTTAAGCGATAACTTCTTCATTGGAACCAAATCTCTTTTCCGCGAGAATTTTTTTGAGGTCTGCGAATAGATAATAGTCGCTGATTGCCAAATCTGGAGAATACGGTGGATGAGGAAGTAATTCGAACTTCAATTCATGCAATTTTGCCATCGTAACCATTGACTTGTCACACGGTGCATTGCCTTGATGAAAGAGTACTTTTTCTTGTTCATTTGGGGCCGTCTCTTTGCGATTTCTGCTTTCAAACGGACCATTAACTTTATATAATATTTGCTCTTGATGGTTTTTCCCTTCGCAGCATAGTTGATGAAAATTATTCCATGCTTATCCCAAAATACAGAGGCCAAAACCTTCCCAGCCGCCTGTTGTATCTTTGGTCGCTTCGGGCGGCTTTCACCGACTGCTGTCCACTCAGCTGACTGCTGATTTGATTCCGGTATGTAATGGTGGATCCATGTTTCATCAGTTGTCATAAATCGCATGAAAAATTTCTTTTTATTGCGCTTAAACAGCGCTCAGAATCATCAACACATTGTTGTTTTTGGCCCACTGTGAGCAAACGCGGTACCCATTTCGAACAGAGCTTCCTCATGAACAAATGTTTATGTGTCTTTAGGGTGTCAGCTATCTCACGCAATTTCACTTCACAGTCATCCAAAATAATTTTGTGGATTTTTTGACGTTTTCCGGTGTAAATACCTCATTTGGGCGTCCAGAGCGTTCAGCATCATTACGTTTAAATTTAGCATACCAGTAAATGATTATTTTCCAGGGGCAGAGTCCCCGTAATACTCATGAAGACATTACTTTGCTTGAACGGTATTTTTTCCCATGGAAAAAAACACACGAAATTCGATTTTTTCCATTATTTTAAAAATATCAAAAGTAGCATCAGTAAAACTACTGGAACTTGTAAACTAATGGTCGAAATGTCATGAAATTTTGACATATATCATTTGAAGGTTGGTACTTCCTAAAAATCACATGGATTTTTTTTGAAAATGGCGACATCTAAGTGTCCGACCAAAAACAATGTATATATATTTTATATATATATATATATATATATATATATATATATATATATATATATATATATATATATAATATCTGAGCCACTGTCCTTTATCATTAATTTCTGTTTTGAGCAGGGTATATATCGTGATCTCCTAAAAAATGCCATTGTAAAGTCAATCCATAAGAAAGGAGCAGCAACTACAGACCGATATCTCTTCTGTCTAATGTTGGAATGATCATTGAGAGGATTATCAATGGGAGATTCCTTGGATTCTTGGAGAGGCACTCGATGATTGCATCCAATCAAAACGGTTTTATAAAGGGGAAGTCCAAGAGCCATTTATCAGGCATTGTCGAATGTTCTGGATTCACTAAATAGCGGAAAGATAACTATGGCAATGTGTATTGATCTATCAAAAGCCTTTGAGAGTGTCAATCATAAGACTTTATGCATAAAATTGGAACACCTGGATATTAAGGGAAATGCATTAAAGTTAATTGCCTCCTACTTGAATAATCGCACTCAATAAGTGATAGGAACTTATAATTATGGCAGGTCTTTTCTTTCAGACAGGGTCGCTGTTCCGAGGGGTGTAACTCAGAGATCTATTTTAGGCCCGCTACTTTATATACTTTATACAAACGAATTGCCTAACCTTACAGGAAAGCGTAGAGTTCTATATGCGGACGACACAACCCTTTGGTGTGGTGACACTCCGCAAGAGATAGTCGCTGATGTGGGGAAAGCCTGTGAAATTCTAGATCGTTATTTTACAACCCATGACCTTCTGCTGAATGTTTCAAAAACACAGTGTCTGGTTTTTGGCAAAAGGGTTGGTCACTTTCTCACGTTTCCTTACAAGGGTAGCGATATCCAAACATCTCCGCATCTGTCTTTGCTGGGCGTCAATAATGATGCTAAACTTGATTGGTATCTCCAAATATTGTTATGCACTGACGGCCTATTATGCTTACGTGCAGTCCAGGTTCAGATATAGTTTGATTTTTTTGGGAAATTCTCCCCAAGCAGGCAAAATTTTTAAATTACAAAAAAAATGTATCAGAGCTACTTTTAAGATGCATTATCGTGAAAGCTGTAGGAATGTCTTTGTCAGTAAGTCCCTTTTAACTTTAACTAGTATGTATATACTGGACTCCTTTATGTTTCTTCGTATTAACAAGGATCTCTTTGAAAATACACAAAACAGACATAATTATGAAACTAGATTTAAAACAGATCTTGTAATTGAGAAGTGTAACTTTAGTTATATCCAAAGAGGTGTACAATATTCTTCCGTTAAAATATTTAATAGTTTCCCAGAGAGCGTTCGAAAATTACCGCAAGTAAGAGCCAAAACAAAGATACGGAAGTTTTTATTATCAAAAGCTTATTATACTATAGTGGTTCAGACAGATTTAACTTATGAATAAAAATGTTAATTTTATTGCTACTTGTTAAGGATGCTTCTCATCTTCCGTTGACTGTCTTTAATGATGTCTTCTGAGCCTTTTGTTTTTGTCATAAACATATGTATATGTTTTGTGAATGCCCTTTTATCTTTTTGTTCTTTGTACAATATTCCATACCATTTTGTGTTTATAACTACTGTTATTCTTGGAACTAATAAATAACTATTATTATTATTATATTGTATATATATATATATATATATATATATATATATATATATATATATATATATATATATATATATATGTATATATATATATATATATACCATTTCCGTATTATAAGAAATAATCCTTATTCATTTAAAAAACCTTACAAACGATCATTAATTCAATTCATTCAGACTAGGTATGTTTAGATTGCTTTTTAACTCCGCGTACAACGCTTTTCAAACAGTCTTTTATATGGAGAACATCATCCCTTTGGAATAATTTGCCCAGGGCTGTGTTTCCCACCGAGTACAATTTAGAGCGGTTCGAGAACAAAGTGAATCGCTTTTTCCACACACACGCCGCTCTTCCAATATTTTTGTAAAATTAATAGTGCCTTTAATAAAAGTACTTTTATCTATTCTAAGTGTTGCTTGGAAAAGGGAAAGCGACAACGATTATAGACAGAAATCTTAATATGACTGAAGACTTTGCTTTAAGCCAATCAACATTTTGTGTATTTTTTACAAAGCTCTTCACCCATTCTTTTGTATAAGAAAAATGTAATATCTGCCCTATTGCGTCCTGCTTTTATTGGGTCGTTATCATTTGTACACTCTTTGTGTTTATTGGCTTTATATGAACCAAAAACTTTTTGTTTTTAGACCTCGTAAAACGGAAAGACTATACCATTAATTCCCTTAGACATTTTCATAACCAAAAAATAATAAATTTTAGGAGTTTTGTATTCTCTAACCGAGTAGAGAGTATGTTGCAACATGTGTAATATTTTTTTTTTACTCTTTTTAAATGATCTAAAAAAAATTTGCTACGAAATATTTAAGGGAACCAACTCTTTGAAAAACAATTTTGGTTTTATTTTCGCTCTATAGCACTACCTTTTCTGAAATGAATTCTTGAAAATCACATTTCTACATCTAAAAATTATCACTAGTATAGTTTTGACCTCAGTATCAAACTTTATTCCATACAACTGAGTTTGCGCAGCGCACACAATTTTCTTCTCGTAAACCTTTGACATGTGGGCGAATATGGTAGCGTAGCCTTCTCTTTAGACTCGTTTTGTTTTAGGTATGATAACTAATCATTTTATAAGATTATTATTTAATTAATTTAAACAAATCTTATTATTTATTTGTTACTAGAAATGAACTAAAATTAACATATTGTTTATGTTTATATAACCCTATATCATAATGGTCATTTAAATATTTACTTAAATTTATCTTTTATTACTTAGATTTTTGGGGACAAAGAAAAACCATGAATTTTAGTAATTCAGGCGTGGTTAATATTAAAATAATTATTTAAAGGAAATTTTAGCTAGTAGTTTTACACTACATGAATATATCATTTAATTTCACATTCTTAAAATATTATTTTAACATTTAGACCGCCAAATTCTACAAAGATTTAAATAACCTACACACTTTTAAATAACTTTTAAATCTCAACATAGATTTACCAGAAGGCAAATATTGCGAATTCCTAGAAGGCCATACTCGCACTAAGGCTTCCAACCTAACATACTTAAATCAGATGAATGAATATTTATACCACAAATAATTATAATTATAGTTAAACATTCTTCTACAGACAAGACCGGATTTAAATTACTTTTATTGCGGGAAGTAGCACAGTTCAAACATCCCTACAGACCTCAAATTTCTTCGGATTACACAATATTTTGTTTTTTAAAATCATCGTAAGAAAATTTAGAAAAGAAATGTCGAGCCATATTTTCGAAATATATATTTTAAATCGACATTTTACTCAAATACTGTGATAAATAACCGTCAAGTGCAAGTTGAACTTGCGCAATTAGTGTTCCGTACGTTTAAAATAAAAAAAATTGTTATGGAGGTTTAAAATGATCAGTGACTTCACAAAACACACCCCAAATGAGTTTTCAACAAAGTCTTTTTCCAATCTTTACTGAAAACTGATGACCTTGAAATTTTTGTATACCAGATAAATTATTAAAAGTAATGCACTCGTGATAATTTTCGTTCAATCTATGTTACATCCTGTGGAGAATATTCCAGAAGTTTTTCAAAATTTTTTGATAAGTACTTTTCGAGATAAGGCGAGAGGACAGTGATTTTTCTCGATTAATACAAGAAGAGTGCACGCAAGTATTACATTATATATATATATATATATATATATATATATATATATATATATATATATATATATATTTATATATATATATATATATATATATATATATATATATATATATATATATATATATATATATATTTTTTATTCGTGTTTTCACAGGCTTTCATTTGACACCACACTCGATGACCTAGTAAAAAAAATTTTTTTTCACTTCCGATTTCACCCCCCAAAACTAATCCCTTAAATCAAAATTTAACTTTCAAAACTACATGGCTCTGATGTGGCCATGAATTCCTATATTATTACCAAATTTCAACTTTCTATGATAAATAGTTTCGGAGAAAATCGGGTGTGACAGACAGACACCGAAGTCATCTTATAAGTGTTCCGTACGGAATACTAAAAATTGATCAATCTGAGAAAAAAAATACTATTGACTTTATTCTTGATTTACTATTGAACAGACGTATGTATTTCTACGTATTTTTGGTCACTGAATCCAAATATGATATCCGACTTGCTAATAAACCTGCTGTGTAATGGTCCACAAACGGCATCAAAGTGGTCAAAATCCAAGTTAACAATAATAACGAGACATACATATTCCGTTGTATTTTTTGGGATGCTTGACTAACATAAGTCCACTTGCCTCTCACGGCTTGTGGTGCTTGATTAACGTGAGTCCCCTTGCCTTTCACGACTCGAGGTGCTTGATTAACGTAAGTCCCCGGCCTCTCATAACTTGGAGTGTGAATAATATCTTTGTGAGATTGAAAATTTTAACAACTAAAAAACAGGTTTAAGTAAATATTTTAGTTGTTAAAATAAGATCAGTCAATAACTCACTTAGCATATACGGGCTGACAAATTAAAATTCCCATAAATATACACTAATAAAAATTTCTGAAGAAACGATTACATGAAAAATTTAAACATTTCGCGTTATCACTGGCATATTGCTTATAAATTTTCATGGGCATGTTGATTGCGAGAGAAAACCATTTTGCAAATTATTCATTCTTATGCAAGTTATAATTTTTTTTTTCAATTTTTCACTTTTTTTACTAAAATTTTCCAAAAACAATATTAAATTTGAATTCTTGGAAAAAATTTTAAATCTCGATTATATGTGTTAAAAATTTTTACTTTACTAATTCATATCTTAGCACTTCACCTGCAATAAAGTTTTATATGACAACCAAATGTAAAAAAGTCTCTCCTCTTCTCCTTTTTTACGATTGAGTCCGTTAGGTTATGTTAGGCGTAAGGCTGGTTATATATTTGATTCTGCTCCTTGATGACCTTGAGTCGTATAGCATGAGCAAATCAAACGCTAGATTTGAATTCAAGACCAATATTACATCGATATAACATATCTGGCCATTTTTATAACATTTGGATTCAGTGACATCGAAAAATATTTTCACTACTTTTGACCATTGTGAAGCAATTTGTGGACCTTAATTCGAATTCAGTAGGTGTACGAGCAAATGAGATATCATATTTGGATTTAGTGACTAAAAATACATCGGAATATGTACTTCTCGTTATTACTGTTAACTCGACGACTTTTGACCACTTTGAGACCACTACTCGAATTCAGTAGGTTTATTAGCTAACCCGATATCATATTTGGATTCAATAACCAAAAATACGTAAGAATACATATGTTTGGTCAATAGTAAATCATTCAAGTCAATAGTATTTTTTTCTCGAATTGATCAATTTTTTATCACAGTATTTGCGTAAAATGGCCATTTAAAATATTTCCAAAATATGGCTAGACAGTTCTTTTCTAAATTTTCTTACCACTCTGCAGCGTCCACTTGTATAGTAACCTCTTATTGCGTTAAAAAATATCCCATAAGTATGATAATTCGGTAAAATATACATATTTCACTTCACTTGCCACAGGGAAGTTTTGGATTCGAAAAAAAATTACCCTACTAGATTTTTTCATTTCTTTATATTTTACATCAAGAAAATATAGGACCATATGACCGTCGGCATCTCTGGCAGTTTCTTGGTACAATAACTCTCAAACGAAATGAGATATCGATTTGAAATTTGGTACACGTATAATACTCAAAGCAGAAATGGAACTTATAGTTTTAGGGTGGATTTGCTAAAGGGGATGAGGGTAGAAAGTGTACAGGCTGATAAATTTTGTTAATTTTTTATATTATTATAATAACTTCTCTTAGTTTCAGATTTATATAATCAACAAATTTTAAGTATAATTACTTATAGCACATGTAAGGGATTAAAGGGGTCTGGGAGGGTGTTAGAGAGGTTGCTTCGTATTTTATTTTTTATTTAGCATAAATAGATAAGACTATGAGAGTTCTGGCGCAAATTCCTATGTATTTTTTTATGGCTCTAAAAATTGTATTTTTGGTGCCATTTCTTGGTGTATGTACACATGCACGGGGTTGGCCAATGAGCATTGAGTAGAGTGCAGTATCAGGTGCTTATATGCGGATGGGGCGAGGTTGACGTAACAGAATATGTGGCGGATGCGCAACTTTGGTGCAGTGCCATTTAATTGATATTCTGTCACATTTATCACGTGCTCAGAAGCAACCAGAGCTTTACCGTTTTTTTAAGTTTAATTTCCAAAATGAAAATTAATCACAATTTATGAAAAGTCCGTACTCAAAACGACTTCTGTATTATAACGTCTTTTTTAGAACTAAATTACGGGAAATATTGGCTATAATCTGAGATATTTTGGTCTCGTACTATGGGAACTAGCTTGAAATAAAGAACAGTTAAACTTTCCCTGAATGATGACGCAGTGCACCTTTTTTTACCGAGAAAATAATAAATTAAGCAGAAAAAACGTCAATTTGCCATTTGAATCAATGTAAACATTGGTGGGAGAAAGTGCGACATTTTGACGTCTGGCAGCGCAGTGCAGAAAATTTAGAGGTTAAAGGGTCTTACTAGTCTTTGGTCTAATATTTAATACTTAATATAATGGAGATATTTAATTTTTTTTTAAGAAATACCGAGAATTATGACATGCATAAAAGTCATGTCTTAAACAAATGATCCAGAAAGTGATGTGAAATTAAGTAAACATGTTTTCTATATAAAATAACAAGGACAATTTTATTTCTGTACAGTTAGTTATTCTACCTAGTATTTTGTTTTCGGCAGTTTTTTTTAACACCAAGTAATTATGAATATTAATAATTTTATTTTTGAATCACTCGAGTTGACCAGAAGAGCCTGTCTGAAGAGGTAGTTAGCTGTTTGCACAGGTAAAAAAGTGGTCAAAAAGGCCTTGTAATAGCATTGCCAAAAAGGCTTTGTCGTAAAAGAGCCAGGTGTAATGTCAGAAGGGCCTTAATCTGTACCTGTGTAGCCTGTACGAATAGGTAATTATCTGTCTTAAGAACTACGTACTTCTTTTTACACAGGTAAAAAAGGTGTAATAAAGGCATTGTTTATATGAGTGGTAAAAAAGATGCCAAAAAGGCCTTATTTAGGGGGTTGGGGGGGGGGTGGGTGCCAAAAAGGCTTTACCAGAGGGGTAGTTTTTTAGGGGTAGTTTTGGTATGATGTAAAAAAGGCGAAATAAAATATTTTTTTATGAAGGTAACTCTAACCCCTTCATTTTGGGGCCTTATGTATTTTATTTAAATTAAAAAAAGTCCTTTACAAATTGGGATACGAACCGCCAACTTTTCGTATATAAGACGGATTCTATACCTATTAGTCCATCTTGCAACTTGAATAATGTTATTAAATAAAATGTTGACTATAATCAAAATAATAGATTAAACAGAGGTCAGCAAACATGATAACAAAGTTCAAACTCATAGCTGATAAGCTGTTAGATGGATACATTAGAGAATGTAATATTTATATGTAGAGGGAACGTGCTAGCATGCACGCAATTGAATTTAAATGATTTAAATATTAGCGAGAGTGCTAGCATGCAACTTAAAATAAGTGTTTTTATTAAAATATGTAAAAATTTATTTATTCAAAATTTTTATCTAACCAACCATTGTGTTTATTATCAAAACTTAACCATTTTACAAATACTTTATTTTCCTGTCGTGTTAGCACTAACCTGAACTAAATAAATATCAGGATATATGAGCCAGATTCTATACTCTTCTAGTCTAGCTGACCATATAATTATAATGGAGGTAAATGAAATGAAGAAGAAGTAATTACCTGTTTAAGACAAAAAAGACCTAAGAGGTAAAAAGCCACAGCTGCTAAGAATATATGCATTGGAGAATGTAATATTTACATTAATATTTCGAGAGGTCAGCAAAGCTGATAAGAAAGGTCCCTTGTGGTAAGCTTATAAGTATGGTATATGCATTGGAGAATGCAATATTTATATTCATTTCTTTTAACAATTGAAAACTCTTTATAAATATGTTAATTTTAAGGTAAACAATATGAATAGCAAGAAGATGATGATTTATTCATCTTAATAAACGAGAGGAAAAGGTATGAATATTTTATCTATGAGAATTTTATTATAAACAAATACGATGCAGTTATTTAAATTGTTAATAAAAACGATCAGACATGCAGATAGTTAACTCAACTATATTGTAAATTATAAAAATGTATATGTGACATTTTTCAATTGGATAAAAATATCATGTTTTAAAATATGAGAAAATAAATGTTAATTTGTATGCATATACGTATAGTATAAGGGGGGGAAAATGCTTATTTGTTTATATATTAGATGTTTTATTTTATTTTATTTATTTATTTTAGAAATAAATATTATATTGTACTTTATGCACATATGGTAATTTAAAAAAAAAAAATGGCTATTTGCATATATATTAGATGTTTTATTTTAAACAGTGGAAATAAGTATTAGTTTATGCTTATGCACATATAGTAATTCGGAAACAAAACTGCATATTTGTTTATATGCATAAAGGGTTGTTTTAGAAAATTATCAGGAAAAAAAGTGGTGTGAAATTATATAAATATGCTTTCCGTATAAAATAACAAGGAAAATTTTATTTCTATATAGTTAGTTATTCTACCCAGTATTTTGTTTTCGGCAGTTGTTTTTTAACATAAAGTAATTATAGTTCATTTATATTTATAATATTCTCCTAAAAATGAGACGGTAGAAAACAAAGTGGAACATTTACCGATCAAGTATTGATGAGTCAAGGCGGACGATGAAAAAAAACTAAAATTATTTTTAGATGGTATGAGAAAAATTTAATAAAGTAGATTTTTATATCGAAGAGAGAAAAACGGATGATTATTCAGAAACAGTTTTGATTTTTCATATAAAACAACACTTGAAGATGGAATAACGAGGAATGGTAAGTTGAATCTCATACGGATATAGTCCTTTAGTGAGACGTGTATTCTTAACACCGATCTGGGAGGAATCAAGTGGTCTTATGCATCCAACGCTTTTTATAGTATTGATTTAAGTTTCTGGTGAATTCCAGGCTTCTATTCCGAAGAGTCACTCACTTCTGGGTAGACTCTTGAAAATACATTTGGAAGAAGAGCCCCATTATTAAATAAAATAAGAACAAGAAATAACCAACTTTTGCCGTGTCGTTATTTTTACATTGTTTTAGTTAACTATCCATTTTATAAATTTCAGTTTTATTGGGAAGATTTTCTTGATTTCTCTTGAACATCAGTAAATCTCATTCCAATTTTTCTTATTCTATTTATTTTTTTTTAACAAAAATAGCCTAGCCTAATCTAGCCTGTGTAGAAAAAATAAAACACAAGTTTAAATTATTTATTATATTAATTTAAAAATACAACAATAATTACTTACTCTTGGTAGTCATTGTCCTTCTTATTATGGCTTTAAATTATTTTTTAACCATACAGATTATTTAAAAGTAATGAAAAATACTATATAAAAACATAATTTTCTTGGTTATTTTATAAAAATTGCATATTTACATAATACCACGTAACTTTCGGTATTTTTTTTTTCAAATAAGACCTTTTAACATGATAAGATTCTTTTTAGTTACAAAAATATACCGGAATTTTTGGTTTATTTTAGACTCCTAGAACATTTAACTGCCAGTTGTATGGAAATATATATTTTCTTCAATAAAGAATATAGTAATTTTATTCATTATTTTGTACGCTTTATTTCAATGAATAAACAAATATATAATATAATACACACTTTCTACAAATCAAAAAAATAAGACCGGTGGTGGTGTATTCGAGAAAGACAGTTTAATAATCAACTTGTAGTACAATAACAAGGGAGAAAACACATGTACTGAATAAAAAAAAAATAGAATCTTTCGATAAGTTTCTGCTTCCTGAGTTTTCTTACAAAGGCTGTTTAACCAATCAGTCAAGCAAAATATGAAGACTTGATGTGTTTGAAACAATTTTATGCATTAGAAGCTCAGATTTACTATCAAACACTAAAATATGACACTAAGAATATCGTTTTAAATGATTAATGAACATTCTCCGTTTTGTGCTTTATTTAAGTGGACATTCCTGGTTTTTACACGTTTAACTGTATATTAGTGTTTTTTTTTTCATAGTTTATAATTAAAAATAAATATAGTAACAGAGTAAATTCATTGCTTGTTAAGTGCTGCTGAAGACAAGGAGTATTAAAAATGTATATACTTTAAGTAATAAAAGGTTATAGATTTTTAAATATTTGATTGCATTTTTTCTCTAAATAGGATTAAAAACTCTCAAAATGTCCTCGAGTATTTAACTAATTCCATAAATGATAAGATTCTTTTTAGTTACAAAAATATACCGGAATTTTTGGTTTATTTTAGACTCCTAGAACATTTAACTGCCAGTTGTATGGAAATATATATTTTCTTCAATAAAGAATATAGTAATTTTATTCATTATTTTGTACGCTTTATTTCAATGAATAAACAAATATATAATATAATACACACTTTCTACAAATCAAAAAAATAAGACCGGTGGTGGTGTATTCGAGAAAGACAGTTTAATAATCAACTTGTAGTACAATAGCAAGGGAGAAAACACATGTACTGAATAAAAAAAAAATAGAATCTTTCGATAAGTTTCTGCTTCCTGAGTTTTCTTACAAAGGCTGTTTAACCAATCAGTCAAGCAAAATATGAAGACTTGATGTGTTTGAAACAATTTTATGCATTAGAAGCTCAGATTTACTATCAAACACTAAAATATGACACTAAGAATATCGTTTTAAATGATTAATGGACATTCTCCGTTTTGTGCTTTATTTAAGTGGACATTCCTGGTTTTTACACGTTTAACTGTATATTAGTGTTTTTTTTTTTCATAGTTTATAATTAAAAATAAATATAGTAACAGAGTAAATTCATTGCTTGTTAAGTGCTGCTGAAGACAAGGAGTATTAAAAATGTATATACTTTAAGTAATAAAAGGTTATAGATTTTTAAATATTTGATTGCATTTTTTCTCTAAATAAGATTAAAAACTCTCAAAATGTCCTCGAGTATTTAACTAATTCCATAAATTATACAAATTATATTAAGCTATTAAAAGAAAATATATATTTATAAATATTCAAGACAAATCTAACAGATCAACTATAAGTGCATCAAGAAAAAAAAATACAGGTGGAAATTTCTTAATAGGTGATCTTCGAGAAGAGATTTGACATCTGAAACAAAATGTTTCAGCTACAACAAATAAAATGGATAGTAAGTTGGTTATGGAAAATAAGTAATAAGTTATAAGAAAAAAATATTCACTATTTTACGTTAATTTAGTTCAGAAGTTTCGAGACCTAAAGAGATTTTAAATTTTTAGGTTAGGTACCTAATATTGTGAATAGGTTGTATGTTTTGTGTAATTGTATATATAGTATGTCAATATACCTGATTACAAATTTGTACTCTAAGGAAAATATTGGAAACATTAAGTATTAAAATAAATTTATCGTTCCTTAAGAAATATTAATTTATTTGTTTTTCTTCATGTTTTACAATAAATTGTGGTACTCGAGTATCCTTTGAAGAAACAATAACTTCAAACTGCACGTATTAAGGTATAAATAAACGATAATTTTCAATGCGACTGTTGCGGTTTTACGTTAATCATAATTTTTTGATTAATGATTTTGAAGCAAGTAAAATATAACTTGAAACCAAAAAATAAATCCTTGTACCAATCTGACAAATATATTTCAAATTCAAAAAAATAAAAGTGACCAAATTTTTATTGGTTAAAAACAAAATATTTTTTTTTTCAATTTATTTAAAATTTTGCATACTATCCTAAAATGCAATTTCAAAGACTTTTTTCTAATAAATGTTTTCAATATTTAAACAGAGTAACTTTTGGTCTTCAGAATTATTTTTTTGGCTTTCAAGTTTCATAATAAAGAAAAATCCCATAAGTCGCACACTTTCTGCCTGTACAGGGTGAGTCAACGATAGAGTAAAGTTCATTATCTCATTTGTTTCGGCAATGACGAAAAAATGTTAAATGCAATAGTTTTAGGGAATGTTAAGGTGCACCGTTTAAAATTATTTTTGAGTGAACAGGGTACTTCGAAAAAGTGTGTCGGATGTAACATATGTTTTTTAAATGGAACATCCTATTTTCTAATTTATTTTTATTTCTATAGAGATAAGAAAAAAGATATATGTAAAGAAAAGAGTTAATGAACTCTACTCTATCGTTGACTCACCATGTATATAAGTCTTACAACGATCTACAAATTTATGTTCGGTACAGCACGGATTGCATTTATTTACCAATATCACTGTGCTATTATGATTTTTTCTTTTACACATCCATTGTGGGGCTTATAATCTATTAAGATTAAAACTATAAAGTATAATTTTTTTTGTTGAAAATTGGTAGAAATTCATAAGAATTTTTAAAATGTACATTGGCCTCATTTTCCATGCATAGTTTTTATAGGAAAATACGATTTATAGTTTTAACTTGATTTCTTTTCTTTCTTATACCCTTACCAGACAACCATGAAGCAAGAAGGATTCCTGTTATTTATGATATTTCAATAATAAAATCTCTGAACTATACTCTGCATGGTGTCTCATATACAGAGGTTGTCACTTAAGATAACTTCTGTTAGCTTTTTTCTATTATGTCAAATGAAAAAGTTATAGATGGACTAGAGTACTTAAGAAATGTCCCTGTACACTCAAAATTCATTTTTCCAGTATTCCAACGTCAAGTTAAATTTTTGGACTTACATATTCCTGGCAAATTAAGGGTATTTTATCATACTAGAATTTGATTTTATTATCACTATGTCAATATTTTTGTCCTATTAAACAAAATGCTGAAATTCAAAAAGAAATAGTCGCAAAAATAAGCAGATTATACCTTATATTTAACAGCAAAACAGAACGTAAATAGTCTTAGGAGACACAAGGAGGCATTAAAAAGTAAAATTTATCATGGATACATTTTTCATAGTCTTAGTTCCCGTGTCTCTCAGTTTCTCCCATTTATACTACTCCACAAGAACAGGAAATTTCATACACACATTCAATAGATGAAAAAATTATATATGTTGATGATCTTAAGCTTTTGTAAATTAGGTGTATTGAAAATTGTCTGAATTTTTAAGCAATGTGGCTATTTGTTCTGTCATATCGTATATATAGAGTAAAACCGCAATATCTACTGGCGAATCGGTATCTTGTATAAAAGTTAAGGTGGAGTCCTTAAAATGATAAAGAAAATATCTAATATCATCAGTGCAATATTGATTACTTTTCAGAGTATTGATCGGTTTATTTGTGGCTGATGAGATAAAATGTTTATCACATATTGATAGAGCTTTAATAATAACTAATTGATGATGGTTTTTGAGAAATATGACGATGTTGGTGTGAGTTATTAATCGGGTATCTATTTTTTTTTTGGCTTATTTTTCTGTAAACCGAATGCCCCAAGGTGCCGTTACTTCTACCACTACATCCAGAAGGAAAACTACAGTATCTGATTGTGTCCACCGTAAATCTTATGTTTGGTGGTTATTGATTGTGGGTCGAAAAGATTTTCAGGTAATTAGCCATGAACACAAGGCCATATTTTATATATTTTAGCCAATATATTGTAGTAAATTGATATATCTTATTTTATATGGAAGTAGAATAAAACAATCCTAATTATTTTCTTAATTCTTTGGTAAGGCTCTTCATTTCACTTCAGCAAAATCACTGCGGGAATAGATAATTTTGCAAGCTTAGAATCTATTTTATGACAATATTAACCAAAGATGAAAAATTCTAGCATGTAATAAACCACACTATGGTAATTGTGACAGGTAAAAAGTTGTAATATGGGCTTTTGTTTTTAACTATAAAACTCAAAATATCCTTTACTTTAGTTTAATATCGACCTTAATAATATCGTAAAAAAGACGTAAGAGATAACGCTGTTTCTTACAAGAAATTTTCAAATCTTAAGCAACTGCAAATTTTAAAAGTATATTTCAAAAAATTTTGTACAGTATTATCCACAACAATATTTTATCTGTATTGTTTGTTATATTTGATAAAGTTTGGAAAGTTCTTTTATGCATTAACAGCTTTTAATTTTACAAAAAGCTCAAATTTGACAATAATGGAATGTTGCTCATATATTTGGGGCTCTTCTCCCAAATATACTACCATGCATTTTCAAGTGTCTACCCAGAAGTGAGTGACTCATCTGAATAGAAACCTGGAATTCACCAGCAACTTAAATCAACACTATTTAAAGCGTTGGATGCATATAGTCCCCTTGATCCCTCGCAGATCGGTGTTAAGAATACACGTCTCGCTAAAGGGTTATATCTGTCTGAGATTCAGCTTACCATTCCTCGTGATATCATCTTCAAGTATTATTTTATATGGAGAATCAATCATCCTTTTTTCTCTACTTTATTAAATTTTTCTCATACTATCTAAAAAAAATTTTAATTTTCTTTCATCGTCCGTCTTGACTCGTCAATATTTGATCGGTAAATTTTCCACTTTGTCTTCTACCGTCTCATTTTTAGGAGAATATGATAAATATAAATGAACTCTACTTTGTGTTAAAAAAAAACTGCCAAAAACAAAATACTAGGTAGAGTATATAGAAATAAAATTTTCCTTATTACTTTATACAAAAAGCATATTTACCTAATTTCACACTACTTTTTTTCCTGATAATTTTCTAAAACAACACTTTATGCATATAAGCAAATATGCAATTTTGTTTGCAATGTGCATAATCATAAATTAACATTTATTTTCACTTTTTAAAATAAAACATCTGATATATATGCAAATGCCATTTTTTGTTCAATTACCATATGTGCATAAGTATAATATAATATTTATTTCTACTGTTTAAAATAAAACATCTAATAAATAAACAAATAAGCATTTTTCCCCCGTATACTATACGTATATGCATACAAATTTTATTTTCTCATGTTTTAAAACATAAAATATCCTATTGTAAAATGTCACACAGACATTTTTTTAATTTGCAGTATAGTTGAGTTAACTATCTGCATGTCTTAACGTTTTTATTAGCAATTGAAATAAGTGCATCGTATTTGTTTATAATAAAATTCTCATAGATAAAATATTCATACCTTTTCCTCTCGTTTATTAAGATAAATAAATAACATTTTCTTGCTATTCATATTTTTTACCTTTAGCACACTTATAAAGAGTCCGCACCTTTTCAATTGTTAAAAAAATGAATATTACATTCTCCAATGTATATACTTAACAAGGGACCTTTCTTATCAGCTTTGCGGACATCTCTCTCTCAAAATATTAAATTTTAACTTAACAACTTATCACAAGGAATTCGACCTTTCTTATCAGCTTTGCTGACCTCTCGAAATATTAATATAAATATTACATTCTCCAATGCATATATTCTTAGCAGCTGTGGCTTCTTATCTGTTCAAACAGGTAATTACTTCTTAACACAGGTAATTACCTCTTCAATCAGGTATTGTATCTTTTGTCTCAGGCAGGTAATTACTTCTTAAGACAGGTGACACAGGTAATTACTTCTTAAGATGCCGAGAAAAGTTTACACTTTCAACCGATTTGTTCTTTATTGTCATCATTTCATTTACCCCCATTTGAATTATATGGCTAGCTAGACTAGAATAGTATAGAATCTGGCTCATATATCCTGATATTTATTTAGTTGAAAAAAAAGTGCTAAAACGGCAGGGAAATAAAGTATTTGTAAAATGGTTAGGTTTTGATAATAAACACAATAGTTGGATAGATAAAAATTATGAATAAATAGAATATTTCATTGTGACAATCGTTGTTTTATTATTTTTTTTTTTTTTTTAATTTATACATATTTATAATAAAAACATTTATTTTAAGTTGCATGCTAGCACTATCGCTAATATTTAAATCGTTTAAAGTCAGTTGTGTGCATGGTAGCACGCTCTCTTTATATATAAATATTACATTCTCTAATGTATCCATCTAACCGCTTATCACCCATGAGTTTGAACTTTCTTATCATGTTTGCTGACCTCTCTTTAATCTATTATTTTGATTATAGTCTACATTTCATTTAACACTTTTATTCAACTTGCAAGATGGACTAATAGGTATAAAATCGCTCTTATATACGAAAGGTTGGCGGTTCGTTTCCCAGTTTATGAATGGACTTTTTTTAATTTGAGTAAAATACTCAAAGCCCCAAAATGAAGGGGTTAGAGTTACCTTCATCAAAAAATATTTTATTTTGCCTTCTTTACATCATACCAAAACTACCCCTAACAAAATACCCCTCTGGTAAAGCCTTTTTGACACTTTTTCACCCCCTCATATAAACAATGCCTTTTTGACACCTTTTTGCCTGTGTAAAAACAACTACGTACTTCTTAAGAGAGGTAAATAGCTCTTCGCACTGGTTACACAGGTACAGATTAAGGCTCTTCTGACATTACAACTGACTTTTACCTATACTTATGTGTCTACCTGTGTTCACCACCTATTTACACCTGCTAGAAAACACCTTTTTCGGTCTTTTACGATAAAGCCTTTTTGGCAATGCTATTATAAGGCCTTTTTGGCCACTTTCTTACCTCTGTAAACAGCTAATTATTTCTTGAGACAGGTAACTACCTCTTCAGACAGGTACTGCCTTTTTTTCACCCACTTTTTTTTGTAAACACACACTATGTCTCAATAAGGTTCTTTTGGTCAATTCGAATCGAGTGATTACTTTGTGCTAAAAAAAACTGCCGAAAATAAAATTCTAGATAGTATAACTAACTGTATCGAAATAAAATTTTCGTGGTTATTTTATACAGAAAACCTATTTACATAATTTCACAACACTTTCTGGATCATTTGTTTAAGACAAGACCTTTATGCATTCGTACATGTCATAAATCACGGTATTTCTTAAAAAAAAATTAAATAGCTGCATTATATTAAGTATTAAATATTAGAACAAAAACTAGTAAGACTCTTTTGACCATAACCTTAAAATTTTCGAACGTAATAACTTTACTAACACTCTCTTATAAAAAGCCTCAGTGGATCAGTGGCATAGATGCAAGATTTGCAGTACGGAAATCGAAGGTATGATAGTTCGAATCCTGGTCCTAACCTAACTTGTTTTTAATTATATTGAAATACTTCAATAGTTAATTCCGTTACATCAGCCATTCGTATAGGCAACAGGCACTGCATCAACCTTGCGCCTTCGCCATATATTCTGTTACATCAACTCCGTCCCTTCCGCATATAGCCAACTGATACTGCACTCTGCTCAGCGCTCATTGGTTAACCCCGTGCATGTGCAAAATATCTGTTATGGTGGTTTACACACTTGCCAAGTCTTGGCAAGCCTCGACAAGCCCCAAGCCTTGTCACAAATGAAACTTGTATTTGGAAGTCGTTTACATGCTGGTGAATGCTCAGTGTGCTCCGAACAGTCAAGCATGGCGGACACCGAAGTCGTGGCTGCTATTGCGTTCGGTTTATCATTCTTTTATTTGAAATACAATCAAAGTAAAACAAAAGCCCGACGAAGAAGAAGATGGTGGATGATAAAAATACATAAAAATCGTACCAGGTAAATATTAAATCATTTTATATTTAGTTAAATAATCCTGCAATATTTAATAATATTTATTTATAGCTACAGTATGCTATGACAGACAATCTATAGAAAATAAATTTGATGAACTTTTATACGAACCATCTGGAGAGTTCGATAACTTTTGCCGTATGAGCTATGCTGATTTTGAATTTTTGCTAAACAAAATTTCACTAATGATTTCCAAGCAAGATACATTCTTCAGAGAAGCTATACCAGCTAAATATAGTCTTGCGGTAATATTACGATTTGTAGCATCTGGTGATTCTTACAGAAGCCTATACTATTTGTTTAAAGTATCCGTCCCAATCATATTAAAAATTGTTCGTGAAGTTTGCCGAGCTCTTAATGAAGTTTTAAAGGACAAAGTTAAGGTAAGGTAGTGAAATAAAACAGTAATTTTCATCTATATTAATTTAATAAGAATCATATTAAATCTCTTCCTTTATAATATCGAGTACTTTTATTAACATAATATTTAAATTTAAGAATTGTATGAATCAAAATCTTCATGTGCATTCAATAATGCTATGTGTTTTTATTACTATGTTTTCGATAGGCTCGAAATCAGAGGTTTGTTTACATGGAGACGGAAAAGAGGTTAGTGTTGATGAAGGTCTGCGTTGAGTATTTGGGGTCGGCTCCGAATATACGGTATTAACAGATGAAGGGTGGTTTGACATAAAACTAAGCATTGATGGGGCTCCAGAATAATATTCAGGAGATGGTGTACGACGTATAATTGAACTTTCGTATATCCTGTTTATAAATAATCCATCTATTTGGTACATCATAATTTTACGTTCATTACTTGGCAGTTCGCGTAGCTTTTTAGCCAACAGCTTAGAATAGAAATAGCAATCATCTTCTTCTTCAGCTAGTCTACGTTCACTTTGCCTTTGACCTATAACATTTGTAAGTTGTTCGAATGCTGCGGCCATTTGCTTTTCAGCAATTTCAGAGTAAGGGCGACGACGAGATCTCTGAGTAGACGTCTGTGGTAGGGAGGGTGTATTGACCGTGTCGTTATCGTCTCTTAGCAAAGAATCATTTTCTGCCTCCTCCGTTTCTTCAAGTACTCCATATTGTGGTGATTGCTGAAAAAAACAGTAATTATTTAAGCTTATTGTAACAGTTTATTTATTTTCTTACAGATGCCCGCGACAGCAGAAGAATGGCGGACTATAGAAAAAGGATTTAGGAGCAAATTTCCACGTTGCGTAGGTGCACTGGACGGCAAGCATATAGTTATAGAAAGCCCATCTCGTAGTGGAACAGAGTATTTCAGTTACAAGAAAACATTCAGCATTGTTCTTTTGGCATTACTGGATAGCCAATATAAACTTCTGTTTGCAGACATAGGAAGTCAGGGAAGAATTAGTGACGGCGGTGTTTTTAACAATTCATTATTATGGCAAAAAATCTGCAGAAACGACATAGATTTTCCTCCGCCATGTCCACTTCCAGGATCGGATACTGATGTGTCATACATATTTTTGGCTGATGGTGCTTTTGCACTGAGTACGCACGTAATGAGGCCCTACTCTGGAAACCATGACATTGGTTCATCAAAAAGGATATTTAACCAAAACTTATCCAGATTCTGGGTTGTAGTAGAAAATACGTTTGGAATTTTAACCTCAGTTTTCAGAATTTTTCGACGCCCTATTGATTTAGATCCAAAAATTGTGTCAGAAATTACGATGACTTACCATACTACATAACTATTTGAGAACAAGTAAAAGTTCTTCAAATAGATATACTCCTCCGAGATCGTTTGATGTATACGATAGTAGTGACAATTTGATAACACCTGGTTCATGGCGCATTGAATACAATGCAATGCAAAATTTGCCGTCTATACCGCGAAGATCTCCGCTGAATGCCAGACAAATCAGGTAAGAATTCACCTCATATTTTTATAGAAACTCTTAAGAAATTATAATCTTATTTATAAGCTTGTGTATATGTGTGTAAGGCCATTAAAATTGAAAATAAATGAATCGTATAAACAAAGTAAGGTGATCGTTTTATTGACATCGATAAAGCTCCTTTTAACTTACCCTTTCCGTATTTGTGGTAACGTTACAGGTATATACTGGCAATAGAAATTTTTCCATGATTTCGTATGCGAACCAAACTGGTTTATATATGTCTTCGGCACCTAAAACAAAGGACACATAATTACAACCAACGCTTCTCACATTCATGTTACACTCCGTTTCAATAAAAAAAAACAAAAGGTAAACAAACAAACTGCATTCCACCTTTATAATTCGGTTTTTCTGTATGATTTATTTATTATTAAATGTTCAGGTTAGTTCACTTAAACGTTTGCTAATATTGTTTCATCACTAGTTTTCTTTTTTTATTCAAAGGTAACATGATTCTTAGAATGGTCGTTCTAACCTCAAAAAATTGAAAACATGAATTTTCTTTGCAAATATAATATATAGTACAGTGAAATCAATAAATATTTAAAGTAATGTTCGTAAAAAGAGTATGTATAATGAATAATTTGCCAAATTAGGTAAGTCGTGGGTTTGTTTACCTCTTGATTCTTTTTTATTGAAAGGGAGTATATACCTAATTAATAATGAAGTAATTACTACTACGCAATCAAGAGTAATACGTACCTGCGCCAGAACGCAAAGATTCTTGTTTTTTCTTTAAATATTGGCGAAAAGTCGTCATCAAGATATCTTTTTTGGCTTTCAATTCTTTTACTGGCTTTTCCATGGATTCGGCAAGACGACTCCAGACATCTGCTACTTTCTTTTTATCTTTATGATTTGCATCCTTAGGATTCCAAATACATGATTTACTCTGGTAATATTCCAAAAAGGATAAAGTTTCCTCGTTCGACTAGTCACTCATTTTGCGTTCTGCAAAACGTCCATCCGTCGTGAGATTACAAGCGAAACTAAACGCGCACCAACGTGTAAATGCATCGCAAGCGCTTGTCACAAATGTCCTATGATCTGTTAATAAAAACCGACACTCAACGCCAAGCCAAACAAGCCGTTCACACGCTTGTGTTTGTGGACGCTTGTCAAGATTTGGCAAGTGTGTAAAGGGATCTTTAAAAACTTTAGGAACCACTATTTCGCGTAGGCGTCGCAGTGTATGAGGAACTCTGGATGAGAATACCATCAAAACCAGGCGCCTTTCCCAGTTTCATTTCTTTCAGAGCATTTATGATTTCGCCAATACGAATATCTGCTGAGTACCCGGAGTCCACTGGACACATTTCCTTTAGAGCTTTCAGTTACCGTTTCACTTTACTTGTGTGTACTCGATTTCGAGGGCCTTCGAATATAGAAACTATGAGGAACATTGTTAGGGAATATTTTCTTTTCTCTATGTTCAGGTGGATTGACGCCTCCGAGCTTACGCCGTAGGGACCATGCTTGATGCTTGATTTTTTGTCAGAAAGTCGAGACTTTAGATAATCTCCGTCCATTTTTGGCATCTAGCTACGTAGATGTTCTGCAATAGCTGGTCATCTATTTCACGGTCTCCACTTTCAAGAACCTCCGCGTATAGTTCATCGCATGCCTCAGTCCAGCCTGGTATATATATTGCTTGCAATATCCCTTAGGGACAGCTGCTTTCGCATAGCTTAATACTGCTCCAACAAATTTCTGGTAGTTTTTACTGGTTGCAGAAATCTAGCTCAAGATGTTGTCCAGTTGTTCAGAGAAGTTTGCCCAATCAGCCCTTCTGAGATTCCATCTCGGTCGTTAGTGTGACCGAATTATAGGAATGGATATTCCTTTGTTAATGAGTACAGGATGGTGTTTGTAATTTTCAGAGGAGCACTGTGGAAATGTTTAAATTTTTTACCCATCCAGTGAATTTTTATTAAAACATCACTTAATACAAATTTGAACACATGTAATGCACTAAAATTAAATTTCTTCACAACAAAGGAATTGTTAAGGTATGTTACGAATTTGTTGACTTTGCAGAGGAGGATGTGGTATATCGAAGACGGTCTTTTTATTATTTTAGATTTGACAGCCTTTTTTCTGTGAATTATTTTTGTGTTTGGCGTCTTCCTTTTTTTGATTCTTTCATTTGTTTATTGATGTATTTACCTTTTTTAGTTATATTTTGCTTCTGTTTGGCCGCTGCTTCTTCCAACATGTTTTTGTAATTTCCACAGCTTTTTCTCTTTATTTTTAGGTGTTAAGCGTGAAGATTTTAAGATTTCTTTTTAAAGCTTTAGCGTTAAATCCCGAAGTAGACCGTCTACTTAAATGTGGCAATCTATCCGGAGATTGCGAAGGTACCTTTGGAGGGACTTTTTATTTTTCCCATTAGATTGCTGAGCAATTTGCTTGTTTTCCTTATTGATAATAATAGAAGGTACTTTCATTACTTGAGTTTGTTTGAGCGAGAGAGCATTCATATTTTCAGATGCTTCAAACAAATGTTCGAGAAAGACGTTTCTGTCTACGGGCCAAACTCCAGCCTCTTTAAATCTCTTCTTAATTTTGCCAGTGATAGCAGCTCTTTGGTAAGCTTCTGCAAATAGCTTTGCCACTTGATATTGCATGATTGATGACCTGGATTTGTCCTTAACCATGTTGCTTAAATATAATAACTACTCACAGATTTAAAAAAAAGAGAAGTACAGTAGCTGACGTAGGTGAGTAGTGTAGCCTGGAAACTATAACATTATTATCCCATTAGCCTGTGCTACGTTCAACGCTTGCAGGTTATTCGAATGTGTTGTATATCCATCAAGCAGAAGTAACACTTTATTTTCCTGGGTTGGCTTTACTATGCTTATAAAATGTTTTATCCATTCTACAAATAAGTGTAAGTTAATATGGTTAGGTGCTTAATGCAGAGGTTCGGTTTGTCCGACTCCCCCCTGCTTTGCTTGTAGAGGGCGTTGTCACTATTGGTCTTCACAACTTCTACTAAAACGTCAAATAAAAGTTTAGTTAGAACAAACTTTTGTGATTTTATTTTTGATTTTGATTTTGAAATAATCGGTTTCTTATGTCCTATGTCAAGTAACATGTTATTACAAGTTTTATTAAAAATATCCATTCACTAAAATATACTGGTGTTTAAATTGAAGTCCGTAATGTATCTTCTGTTGGCTCAATAAAAAAAGTATCAACATGTAAATTTCAATTTAAAGTGGTGTTGAGTTAATTTAATTATAAATGTGTCCCGCACATACTAAGATATTCTATACGGATAGCGATTGCACATTGAGGTAAATAAAAATAACAAACAAAGACGTTTTTAAACCTACCTTCTTTTTTTACTTTAGCACTAACAAACCTTTTATTTGTTACGAGAGAACAGTTTACCATTTCGATATTAATTTTAGAAGAGTTAATAGAAAAACCTATCTGAAATTCTGTTTTTATTTTGCCCAAACCCAAACAGTTGCTAACATAAAAGTCAATGTTAGCTGTTAAGGGTTAATAATGCAGTGGTTCTAATTATTTTCGAAATGTTGTAATTTATTGTTTTTCTTTTAATAGTGAACATTCTTCACAGTGGTAATTAGCTGAATGATAGTTCCATGCAAACTATCTATTTTATGAAATTTTTATTTGTGATAGTTAATATTTTTAACATTGTTAACTGCCAAATGATTTTTTTTTGCAATGTTTTAAAATTTTAGAATTCATATTGTTGTGATCAACAGATTATTTTTAACATAAAACCCAAAAACATTACATCCATGTAAAAGGTAAAAAAAGCCCCTCTAAAGAATTAATTAACATTTTAAAACAGTCGGACAGCATCTCAGAGGATTTAGCAATCATCATTGGAGTTGAGTGTGAATTAGAGTATAATATATTTTTGAAGAAATATTTGTATATATTATACAATAGTTCGTTGCTTCTTTTTTTAAAAATCTGAAAATGAACTTAAATTAAAAAATTATTCACAATTTTAGGCTGGATTAGATTAATTTTTTTTTGTACAATAAAGTTTATTTATTGCTCTGTAAAAGACAATAAGCTAAAATTTGAATGGAGATAGAAATGCTATTATATACAATTTTTCTAATTTCCTAAATAATACAAATATTATCGTTTTAGGAAAAGGGGATAAAGGGTTAGGGATGTTAAATATAATATACTTGTAGTCTTCACACTGTTATGAGAACTTTTACTGATGTTTGGTTAAGATAAAGAAATTTTTTGGGAATAATTATTTCCAATCAAACCTATAAAGGGTTAAAGAGAGGGTATGCTTTGAATATATCATATTACAGGTCATTTTCAGGTTAATTCAGAAGAGTGAAATTTATTTTCCAATTTTAGCAAAAATAGTAGATAAGAAGGAAACATCGGCTTACAGATATACAAATTTCAGTGGCTCTTCCTTAGCTAAATGTTTACTTTTAATGAATATCCTACTGTCAAAAAGTTGGATTAATTTCATAAATAATATAAATATGAATTGTGAAAACATCTAAAAAATAACATTCTATGTATAAATTTATTATTTAGAATGTGTTTGCAATCATTTTGACTTGCGCCCATAAATAAGTTCAAATATGTTTAAATTATTACGAGTACACAACAGGATCACAGAAGGCAAACACGATCCTTGGAAACATAGTTGCTCGGGAGAGTTTCATCGGAGCGGAACGTAGATCTTTTGTGAGAGAGCTTTACGAAAATAGCAAACCCTATACTGTATTGCTTCATGTTAAATATTTCTTATTTACTATTTTTAGTAATTTAAGGTTTGATTACTACTTGATGAGTAAGTCTTTATGCTTGTTAGTTTGAATGTAAATAAAATTATTATTATTACTTATTATTATCGGCCATTATGTAATCGCCATCGCCATTTTTTACCATCAGAATATTTTCTTTCTCAGTTATTGTTATACTGTCTTATAGTTGTAGTCCGTAGAACAATTTCTAAAGCTTATCAAGATTATGTTTTTATTGAATGCTAGATAGATGTACCAACTATAGAATTGTCTACTTAAGCTCTTACGCTGGCAAGGTTTTTCTAACCATACTGAATGAGCGTCTTAAGTCTTATCTGTTGCCACAAATATTAGAAGAACAAAGAGGATTTATACCAGGAAAGGGAACACGGCAGCAAATCTGAATATGAGTCAACTGATAAAGGAAGAGAACATAAATCAAAATTTATCTCTGCTTCATCGACCGAGATGGCCGAAACTATGGTCGATTCTGATAGAAATGGGAATTCCATCACACTAATGTTAACGCTTTATGAATTCAACATAGCCAAGCAATATGTACACAGAAAACTTCACCACGAAAACCGGTATCCTGCAAGGATGCATTCTTTCGCCGCTACTGTTCAACATTTATACGGAGTACATAATGCGCGAAGTTTTCAATAACTGAAATGGTGGTATAGCCATTGGAGGAAAACGCATACAAAACTTGCGCTATGCCGATGACACCGTAATCATAGCAGCAAATGAAAGTGAATTAGAGGTAACAACAACACAAAAATAATGATCATTAGTAGAATAAATGATAATCAACTTCAACATCTACTAGGATATGAAACCGTAGATTCCTATCAATATCTTGACTCTCTAATTACTAATACCGGCCAGTATCACTCAGTTGCTCGCTCTGCAACCATAAAATTAGTCAAAATATGGAAAGACTCAAGCATCTCGGTATCGACTAAGTTAAGGCTCTCAAGAACGCTTATATTTCCGATTGAAACATATACATCGAAAACATGGACGATAAAAAGCTAATAGAAATAAAATCGCTGCATTTGCGATATGGGTGTATCGTCGAATTCTGAGGATGTCGTGGATGGAACTCGAATTAACCAGTCGATTTTACAAGAACTAAAAATTACTAAAAGACTGAACTTGCTTATAAACCAGACATACTTGGGGTATTTTCGCCACCTCAGCAGAAGATATGAACTGGAATCGCTGGTCATACAGGGAACGAGTGAAGGCAAGCGTTGCAGGGTTAGATTACCTTCATGTTGGGTGGATCAGATGAAACAGTTAACCGGGAAGTCATGGCATGAAGTATCAGAGCATGCACTGAACCGAGAACAGTGGCAGATGATAGTCCAGTCCATTTATTTAGCACCGAGTCACCATACCCTCTCGACGGTGAAATCATATAGAAGGAGAAGATAGATGAAAGTAATGAGTCTGAGGTGACTAATAATCTATTTATTACATCCATTTTGATAGAGAACTACTTGTTACTTTATTTGGGTGCATGTGTATGTTGCATTATATACCTTCGATTTAGGCTAACATTAAGTTTAGAAGCAGAACTTTGAAGAAATTAGTTCGACTCGGGCACAGGCGAATAGGAAAATCGAGATTCGATGTAAAACTAAATGGAATCTTTGTTAATCATTCGAGAATTTTTTCGGAATAAATCGATTTCTAATAGAAGAAACGTTAGTTCTACTCCACATAATGCCGATTTGACATCAATAGATTTTTTCTTGTGATATCTTAAACTCTTTTTGGGGGTACTTTATAATTTCTGGGTTAAGTTTTCAAGCATGCTATAAGATTCTGAAAAGAAACTCACCAAAATGTTATAGGTAGCAATACCATCAAAATAAAAATTTCCGTGTCAGTGTTAATCCTATAATTCCGCCTCTTGATCTGACGTTGCCTAGTATGGAAGGACCAGGTTACCGCCTCCGCCTCCGTCAAGAAAACCAACCAACTCCTCGGTAAGCTCTACCCTCTACTCAAGTCCAGCTAATTGTCAACTCGCAACAAGTTGCCAATCTACAAGATGATCATCCGAGCCGGACTGACCTACTGCAGCCCAGCATAGTGCCAGATGTTACACACTCGCAGATCCACCCTCCAGACCATCCAAAACAAGACCCTCCGCATCATCGCCAAAGCTCCATGGTTCGGCCGCTACACCCAACTCCACCGAGATCTCCAGATGCCCACCATCCGTGAATTAATCAGTAACGCCCAGACTAAATTCCTCGACAAAACCAACCACCACCCCAACCCCACAGTCAGGATACCTCTCCATTTCACGCCATACTCGCCGCCGTCTGCCAAGACCCAGCGACTCCCTGCCTCTGGATTAGCTTAAGTTAACCTTAATTAATATTAAGTTTAAATTTAAGTTCTCTCAATACACTTATATAAGTTCCTTACTTAGGCTAAGTTAATTAGATCCCTGCCATGTATACATCTTGAGATCTAAACTATTAATCATGTTCTATCTTATCATTGTAATGATACTTATAGTTATAGATTAGCTAGTTGTCAATAAATGAAATGTGATCTGACGTTAGTTGTAGGGCAATTTCAAATTTTATCTAAACTGCGTCTTTACCTGTAGAATCGATATTATTTACAATTTTATTATCTTCATGGATTTTCTAGAAACCTTCCGTGCTTTATTTGCAAAATTGTCTTTCGTCTACATTATAAGTAGGCCATAAATGTCATAACGAGAATTTTTATGGTCCAAACTAACCTTAAATGTGGAAGGTTTAAAATTTATACGGTTTTCCATTACGATGTAAAGTGGCAAAATAAAATTAAAAGCCGTTTACGGCCAATTCGTGAGTGGGTAGATATTTAAACTTCTTCCCAAGCATGAACATTTTATTCGCTTTATACCTTTTAGGACTATTAATTTACACTGCCTGTATAAAGTATAGGACCACTGAGGCATCCTCGCCGATATCCTTAGGAGCTCAAAAAGGGTAAAATCCCTACTCAGGCGAGAAAGTGAACGATAAAAAAAACTGATTAATTGTAAAAATAAGATTTTTATAAAAAAGAATCTTATAATAAGATACTAAATTTAGTCTCTGAAAATCAGCGACAAGTCATTAGGCGCTTATCTTTATAGAACCATTATACTTCCTTTATTAACTAAAAAAATTGATGTTCTCAGTATATTGCTTGCAAGCTGATATTTCTAACATAAATTGGGAATTTGAGCTTATCACACTATTTAATATCTTAGGTCAAACGCTACAATCCGTTATATTAAACAATAGATACTTTATAATAATATATTAATGGCACACAATTCAACAGCTATAGAACTATTTACAACTGAAACCTCACAATAATAAAAAAAAAAATAACACAACTTCCAAATTTTTCGACTCTGCGAACACCAGAGACGCGATATCTACGAAGCAAACCATCTAACCTCCTGCCACCACTTTATAAATCTCTATGTTTGATCATAAATAATTGAAAATAATAAAAATGTAACAAAATTTTTTAATTCTCCTCTTCCAACATCCCTGAAAAGGACGTAAAACGCAAATATACAAAGTAACCTCTCAAATTAAAAACTCCTCTCCATTTCCAAGGAAAAGCACGATCAACTATTCTTAGAGTGCAGTCAAGGCTGACTGATATTCTCTTCAGAGAGCCTATCATTAAACGTACTTTAATGAAGCTAAGCACCAAAAATTACTGAGCGGAATACCTACCATAGTACTCAAAAAATACGCGGGTAGACTAATATTAGTTTTCTGTCGACTTTTCAACCTACTCTACAAAAAGGGAATATTTCTTTCCTGTAGGAAATGCATTACAGTTCAGCCGAAACCCAACAAAGGTAAAAAGATCTTACCAAACAACTACCGACCAGTTGCACTACCAATAATATCGAAAGTTATGGAATAGACTGTCAATCAACATCTTTCAAAATACCTAAAATGATTCAATATTATTAGCGCGATAAGCAAAAATCAACTGGAGATCTTCTGACTTATGTAGCACATATTTGGAGCAGCGCAATTAACCACTTTGGAGAATCTAGAACGGTTGCACTTGATATATCCAAGGCTTTCGACTGTGTTTAGCATGATGGATCGTTGGCTAAGTTACACTCTTATGGTATGTTTGAAGATTTTTGTTTATGGCTCTTGTGTTTCCTCAGAGAATGTTCTTTACGAGTAGCAGTCGACGGATTTCTTTCTAATACCTTCTCTATCAATACCGGTGTACCCCAAGGCTCTATACGGTCTCCTACTCTCTTTCTCATTTATATTAAAGACCTACCCTTCATTCACTTTAAACGCTGGAACATCGGCTTCTCATGCAAATATTTTTTGGGACGCACACGTCGATTACCTTGAAAAGGGCAAAACAATTAATGGCGAAAGAAAAACGTTCGCAGTTGACTAAGAAAAAAATTCTCTTTTATCAAGACAATGCACGCGTGCACCCTTGTGTGATTGCCATGGCAAAATTCGATAAGTTAGAATACGAATTGCTTCTGTATCCATATCCGCTAGATTTAGCAATTATTTCCTATTTCCGAATATGAAAAAATGGCTCGGCGGAAAGTGTTGGAAAAATCGTATTTTTTAGATGGAGTACAAAAGGTAGAAAAATGTTTGACTAACTGTATCGAAATAAAAGGAAACCATGTTGAAAAATAAAATAAATTTTATACATACAAATGTTTTTTCCTTGTCAAGGCCAGGTACTTATCATATAACCCTCGTAGTATGTAAGAAGGAAATATCAGTTTAGAGATGTAAAGATTTCTCAAACTCATCATCGGCTAAACGTTATTTCTAATTAATAACACACTATCAAAATGTCAGATTAGGTTTCTCTTGGGTGTGAGAAAGTCAGGAGTCATGAGAGTGAACGAGGGAAGTACTGGGTGCCGATTTTATTTACTTATTCCATTAATTCAGGTTACAGTTTTAATAATTTCAAAGCAAGCCTCTGTACTAATTAAAAAAAAAGGTGAAAGAATATATATATATATATATATATATATATATATATATATATATATATATATATATATATATATTAAAAATAAATTCAACATTATTACATCATCCGACAATACATTACTCCATAATCAGACAATATATTAGGAATAAATGTTAGTCTATTACACCATCATCAGACAGTTTATTAAGGTATAACTCGACCCCATTACGCTATTATCAGACGATATATTAAGGATAAATTCGAGTCTGTAACGCCGTTTAACTGATATTATTTAAATTTATACTCGCGTATCACAGACCATTTCATAAAAAATATTGAAAAATTATATATTAAGAAATTTACACCAAAACAAAATACGAAATATCGATTGTTCAAATGTTAATAAATTATATCACCTTTCACTGACTACCTTGATCGAGATTAAAAACTTCTTCTTCTTACAACGCCGCACACTGTCTCGACTAGTACAAGCTAGCGGGACAATATTATTTCTTCACTTATTTCAATTGTTTATGTATATTTCAGATATCTTAAGCTATTTTAAGAAAAAAAAAGTTGAAAAATGTGTACTGTATGTGTATTAATCGAAATATGTAGCTGCAAGTGGTTTACTAATGTGTCTCATTTGTTCACTATTGTCGCTAATTGTTCTTTAATTAGCTACATACGTCTACCTACTCATTATGTGTGAAAAGTACAATCATGTTTGTTTACAAAGAAATTTCTAGGAAAAAAATAAAAATCATAATGATAGTACCCAGATTTATTAATTTACAAAATATTATTTCTTTTAAAATAAATTAGTACAATAACAGTATCTATATATCAATTATTTACAATAACAAGGTGTATAAGTAAAAGAAATATAATATTAAATAACTTATATACTAAGGCATGAATTATAAGCAACTACAACACACAATAAAATAAGAATAATAATGACAATAAAAAAATACTTAAACCTACTAATCACCATCAGATGAGTCGTCATCACCGCTCTCCCATTCAGTAGAATATTCAGAGAGTAAGTAATCCTCCTCATTTAATTCGTGATGATGACTTACTGATGGTGTTTTGGATGGCAATGAAGGTGGGATAATCAACTGCAGAACCTCCGATGGCGAAGAAGTAAATTTTCTTCGTGGTAATTCTCTATACGAGTTGATAACAGGATCGAACGGAATTAAAAGCATTCTCAAAAGATCTGTATTTGCGGCAATATGTGACCGCTTCCTGGTGTGCCGTTCACGGAATCTACGACAGTCTTTATTTCTTGCCTCCTGGGCTTCTTCGGAGAGTTGTCCAATGGGAAGAAGAAAAGACTTTATAACTTCCGCGCTGTGTACAAGAATTTTATGCAGAGTAACGGGCATGGAATACCACGAATACAGATCAAGGTATAATTTTTTAGTATCAACACAAAACTTTTCGAATTCTATATAATTTATGTCATATCCCGATGACGAAGTTCTTAAAATTACATGAAATCTACGAATAAGGTTTACGTCTAATCCTGTAATTTCGCTGCTCAATTCAGCTTTGGAAAAAAATCTACGTGCTGTGTTTCCATCGTTTGTGTTACCATACCCAGGTTTTGGTTTATCTACAATGAGACCCATACGATCTTTAAACACTTTTTGTATCTCTTGTGAGCGTTGCTTTACAATAGCTTTGTCGTTATCTCCCCTGACTTGCCACTTTTTTATTTCTAAACGATAGCTGATGTGAAGCAAACATTCAAACGTGCGGATCCATGCATGTAAAGTAGATAAACCAAATGCAAGGCGTTCTTCGTTGCTGGGATATTTCTTTGACTCCTCGTTCATAGTAGACGGGGTGGCACCGCAAATATAACACATTTGTGTTGAACTTGTGTCTGTTTAGGCATTGCACACTTTGCCATCAGTCATTGTCAACAACAAATCGTGTTTAACAGAGATTTGAGATCCAGCAACGTTACATAATGTTGGAAGAAGCTGACTTACTTCATCTAAAATTTTAGAAGTTTCTTCTTTCGTAAACTCTTTTGTCTCCTTGGCAAAAATAAACTTAATGGGACGGCAATATAAAGTAGAGGAAGGTCTTGGATTTTGCCAGATCACAGTTTCGCCATCAAGCAGTCTCAAAGGGACAAATGAGTATACGAACAAAAATTCGTCTGTAGCGTTAGTGTTCTCAAATTTCTGCTTATACGTGCTATGCCCCGAACTCCCATCACAGCCCCATTTGCTTACCAACGTATAATATGAACGAGGTAACACACTTCTAATGACTTCCGTCTGAGCTTTAACTAATCGTTCAGCCGTTTTATCCAAAATCGCCTGAAGTTTAATTTCAGCTCGAGATTCAGTCACAGAAATATATTCGTCAGAAGGACAACAAGAAGCTTTGGACTTACCTAAACTATAAAACGATGGATACACTTGATGTCCCGCTTTCATTGACCATTTTCTTGTTTGTTTATATGAGTGAGAAGTCGATTTCGAGTCCACATAATAAGCTAAAGCTTCGTCTGGTGTTAACTGCCGACTTTGTTCAGAACACTTATTCTTTTCTCTAGTTTCACTGACCGCGACGTTATGGATCTGTTTAGCAACACTTCGATGCCCTTCTTTTCGAGTAGCTAACTCAGCTGCTGTAATAAGCTCACTTGCACTTCGCGATTCCAAAAGATCTTCTACTCTCCGTCTCTTCGTTTTCGTTGATGAGTCTTCAAATGATTTTCTGGGTCGCCCTACGGAAAGAGCCGCTGATGATGTTGAAGTGCACGGCTGGTTAACACACATCTTTATTTCGATTCCGGATCTCTCTAACCAATCTTTATGTTTGATTAGAAACATTTCTTTGTTACACTTTAAAGAAGTCCACTTTTGATTGAATTTTGCTGAAAGGCTTGATATTTTCATTTTGAGTCGTTTTAGAGAATCGTCAGAAACATCAGACATATTGAATTTTTCACTTATATAATAAAAAATGCCACTGTTTCGTTCAGTTTTGTCATGCTTTAGCCATTCTTCAAAAAACTCCATTTTCGTCATAGTCACGACTCGTTCTGAAAAAAATAAAATAATTCTACTTTCGGGCCTTTTCGGGGTCTATAATATATATGAATCTGTGCCTGAATGTTGTAGGTATTACATATAGAAAAATCTAGGTGGATATATGTGGATAAAAAAAGTTGCTACTTTTAAAGTTTACAATTAATGTAAAATTTGCTGGATTTATCTATACATTTACAAATTGATATTACACCAAAAGTATACATATTTTTTATAAAAAATATAAGTCATAATAGAGTACATACCTTCAACAGAATATTCCATCACAAAAAACTCGTTTCACTTTGCTACCAATTTTAAAATATGTTATCACAAGTGTGCATAAAATGCAACTGATTTGCAAATGAAAATGACCTCTCTTATAAGGGTTACTTTGACCCTCTGATAAGATACCTTTATGAGGTGATAAACAAATTAATTCTTGGAATTCGTTAAATGGGGAGGGGGTTGTTTAGAAGTCGTTATCAGTGGTTCCTGGAAATTACGTCATGAATATTGTCCCGCTAGCATGTTCTTGCCGAATCACTGTGCGCCGTTTTCTCAAGAAGGTTGGCGATCCATATAGGCAAACGAACTTTAGAAACTGCTGCTCGAAAAATATCACTCAAAGCACATCCGAACCACCCTCTCATATCCTTCAGCTAAGAATTATGTCTTCTTTTGATCGATCTTTTGCTCTTTATTTTGCCTTCAATAACCCCTTGAAATCGACTAAAACTATCGTAATAGTGTAATGACTCTTAATGAAGTGTGAAAGATGGTAGATATTTTATAGACCAGAAAAGAGAATATTCATTCACACCACAGCAAGCAACTTCTATTAATTATACCAAAATCCATCCTTATAAGAGGTGAAAAGTACCTCTAAAACTCGAATAACGCACCTGAGTTTAAATAACATGTACAAAGGACAAATTTTTATAGCTCTTAGGACAAAATATCTGAATCTGGTGTGACAACCAGACATTATTCTTAAAGGGCCTTACCCCTATAGGATGTAAAAACCACCCCCACTTACGGAGGTATCTTATAAGTTTCAATAACGACGAAAGAAGTTCAGGCTTTTGTAGTTTTAGGCAGGGTGAACAAATATGGAGCAGATTCGCTTGAACAACCGGTACATGACTATAAACCTTAGAGGGTGGTTGATACTACCCCTACTCTCTAATGATGCATATGGATGTTATTGAAATTCGGAAAGTACATTTATTTGATTGTGCCAAACATGCAAGACAACTAGATCATCTTCCTAATAAGGTCGAAAATCATCCCTAGGAGGGGGGGACTACCCCCTGGGATTGATGGATCTTAGAAATTCTAGAATCCGAGTAAAAAATACAGGCTGTATTTGTCCATCCTGCCTGAGACTACGATAGCCTGTATTTTTTTCTCTCTCTCTAGAACTTCTAAGATCCATCAATCTCAGGGGGTAGTTCCCCCTCCTACATTTTTTTTTAACATCGCCAAACACTCTCTTGAAGGTGATGCACGTGCGTGTTTATCGTCAATTGTGAGCAATCGCGGCACCCATCTTGCGGAAAGCGTTCTCATATCCAAATGAGTTGTTAAAATATTTTCCACCCATTCAGTTGAGATGCCCACAGTCTCAGCAATCTCACGCACTTTCACTCTTCGATCATTTAGCACTATATCGTGGATTTTTTCAATTATTTCTGATGTGGTGACCTCATTTGGACAACCTGAACGCTCTTCATCAAAAATGCTTGTACAGTCGCGTTTGAATTCAATATTTTACGGTCGATAACGAAGGTGCAGAGTCTCCATAAACTTGGCTGAGTTCCGCTTTTATCTCATTATTTGTTTTTTTTTTCAAAAACAAATATTTTATCACTGCTCGATATTCAATTTTTTCCACTGTTGTAAAATCACAAAAGTTGTTCTGTTTAAATTGCTGCCACTCACAAACTAAATCACGTAACGTCTTGAAAATTTGACAGGATTCTTGTGAAAGATTATGTTTACGAAAGTATAATTTTTTAAATAGTAGTAGCGCCATTTCTGGCCAAGGCCAGGTATTTATAAATCAACCCTTACACTTCATTCAACTGATCTGTCTTATATGCTTACAAGAAATGCATCTGGTTACACTGGTCAAATATTGGAGCATAATTTGTGACACAGGATATGCACATAACAGAGTGAGTAAGTCAAGTATGTACAGAAATATTGGAAATATTGTATTAGCAGTTAATGACATCAAGTTTCTTCAAAGTGCTTCATAGCCTGAAAATTTTTAAACACCCCAGTCCAAGCCACTAGGTGCATTGATGTGACACTAATTAAAGTAGATGCTCCAAGTCAGAATGAAGTTCCTTCTGTGGATTGGTATCGAAATCGCTCTATTAATTGTATGAATATTTGTGAGTCAAACATGAAAATTGGTTACCATAGTGCCAAAAGTCCTGGAAGGGTCCATTAGTATTTTCAACATATAAAAGAGGTGTACAATTTCAATGCAATTATTCTTGGTAGTTCTGGCTATCCATCATAAGAATAGCTTATGAGCTATCATAATACTGATTAAAATGAAACAAGAGACTTAGTAAAAAAGTACTTGCGGTAAATATCTACATTTAAGCGGAATATTTCTCGATAACGAAAAAAGTTTTGCAAACGGATACTCTGTGGATAAAAATGAGGTTGATGAAAAGGAAATCTGCGATCCTAAGAAAGTTGCTTTCTTCCATTTATCCAAAAGACATCACAAGCCTAAAGTCAATATTGATTTCAATATAACGCGTAGGCTGAAAAGGTTATGGTTTGTCACATAGATGTCGCCATTTTAAAAAAATCCATATGATTTTTAGGAAGTACCAATCTTCAAACGATACGTGTTAAAATTTCATAACATTTCGATTATTAGTTTACAAGTTACAGTAGTTCTAGTGACGCTACTTTTGATATTTTACAAAACAATGGAAAAAATCGAATTTCGTGTGTTGATTAAACCCTGTTTTTTGATGGAAAAAATACCGTTCAAGCAAAGCAATGGCTTGATAAGTGTTACGAGGACTCTGCCCCTGGAAAATCATTCATCATTTACTGGTATGCTGAATTTAAACGCGGTCGTACAGATACAAATGTTGCTGAACGCTCTGGACGCCCAAATGAGGAGGTTACATCGAAAAACATCAATAAAATCCACAAAATTATTTTGGATAACCGTAAAGTGAAATTGCTTGAGATAGCTGACATCCTAAAGATATTAAAAGAACTTGTAGGTCATATTTTGCATGAACATTTGGGCATGAGAATGCTCTGTTCGAAATGGGTACCGTATTTGCTCACAGTGGACCAAAAACAATAACGCATTGATGATTCTGAGCGCTGTTTGGACCTATTTAAGAACAATAAAAAGGATTTTTTATGTGATATGTGACATGGATTTATCAGTACACACCGGAATCAAATTGGCAGTCAGCTGAGTGAACAGCAGCTGGTGAAAGCCGCCCGAAGCGATCAAAGACACAACAGTCGGCTGGCCTCTGTAATTTGGGATGCACATGAAATAATTTTCATCGATTATGCTGAGAAGGGAAAAACCATCAATAGCGAATATCATATAAAGTTATTGGTGCATTTGAAGGCAGAAATCGCAAACAAACAGCCCCCAAAGGAACAAAAAAGAGGTGTTTTTTCAACAAGACAATACACCGTGTCACAAGTCAATGGTTACGATGGCTAAATTGCATGAATTGAGGTTCGAATTGCTTCCTCATCCACCGTATTCTCCAAATTTAGCCCCCAGTGACAAATGCTAGCGAGATAGAGATTTGGCTCCAATGAAGAAGTTATCGCCGAAACTAAAGCCTATTTGGAGGGCAAAGACAAATCCTTCTACAAGGAAGGTATAGAAATGTTGGAGAAGCGTTGGGCTGATTGTATTGTTCTGGAAGGAGACTATATTGAGGAATAAAGTCGAATTTTGCAAAAAAAGTGTTTTAAGTAGCTAGACCAAAAATTTTTTAGCCTACGTATTACTAGATTGAAACTGGACCATTTTTGATGAATCATTATCCATTTTATTAAGATGACCAGAAAAATTTGCGAATTATTTTTTTAGTATTTCTCATTTCTTTTAAAATATTAATTTTATTAACAGTTTCGGCCACGACATGTCTGTCTGTTTCAAACATTGCAATTATACGATTGTTTGAAAAATTTTTGCTAATAATAATAAAAGTTCCACTCTTACCATTGTTATCGACTAGGCGTATTCGTAAAATAGGCCCAAATAATGTATAAGTGAATAAATCGTCATGTAGTACAACGTTGACTAACATCGCCATCCAAATTATGTCAACCTACGATAGAAATATAAGAAGGAAATTTTTAAAGACAGAGTTTTAGAAGCACAAATATGAAGACAATGCCAAATGAACGGCACCTAAATGATTTCGATAATCTATCAACAGTAGAAGGTATACTAGAGAATCCTATACAAAACATCAAGCTCCTGAACTTTAATAAATAGTTGTAAAAGTCGATGTAAAAAGCAATGCATGCAACCGCTGTCGGAGAAGTTCTCAGAAATACACATCACATGATTCAATATCATGGAAAGGGCCCCTTTAGAATTCAGTCGTAAAATATACAAACTTTTCTTTAATAAGTCAATGTTCCTCGTAGAAGTAATAAAAAAGCTGTGTGGCCAAATAATAATAATAATAAATTGATGTATTTTTTGTTATTCCCAATTGAAATAACTGCTTAAATTGACTTTATAATAGTCATAAAACATCTTAAAAATATCTTTTTAAAAAAGAGTAAGGGCGAGATATTTTCTTTAAATTATGTTATATCATTGATTGACGTTTTAATACAATATTAAGAAGTAGTGTATTATGAATAATAAAAAAGGCAAGTCAAAATTAAATTATAGACTATTTTAACAATGAGCAAATAATGTTGAACCAATTTTCTAATTTGCATTAATTTGTTCAAATCATCTAGGAATTTTCCTTTCCTGGACCTACTCTAACTGAATAATTGAATAGGTGTTAAGGGATTAGAGATTTGACGTGTAAATATAATAATATAAAAGTTGGTCTAGCAAAGGGGGCAATACGTACTGACAGTTTTATTCTGTCCACTGATTTTATAATCTTCTGAATTTGTTGTCTATGTTTTAGGACTTTCTGATATTTTCAGAGAAAAAGAACGGAAATATAATCTCGTCACAAAGGAGGATCAATAAGGGTGGTTTTTGGCTAATCAGAAAATCAACCAAAATACATGCAATACATTCCCTGGGTCCAGACAAATAATATTCAATCGATTCTAGCCTGAAGGAATACACTCCTCTGCTAGACACCCCTGTTCTGCCGGCATCCTCCTATATCATCCGAAAATCTTCTAAGTATGAATTTGAAACAGAAAATGCCTTAAAACTCATGGAATATATTACTTTGACCAACAAAAACAATACAGTCAACTATAGCGTAAAAAAGCATTTCCCCACCCCAATACCCCCTCTAAATCAGAGTTTCATTCAAAAAATGACTCAAAATACATGAAATACTTTGCTTAAGAAAGAAATGGACAAGACATTTTTTAAGCTTTTAAGGAGGCCTCAATTCAGTAGGGTTCGACATCGGACAAAAACTCCTTTTTTTCAATCAGATATGCAATTTTCTTGCAGAATATAAATGTAATTCAAAGGGAGCGTATTTAACCTAGGGGGTATTTTGCACCAGTGACAGATTTTCGGATCATATAGAAGGAAGTATAGGGGTAGAATAAGAGTGTCTAAGAGGGGGTATCCGTTTAGGCTAGAATCGATTGAATATTATTTGTCTGGACCCAAAGAATGTATTTAATGTGTTTTGGGTGACTTTCTGATTGGGACGAAAACCGCACTCATTGACTCCCCTCCTTGTCACCCATTATTAATATATATATATATATATATATATATATATATATATATATATATATATATATATATATATATATATATATATATGTTACAATAGAGGTTTCCAGGGATGGTGGAATGTAATATCTGTTCGTCTAACAATAAACTTGCACGACGTTTCGCCAAAATCTCATTTGGCATTTTCAAGTGCTCTTGCTGTTGCTGCTACTCAATACTATGACCTTGACGCTGCTGCTGCTCGAAACTAACTCAGAAATCGAAGTGCGGTCGCCGTCTTTTTTAAATCGGTGTCTACATAGATTGTAAGTGAGGAGATCGGGAGTGTTCGTCCGAGCATCGGTGTTTGCCGGCTGGGTGCCCGTATCAGTGGTAATTACGGGTTCCGGCGTTATACTGACTATTGCCTTCTCGATGTTTTGGTTATTTCTTGGTTTAGCTAATAGACCCTTCCATGTAGTGAAGATATTCAGTGCATCATCTCTCTTATTTAGCTGTCCATTCATTTCGATTTCCAAGGCTTCTCTAACTATGCGTGATTTATAATGTGAGATCAAGGCTATTTGTTTGTATCATGATGGTGCTAAAAAAGAGCTGAAGTTGTTTGTTTGTGTTTGATACTTATTTTACGTTCTTGGACCCGGGTGGAGATTCTTCTCTTTGTGTGGCATATGTACAATTTGTGGCACTCTCCACGGGATACTGTAAACTCCATGGTTTTCCAGTTTTCTCTTGACCTTGGAATTACCGAGGATGTCTGCCAGAGTGTTTTGTGGTTTGTATGCTGTGCCTATGTTGTGTTTTCTTAAGATTCTTCCAATCCTATCTGTAACTCCTTTCACATAAAGTAATAGGACTCTACTTTGGTTAAACTCCCGTTCTTCTGTCCTTGTCTGTGGATGGCGCTGTCTTTTTAATGCTCTCCGTATGGACTGATCGTTATACCCATTTTACTTAAGGGCTTTAGTGATTTGTGTAATTTCTTGTTGTCTCGTCTCTGGTTCTGTGAGTCGGTATGATCTCGATACGAGGGTGTTGTTACCGACTAGATTTGGGATGGATGGTGGTGTGAGCCAGCGTTTAAATATCTGTGGTGGGCTTCCGGTAGAATTAGTATTGAAGTTATGAGCACATCAAGGAAAAGAAGGCTTTTTTCTTCTTCAACTTCCAGAGTGAGCTGTATCGGGTGGTGGATTCTATTTAAATAGGTCAGGAAGTTGTGCCTATGGAGCCAAATTATAAAGATGTCATCAACATACCGTTTCCAGAGCTTGGGTGTGAGTGGTGAGTTTTTAAGGGCCTCTGTTTCAAAATATATCATATAGACATTGGCTATTACTGGTGAAAGGAAAGATCTCATGGGAGCTCCCATGTTTGTATATCTGACTGTTGAAGACAAAATAGGTATTTTTTAGACAGTGTACCGATAGTTCTACAACATGAGCTGGAGAATCCTCGTTCATTGTTATTTTGTCTAGTGCTTCATCCACTGGAATACTGGGATAAAGTGAAACAACATCTAGACTTGCCATAATGTCATTTTCCTTTAGTTGAATTCCAAATGAGATTTCGGCGAAACATTATGCAAGTTCATTGTTAGGCGAACGGATTAAAACCCGGAATTTTAATGGATATTTAATATATACATATATATATATATATATATATATATATATATATATATATATATATATATATATATATATATATATATATATATATATATATATTATAGCCTCTGACGTCGTATTGCGGCATCCAATTTCCAGGCCTTCCGGTCTTCCCAGCTTCTCACGTCTAGGTTTCTTTCTGACATCACTTTTGCAATTCCTCCCTTCCATGTATTTGGAGGTCTTCCCCTTTTTCTTTTTTCAGGAGGAATCCACTCTATGATAGTCCGAGGTAGCCGTTCGTTTGGCATCCGTTGGACGTGCCCGTACCATATAAGTTGTTTAGATTTGATTTCGTCCAGGATAGTGTTCGGCAACTTCATTTGTGCTCAGATTTCTTCACTAGTTATTCTTTGTAATCTCGATTTCCTTGTTGCTCTTAAGAAATCCATCTCTGTGGCGATTATATATATATATATATATATATATATATATATATATATATATATATATATATATATATATACATATACATATTAGCGAAAGTTGATAAATTTTATTCAGTTTCAACAATGTTATCAACATTTTAGTGAGATCAACAAGGTTTTAAGCGTAGTTATTGATATTCAAACATATAAAAAGAACGATAGTTAAAGAGGTTGCTTGGTATAACTCGTGTAAGTCGTCTTTTACAGGGTTCTTCAGGTTTAAAAGTTTGAAAATTATTTAATTTTTTTTTATTATAAATTTAAATACAAATAATGTCTAAAAAGAAATGTCAGGTTTTTTATCGTTCACCTCCTTGCCTGAGTAGGGATTTTACTCTTTTTAATATCCTAAGGATATCGGCGAGGATGTCATAATACCCGTCAACATTGTCCAAGTGCCGAAACATATATTTTTGTATTTCACAGCACCTTTTATAGACAACGCGGTAGTGCTTCCATGGACGTTATTGTATTTCTGCAAACTACTACCTATGTATGTGACCAGACTAAATATACTTAAATAAATTAATAAATAAGTATACCGACCTGCTGGGATTGGACTCACAAGTAAGTATTACGTCACGGGCCGCCACGGAGTTCTAAATATATTTAAAGTACGACCACTGATATTGTTATCGTTATTTTTGCACTTCAAAGTATCTAACATTTAATATTTCGAGTTATGCGTATCTAAATTATACGAATTAAAACAAGTATATACGGATCAAATACATTTCATCCCTGTAACTTTTTCTGTTTAGAGAGAAGAAATTAAAATGTAAGCAGTTTTTACAAGATATAATACTACATTTACTGACCTCGTCAAATAATTTAGCTTTATTCTACTATAAATGGAAATGACCCTCACACTCTAATTTTAAATGGGACAACCTATTTATTTCCAGCTATGTTATTTCTATTGAAAATGGCATTTTAAGTATAGGGACCTCCAGTTTGTCCAATTTTGATACCCAACCTGTTTTTAAATATTTTGTTGCTTTATCTAAAATATTTTGATTACATTGAAATGATTCATATTTATTCCAGAGGTTTTCAAAAATTAATTTTTTACTTTCATTAAATGAAGTCTTAAATGTAAAAAACTAAAACTTTTAATCTTTATGTCATTTTTCAAATAGCTTAAAAGTACTTTTAAAGGTTAATTTTGCACGATACAGTGTGATAAAAAATTCGCACTTACGAGGTTGAGAATCATCCAAAATTCGCCTCAAATGAGGATCCAGGAGCATAACACTTACGAAAGTATTTACCTTTAGCGCAGAAAACAGGAAAACAATTTATCTGCTTGCAGTACTTGTCTCTGAAAGATGCGATGCTTAAATAAGTACCTTATTTGACTTTCTCTCTGCTAAAGAATAACTTCAAGCATTATATATGGATATGTTAACTGATAGGTGCTTTATGATAAGATATTTACAACTAAAAAACTGACATTTATCTTTACATACTGCCTCTATTGACAATCTAGTTCTCAGATTCTAGTGCTACAGAAACTCAAAAATGACATTCAAGGCTTCCCTTTTCAGCTATATTTGTATATGTTTTAAACGAAGAAAGTAGTTTAGCCTTATCTTTGGACTCACCCTGTGTATATGATAGCCAATCTTTTAATATAGGATTATAAACAATTATAGGAAACAAAAGGAGCAGACTCTATTAACACTTTCACTAACATTGCATGGATTTTAGTTGCCCATAAACCTTCCAAAACAAAGAATTTAGTCGCTGCATAATATTTGATTTTTACCATTTCTAAAAAATACTCAAACACGTCTAATTTAACCAGAGATAAACAATGAATGACTTGACAGATCGACTTGAAATTTAGAGTCTATTCTTGTAACAGATGAAGCTTCAAAATGGTGTTCAACATTTGGTTCAAGTGGTGCTTTCAAAACTTATTGACTGACCTGATACTACCGTGAGGAAAGTAAAACATTTCAAAGAATAATCTTACTGTTATAAACTGTGAAAAGAACAAATAAGTTTTTATTCATTCTGTAGTATAGAAACAAGCTAGAAAAAACAGTCTGTAAACAAGTTATTAATTAAAATAAATTTGCTTATAACATTATTATGCAGAACACATTGGTCAATGCTAATATTTATCAGTCAGAGACCTTGATACTGGGAATTTTCTTTTCTGCTAAAAAGAATGTCATAAATAAAGCAAAGTTAAGTGTTCCCAGAAAACAAACACAATAATGGCCTGAAAATCCCATATACAAAGTGTCTCAATTACAGTGTAGTTTCTTAGTTGGGTCGTTTATTTTATCAGTTTATACTACCAACAAAAAATGAGTCACTTCGCCGAATGTAGTCTATACAAAAGGAGAGTAATAAATGATTTGAAAGTATTTTAAATTTTAGTCGCGCCCCAAAAACATTCTCGTTTTGTCAGTTGCTTTAGTATGTCATTGTTACATTGTTTCTCACATTTGTCATAATAATTCTTAACCGTATTTAATGGACATTTATATGCCTTTGTTGTGGAGTAAGTGAAAGAAAAAAAAAAGGAAATAATAAGAGTAAAGTAATTCGAAAAGATCCCAGTTTTGTTAATCGAATACTGCAACGATATAGTAGTATCAAAATGTTGACAGTAACAGGTAAGAGATTACATTTTTAAACTCTGGAACTGATAAGCTATTCGAGTCACTAAATTGGTTAAATCTCCAATATCGAATAAATATCACATGTGCCTTGGATATAGCCAGTGGCATATTTTAAGATTTGGCGCCCTGGGCCTTTAAGGTTTGCCCCCCTATAAATTAACAAAAATCTTTTATTAATGAAAAAAGGCCATACAAGAGAATAAACACCATTTATTAAATATTTATATTTTTTTGCGATGCACAAATTGGTTGACAAATTCGTCAATAACACTGTGATAATTAACGGATTGTGTTAAGTCAGCTTCTATATTAAGGATGGCTAATCTGTTCAAACGGTCTTCGCTTATCCGGGAACGTAGATAATTTTTTATTCTTTTGAGTACGGAAAACGAACGTTCTGCACTACAATTTGTCACTGCAGTGCACAAGAACATACGTAATGCTATTTCCCTATACGGAAATGCTTCCTTCAAATCCTTTTGCATAATAAATAGGTTAAGTTGCCTTAAACCTATTTTGTTTTCATGTGACGTCTAGCATTGTTTTAAAAGGATACATTCTTCGTGTAAATCAACCACAAGATCAATTGGGTATAATTTTCTGAGTTTTATAGCGTTAACTCTAACTTCCGCTTCAGACATCGTATCCAATTTGTATAAAAATGCAAAATTAGCGGTTACTACGTTATACGAAGTTTTGCGCTCCTCAACTCGTCCAACAATTAGTCGCATATTGAGAAGAAGGTATTAACCCTGAAATGGTCACGGATTTTTTTTACCAGCCTCTTCAAGAGCATCAAAAGATTCCCGTTTATTTTCTACGTAAGTGATAGTGAGTCGTAGAGCCTGGAAACTACCTCTACGTCTGTGTCGACACCTTGTAGAATTTTGGGAAATATATTAAATTGTTTTAGTATAGATCCCCAAAATATAGCCGTTTCTAGGGAATTTAGTTGAGCCAATAGTCCTGTAGCTTCATTTTTAACCAAAATTTTTTGATGGGCAGAGTCACTTTTTATAGCTTCAAAAGCCACTATTATTTGGTTCCAATCTTTATTAAGTCTGGCACAGGCATCGTCCCTGCAAGACCATCGCGTATGTGACAAATTTTTCACAGTTACATTTTCAGGCAGGCAAAAATGATTGCAGTAATTTCGTACGTTCTGTTGATGCTGTAAAAAATACGTATAGATTTTGCAGCAACCCGAAAAATTTTGTAACTTCCGAGCAACATTCAACTGCCGATGATCCGGCCAAGTTTAATGAATGTGCGGCGCAAGGTTCATACGTTGCATACTGACATTTTTCTTTGATCTTAGCCTGTAGGCCATTATACTGCCCAAACATATTGCTAGCATTGTTATAAGATTGACCTCTGCAATTGTCAACGTCGATATTTAGTGTTTTGAAGGTGTCCATAACGGCTTCTGCTTTGTGACCAGTGTTTAACAGGAAGCAAATGAATCGTTCAACTGGTATAAATAACGAACCGAGTTATACATTATTTATTGAAATAAATAATAAATTTTCTTTTGCTGATGTCTCTCCCATCCTATTTATTTCAAAAATCAAATAAAATAGACAGAAAAAATGTGTAATACCCATAGAAGTTTTACTTCTTGCGCGTGTACACACTGATACACGCACCAGTTTCTTTCAAATTGTAATGATAACTTTCTTCTATCAATAAAATATATATATATATATATATATATATATATATATATATATATATATACATATATATATATATATATATATATTATATATATATATATATATATACGGGGCTGGTTTGAAAAGTCCGTGCAAAAATAAAAACTACTTATGTGTTTGGGGTAAACCTTTTTTATTTTTCGACATAGTCTCCTTTTAGGCTTATACACTTCGTCCAACGATGTTCTAATTTGTTGATCCCTTCCGAATAATAGGATTTGTCCAAGTCTGCAAAATATCCATTAGTGTCTGCAATCACCTCCTCGTTTGAATAAAATCTTTGTCCCGCCAGCCATTTCTTCAAATTGGGGAACAAATAGTAGTCCGAGGGAGCCAAGTCTGGAGAATAGGGGGGATGTGGTGAAACGAGTTGGAATCCTATTTCCATTAATTTTGCGACCACAACTGCTGAGGTGTGTGCTGGTGCGTTGTCGTGATGGAAAACGACTTTCTTGTGGGCCAATCGCGGGCGTTTTTCTTGCAGCTCGGTTTTCAAACGGTCCAATAACGATGAATAATATTCACCTGTAATAGTTTTACCCTTTTCCAGATAGTCGATGAGGATTATCCCTTGCGAATCCCAAAAGACAGTCGCCATAACCTTTCCGGTCGAAGGAACGGTCTTCGCCTTTTTTTGGTGCAGATTCCCCCTTTGTAACCCATTGTTTAGATTGTTGTTTGGTCTCAGGAGTATAGTAATGTATCCATGTTTCATCCACAGTGACGAAACGACGCTTAAAGTCCTCCGGATTCTTTTGGAACAGCTGCAAACCATCCTTGCAACATTTCACACGATTCCGTTTTTGGTCAAGCGTGAGCAATCGCGGCACCTATCTTGCGGATAGCTTTCTCATGTCCAAATGTTTATGCAAAATATTATGTACCCGTTCAGTCGAGATGCCCACAGCACTAGCAATCTCACGCACCTTAACTCTTCTGTCATCCATCACCATATCATGGATTTGATCAATAATTTCTGGAGTCGTAACCTCCACAGGCCGTCCAGAACGTTCAGCGTCACTTGTGCCCATATGGCCAGTCCGAAAATTTTGAAACCACTTATAAACTGTTCTAATCGAAGGTGCAGAGTCACCATAATGTTTATCAAGCTTCTCTTTAGTCTCTTAAGGCGTTTTGCCCTTTATAAAAGTAATGTTTAATCACCACACGAAATTCTTTTTCGTCCATTTCTTGAAAATCACTCGACTTCCTTGATTCACACAAATGCCAAACACAAAGAAATAGACCAATATGGCTGAAACTTGGTGTGCGTTCATTCAAGAGATGCTACTAACTAAACATGACCTCGATACGCGCCGGTGGTGCCATCTCTCGGACTTTGCACGGACTTTTCAAACCAGCCTCGTATATATATAGCTGATTAATGCAAAAAAAATTTTGATTCTTTATCAAGAAAATATTGATTATTTTTTCTCTCAGTGTAGGTAACGATTATAAAAGGCGCCCAAACCTGAGCGCGAAGGGCGGCTTGTGTCGCCCCTCGCAGCCTGCCGCCCGGGCCATAGCCTTCATGGCCCTAGGGTAAATACGCCACTGGATATAGCGACAAAGTAAACACTTTTTGTAGAAAACCAGAATACACGCTTAAACCAAAAAAATTGTCAATAAATGCTTATTAATTCTAGTAAATTTATTAGAAACCACACAGTCTCAGAGAAACACATTAATGTTGTATTGTTAGAACTTGGGTTCATATCGAATGATCTTTTTCTCTTCTTCTTGTCAACCCAAGTTTGTCCACTCCTGGACGTAGGTCTCTTCTAATCTCTTCCATACTTCCCTATCTTTTGTCACCTTTAACCACTGCTTACCTGCTACTACTCTTATATCATCGACCCATCGTTTCTCTGGACGTCCCACACCTCTTTCTTCCCCTTCCGAATGATCTTCGCACTTCGCAGGGAGTTTGTCGTATACCTCTACTATTTTCTACGGATTATCTTTGCCCAACAAACTTTTTGACAGTAGATGTTTTAATGACAAAATATAGGTCTCAGCTAAACACAGAAAAAAAACTGTCAATTCTATTTAACACCTTAATATGGAAAGCTTGTCTCTATAAGACAAGCTTAAGGGACCAATTAACTTACGATTGTTTTTCAAATTGATGAATAAAATTTGTGTTAATTGTCTGTAGCTACCTATCACATCACTATACCTACCTACTATAGCTACAGCGGTTAAGTTTTCTCTAATCAGAACGTACTTTTAAATTTCTTCTATTATTAATTGAGTATATGAGTAAATAGATTTATCGATTTTTTTAAACTTAATTTTTCATGTCTTTCTCACTCCATATTCTTGCATCTCTAAGAGCTAGCACCCCACAGGTTAAGAAGTAGACAATTTAAGAACTTTTAAATAAACACAGAGAAAAACAAACGACAAATAAATAATTGGAAACAAAATAGGCATTTTAGATCTAATTTGATACGAAAAAAAAAACGAGTAAATGTTGTGATGACGCAAAACTCTACGCAAGGGACTAACTTCAAAGAACTCTTCGACATAACTTGATTTTTTTGTGAATAATGGACTTAAAGCTTCACTCAATGTCCGGCCATTTGTGTATTTGCATTATGGATATTTTGGGTGTACTTCTATAAAATATTATTCACTGAGGTAGCCGTTACTTGATGGAAATTCATTGTAAATTAATACCGAAGTAAAACGATAGATGTTTTTAAAATTCCACTATATTTATAAACCGTAACAATTGTTTCGACATACAATGTCTTCATCAGACGGATGATAACTTTAAACTAATTTTAAATTAGAACATATTAGCCCATATATACCTTTAGGAGTAGTAAATTACAAGATTAAATTATAAAAATAATAAACACTTAATATTATTGTACAAAAGAAGTGGGTAATACCTGTCATTTGTGGGTTTTCACACAATTAAAATAAAGATAACAATAAATAAGTTGTGCCATACTTAAATGATGGATTAATAATGGGTTATTCCGGATAAAGGTTTAATAATGGGGAATTGTTTGTTTCTATTTGTTGATTTAAGAGGAGATTTGAATTTTTGTATTTGTTTATTTCTAAGCTTTCTAAGTAATTTAATTTCTTGGATTTTTTGTCATAATGAAGTATTTTGAAATTATCGTCAAAGACGTGATTTGTTGAAATAGAATTGAATTTGAATTGAAATTTCAACAAATCACGTCTTTGACGATAATTTCAAAATACTTCATTATGACAAAAAATCCAAGAAATTAAATTACTTAGAAAGCTTAGAAATAAACAAATACAAAAATTCAAATCTCCTCTTAAATCAACAAATAGAAACAAACAATTCCCCATTATTAAACCTTTATCCGGAATAACCCATTATTAATCCATCATTTAAGTATGGCACAACTTATTTATTGTTAACTTTATTTTAATTGTGTGAAAACCCACAAATGACAGGTATTACCCACTTCTTTTGTACAATAATATTAAGTGTTTATTATTTTTATAATTTAATCTTGTAATTTACTACTCCTAAAGGTATATATGGGCTAATATGTTCTAATTTAAAATTAGTTTAAAGTTATCATCCGTCTGATGAAGACATTGTATGTCGAAACAATTGTTACGGTTTATAAATATAGTGGAATTTTAAAAACATCTATCGTTTTACTTCGGTATTAATTCTATAAATACATTATAGTAATAGTTTTAGTCTAGTAATATCTTTTAACACTTATTTCAAACAACCTACTGTAACTCAGATATTTAAGTTTTTGTTGAAGTTAGCGATATTATTCAACTTTTTCCTACTCAATTCCAAATGCAATCGAAATCCTTAAATATGTGCACCAAAAATGGGAAAAGTAATTTTGTAATCATCTTTAATATACATACATAAGCGATCCTCTTCTATCTTACGGTGTTGAGGTGTCATCTACACTAATAAAAATAAACAATTCAGAATTTTTAAGCCTACAAAAGTGTAAAAACTTCTACAAGGATATTTTTAAGAGTCCCACCTAATTCACTATTTCCCTATTCTACAGATCAAAAAAGTTCTTTTACCGCTAAAATTAGTTTTTTATGAGAGAACCAAATATGATACTAAAAATTTTGTCACTTGTCAAATTTGAAAGATTACAAAGTCAACTAGGATTTTTTAATGACATTCTCTACATACGAGTTAACCATTGAAAAGCATTTTTCAGTCCGTTTACAGACATGTATAATAATTGACATTTATTTTCAGTCGTTACCGATATACAGGGCATTTAGTATATTGAAGTAAATTTTAACCTTTAAATGGCTATCTCAATTTAATCTTTTTCTATTTGGAGTATCAAAAAAATTCTTTTACTAATAAACTTAGTGTGTATGAGGAAGCTAAATATGATAATATAAAATTTGTTACTTGTCAAATGTGATAGTTTACAGAGCCAAACAGAATTTTTTAAATGGTATCCTCCACATGTGAGTACACCATTAAATAGCATTTTTTAGTCCGTTTACGAAAATATATAATACTTCATATTTATTTTCAGTCGTTACCGATATACAGGATATACAATAGGGTGACTACAAAAAATCGATGTCGGAATTTTGTTCGTCTGGACCCCACAAAACGATTCCCCTTTCCAGATATTGAGATAGCCGAAATTTGAGCTCGATTAAACGACGTTAACTCGTGCCGCTCGTCGCTCAAAGTTTGAAAAAATCCAAATTTTTGGCCAAAAAGCTGACATATGGAGCCATAACTCCAGAACAGTAAATAATAGAAACACGCTTAATATCTCAAAAAGAAAGCTAATGTTGTTCTTCAAAATTTATATTCTATACATAATTGTTGTTATTTTAAGTCAAACCGAGTTACAACAGCCTTTAGCCCCAAAAACGTGACCTGGTACCAGTAGGAGCCAGTTTGGGAGTATTCTAAGAATTTTACGGGTTTTTACATAATGTGTCTCGGAATTAACATTTTTTGTTAAAAAGTATTTTGGAACTCAATTTTCAAACATAAAGAGCCTTTTGTTCAAATTTAATCTTTTATTATATGGGGATTACCTGACTAGTTTACCAAAGAAAGACCCGTTTGACAGGTAAAAAGGAGGGTGAATCTAATTTCTATTTTAGGGATGGTGATTTTACTTCAGCGTACAACCGACCTTTTATTTATTCAGTTTAGTTTCTAAAGTGCCTTTGAGCTGGTTAGATCGAACAATTATCTAGTTTATTTATAGTTATTTTAAGACACTGAAGAGGACAGCATCTACCAGGAACTTGAGAGCTTGGAGGAAATGGACATCCCTGAAGAAGCTGCAGAAGATCCAGGAGCAAGAGAATGAAAGTTTCATTTGCAAGGGGCGTTAAAGAGATTTTAAACATGAAATTGTCCATTTTATTAGATCGATGTAAGGTATCCGACAAAAAATGCCACGAGAATTTTAATAGCTACTCTAGAAGCACTAAACCTTGACCCTCTTGAGTACAAAGTCTCGAAAACTTTATTACATGATAGAAGGCAAATGTTCAGAGAACAATATAATAAAAAAATTTTTGATAAAGGAAACATTCCTTAAAAAGAGCCCGTGGTTGTCCATTGGGACGGTAAACTTTTACCGGGTGTTTTAAAAAATGAACTATGTGAGCGAATAGCTATAGCTATTTCATATGGCGAAAAGGAACAGCTGCTGGGAGTTCCTGTAACAGCAAACAGCTCTGGAGAGGAGCAAGCCGTAGCCGTATATGAATGCCTACATGAATGGAGTCTTCTCAACACCGTCAAGGCGATGTGCTTCGACACTACAGCATCCAACACGGGAAGACTCAAAGGAGCATGCGTCATATTGGAGCAAATGTTAGGAAGAGAATTGTTATACCTAGCTTGCCGTCACCATATCTTGGAAATTCTGTTGAGAGGCGTATTCGACACAAAAAAATGGGATCAACCACTGGACCTCATCCAGACATTTTCAAGAGATTCCTCACTGCGTGGCCCAAGATAGACAAAGGAAAATACGACACAGGTATCAGTGACAATCTAATACAAAAACAGCTAACTATAGAAGTAATTGCAAATGTTACTGCTGAATTCGAGACCAAATTAACTGAGAGCCACCCCAGAGATGACTACAAGGACCTATTGCAGTTGGTTCTCGTATTTGTTGGATCACTAGACGGCAATGTTGTGGGTTTTAGAACTCCAGGAGCCATTCATCACGCTAGGTGGATAGCAAAGGCTATTTACTGCTTAAAAAATGTTCATTTTTCGTCGTCAATTTAAGATGTCTAAAGAAGAAGAAAGTTCTGTGCGTGCCATTTCTGTTTTCCTAGTTAAAATTTATTGTAAAGCTTGGTTCAATGCTCCAAAAAGCTCATCTTGCACCAAAGCAAGACTGAGGTATTTTGCATAGTCTGTTAGACTATAAAGAATGTGACAACGACATTGCAGAAATAGCCCTGACCAAATTTTCGAACCATTTGTGGTATTTGAATGCAAAGTTGGTGGGATTATCGTTTTTTGATCCCACCATTACAGACGATGAAAAGTTGTTAATGGCTAATAAATTGCTCAGTAGCACAGATGAACCATTACAGCACGCTAGGGTTGTAAATCCAAAAGTTAGGAAAGAAAACTTAAAAGAGGTAGTTGATGGAGGATTGGTAAATTTACTTACCAAAGAAACGTTTACATTCTTTGACCAATTTAATATAAAAACAGATTCCTAAGACAACATCCAAACACCTGGCCTCAAAATAATGACTTTCAAGAAGGATTGAAAATTGTCAAAACATTAAAAGTAGTTAATGATATGACTGAGCGTGGTGTTAAATTAATAACCGACTTTAACGACCTTCTGATAAAAGATGAAGACCAAAAGCAATATGTCCTGCAAGTTGTAAGTAAATGCCGAGCATTATATCCTGACGTTTCAAAAACTACTTTAACAAAAGCTCTAGAATAGATTAGATAACTATGTAAAATTATCAACTCATGTAGGAACTACGTCTGTATCTTTTCTGTGTCTGTTTTGTATGTATTATATACCTAATTTTTATATTTTAAAATAAAAAATGTCATTAGACTTATCAGTATTACTTGTTTTTTTATTATATTTCTACTTTAAACTCAAAAATGTACCAAAAAAAAAGCAAAATTTATCACTTAATAACAAAATATACGAAGTATGCTCCTAGTGGTACCAGGTCACGTTTTTGGGGCTAAAGGCTGTTGTAACTCGGTTTGACTTAAAATAACAACAATTATGTATAGAATATAAATTTTGAAGAACAACATTAGCTTTCTTTTGAGATATTAAGCGTATTTCTATTATTTACCGTTCTGGAGTTATGGCTCCATATGTCAGCTTTTTGGCCAAAAATTTGGATTTTTTTAAACTTTGAGCGACGAGCGGCACGGGTTAACGTCGTTTAATCGAGCTCAAATTTCGGCTATCTCAATATCTGGAAAGGGGAATCGTTTTGTGGGGTCCAGACGAACAAGATTCCGACATTTTCTTCCCCCTCTATGGGATCCGGTCACTCTAATATACAATTACAAGTAGTTGAACCGAATTTTCACTTTTAGGAGGTTCAGAATTTTTTTGATACCCCAAAGAGGAAAATAGTAAATTGAGTGAGCCAATTAAAAGTTAAAATTCAGTTTAATAAGTTGAATGCCCTGTATATCAATGTGTATATATTTTTTTAAACGGACCGGAAAATGTTTTTAATGATAAACTAGTTGGCTTTGTAAACTGTGAAATTTGACAAATGACATCTTTTGTTATCATATTTGGCCTTCTCACAAAAAATAAAGTTTATTAGTAAAAGAATTTTTTTGATACCCAAAACTGGAAAAAAGTAAACTGAGTGAGCCATTTAAAGGTGAAAATTCGGTTCCATAACTTGAAGGCCCTCTATCTCGATAACGACTCAAAATCAGCATAAAGTGTTATATATGCTTTTTAATAGTGTGCTCAAGTATAAAGAAGGCAATTAAAAAAATCCTAGTTGGCATTGTAAACTGTAAAATTTGACAAGTGACAAATCTTGTGTTATTATATTTGGCTTCCTCACAAAAAAGAATTTTTTATTACCACAAATAGGAAAAGAGTAAATTAAGTTAAAAGTTAAAACTCAGTTTAATAACTTGAATATCGATAACGACTGAAAATAAACATTAATTATTACATATGTTTCTAAACGAAACTGAAAAATGCTTTTTAATGGTGAACTCATATGTAGAGAGTGCCATTAAAAAAAATCGTAGTTGGCTTTGTAAACTGCCACATTTGACAAGTGGCAGATATTTTGTTATCTAATTGTCTAATTTTTTGATACCCAAAATAGGAAAAGAGTAAATTGAGTATACCACATAAAAATTGAAATTCAGTTCAATGATTCAAATGTCCTGTATATCGACAACAACCGAAAATAAATATCAAGTGTTGGCGTACTCAAATATAGAGAGTGCCATTAGAAATATTCTAGTTGGTATTGTAAACTGTCAAAAGTGACACATCTTATGTTAGGGTGTATTTGGCTTCCTCACAAAAGACTAGGTTTGTAAGTAAAAGAATTTTTTGGTACCCAAAATAGAATAATCGGTTAATAAGTTGAACTAGCGCTATTAGTGTTCCGTACGTTGATTGCTTTTAAACTAAAAAATTTTGTTACGGAGGTATAAAATGATCCGTGACTTCACAAAACACACCCTAGTCTACTGATATCTGATGACCTTGAATTTTTTTTTTTTTTTATGTACCAGATAAATTATTGAAGGTAATGCCCCCGTGATAATTTTGTTTAATCTATACTCTACGGAGAATATTCCAGAATTTTTTCAAAATTTTTTGGTCAGTACTTTTCGAGATAAAGGGGGGGACAGCAATTTTTCGCGATTTTTTAAAAAATAATACAAAGAAAAATATGTGCAAGCATTACATTATATATATTTTTAAACTCGTGTTTTTACAAGCTTTCATTTGACACCCCAGTCGATGACCTAGTAAATTTTTTTTCACTTTCGATTTCACCCCCCAAACTAACCCCTTAAGTCATAATTTAACTTTCAAAACTACACGGCTCCGATAAGGCCATCAATTTCTATATTAGTACCAAATTTCAACTTTATATGTCAAATAGTTACCGAGAAAATCGGGTGTGACAGTCAGACAGACGAACAGACACCGAAGTGTGCCGTATGGAACCGTAAAAAAAAGTAAATCGAGTGAGCCACTTAAAAGTTAAAATTCAGTACAATAACTCGAATGTCCTGTATATCGGTACTGACTTAAAAATAAATATTAAGCGTTATATATTTTTTCAAACGAACTGAAAAATATTATTTAATGGTGAGCTCATATTTAGAGGGCGCCGTTTAAAAACAAAGCTTTGTAATCTGTCAAATTAGGCAAGTGACAAACTTTTGTTCATCATATTTGGCGTCCTCATAAAAAACTTAGTTGAAAGAACTTTCTTAGTATGAAGAATACGAAAATAATGAATTAGGTGGTAGTAGTTGTTTGCAGAAATGCAAATAACGTCCGTAGCAGCACTACCGCGTTGTTTAAAAGGTGCCGTGAAATACAAAAATGTATGTTGACGGGTATTACGACATCCTTGCCGATATCCTTGGGATATAAAGATAAAATCCCTACTGAGGCGGGGAGGTGAACAATATAACTTAAAGATGTGTCCCTGTACACGAACGAATCAAGTCAATATAAATATGTATGGTAATCAAACCACATTTAGTAGCAAACAAGAGGTATTTTTTGACCTATTATTTAATAAAAATATAACCACTTAAGCAATTTATATTCACATATAGGGTAAATAATCTATATAAACAAGATAGGCATAGTTTAGTTATCAGTGCAAGTTTTTTATTTCTTGTGTCTGTCAGTAGTAAAATGTAATTATTGTGCTTAAGGTAAGAAATATCTTGATAGCATTGATAGCCAAGTATACATTTACATAATAGCACATCACAAATTATATCACATTTAAATTCTCGCTGTTTATATGATATTATAGTGTTTACGCTTAAATTTTATACGTCTTGTTGACGTTATGTGACTAAAACATCGGAAAATTTAATTTTTTGACTCCTTTTTCTTCATGTTAATATTTTAAGATAAATTATCACCCTTAATGCTTAATCTAATTGACATTAATTAAATATTGTTGAAATTGTGAATGTCTTTTTATTCTCTTACTGAAGGGAATTATTATATTAGTAAAAAATATAATAGTATTACCAGTACTCACTTACTTACTTACTTCCTCTTCTGAGAAGGTCACAGACCTGTTCTATTTCGTTATTAAGCCTCCTGTAATTCAGATCTCCAGCTGTCTCTTCATCTCTTTGGTGGTCGTCCTTTTGATCTTGTTTCATGTGGTTTTTTGTTCATACATATTTTTATCATTCTCGTACGTTCCATCCTTTGTACATGTTCACGCCACTCTCTTCTTCTCTTTCTTCCCCGTCTGGCTATATTTTCTACCTGGCATTGTTATCTTATGGTGTTGTTACTCACTCTGTCTAATAACTTTTTCCTGTTATTGCTCTCAGTATTTTCATTTCATTTGTTCTTAGTAGCTGTTTGGTTTTTTTTTGTGTCCGCCCGTGTTTCTATACTATAAGCCAGTATGGGTCTAATGCCAGTTCTATTTATTCTTGTTTTTGCTTCTACACTTAGACCTTTGTTTTTTCCAAACTACATCTCTGATGACCCTGATATTGCTGCTGCTTTATTTGTTTGTTGTCTCACTTCTTCTGTTATATCTCCGTAGCTATTAATTAGTACTCCAAGATATGGAAATTTTATTACTTGCTCTACTAATTTCCCATTTATTTCTAATTTATACCTTACTGGTTCTTTAGCTACTGTGATGCATTTTGTTTTGTCGGTATTAATTTCCATTTTGTACCTTTCCGCTACTTGTTTGAATTTATAAAGCAGTCTTTGTAGGCCGTGTTCCGATTGTGATATTAGAACAATATCATCTGCATATCCCAGTATCTTTATTTATTTATCTCCTAGTTCGTATCCACCGTTGACTATTTTTACTTCCTCAATGATTTGGTCCATTAATATGTAGAATAGTAACTGGTTTAAGCTATCTCCTTGTCTTATTCCTACTTTTATATTTATTTCCTTTGTTAATTCGTTAACACTTCTTATTTTTGTTGTGTTACCGTGATTGAGTTGTTAGATTATTTGTGGTATTGGATACGGAATTAGGTTCTTTATTAATTCTAAGATATCTTTCAATCTGGCTTTGTCGAATGATTTCCTTAAGTTGATGAAACAAAAAAATGCTAGTTTCTGGTATTCTATAGGTTTTTTTTCTTATTTGCCTTATTGTAAAGATAGCGTCTGTGATTTAGCTGTCTTGCCGGAACCCTTGTTGCTCGTTGCTTATGTGTATATTGTTTTCTATTTCACTTGTCAGAATACTTGTGAACACTTTCATAATACTTGCTAGCAGTGTTATTCCTCTATAGTTGCTCGGGTCTTTTTTGCTGCCTTTTTTAAATATCAGTATCGTGATGCTTTTTGTCCATTCCTTCGGTATTTCTACTTCCTGTAATATCTTATTAAAGAATGTTGCCATTTCCGATATGTAGCTTTCTACGACATATTTAATTAGTTCGTTTGGTATACCATCTTCATCTAGCGCTTTTCCAGTATTTTCCAGCATTACCAGTATATTATATCTGAGAAGGTCACAGACCTGTTCTATTTCGTTATTAAGCCTCCTGTAATTCAGATCTCCAGCTGTCTCTTCATCTCGTTGGTGGTCGTCCTTTTGATCTTGTTTCATGTGGTTTTTTGTTCATACATATTTTTATCATTCTCGTATGTTCCATCCTTTGTACATGTTCACGCCACTTTCTTCTTCTCTTTCTTCCCCGTCTGGCTATATTTTCTACCTGGCATTGTTCTCTTATGGTATTGTTACTCACTCTGTCTAATAAACTTTTTCCTGTTATTGCTCTCAGTATTTTCATTTCACTTGTTCTTAATAGCTGTTTGGTTTTTTTTTTGTGTCTGCCCGTGTTTCTATACTATAAACCAGTATGGGTCTAATGCAAGTTCTATTTATTCTTGTTTTTTGCTTCTACACTTAGATCTTTGTTTTTCCAAACTACATCTCTGAGGACCCCTGATATTGCTGCTGCTTTATTTGTTTGTTGTCTCACTTCTTCTGTTATATCTCCGTAGCTATTAATTAGTACTCCAAGATATGGAAATTTTATTACTTGCTCTACTAATTTCTCTTTTATTTCTAATTTATATCTTACTGGTTCCTTAGCTATTGTGATGCATTTTGTTTTGTCGGTATTGATTTCCATGTTGTATCTTTCCGCTACTTGTTTGAATTTATAAAGCAGTCTTTGTAGGCCGTGTTCCGATTGTGATATTAGAACAAAATGATCTGCATATCCCAGTATCTTTATTTATTTATCTCCTAGTTCCCATCCACCGTTGACTATTTTTACTTCCACAATGATTTGCTCCATTAATATATAGAATAGTAACTGGCTTAAGCTATCTCCCTGTCTTATTCCTACTTTTATATTTATTTCCTTTGTTAATTCGTTATGACTTCTTATTTTTGTTGTGTTACCGTTATTGAGTTTTTGGATTATTTGTGGTATTGGATACGGAATTAGGTCCTTTATTAATTCTAATATATATTTCAGTCTAGCTCTGTCGAATGCTTTCCTTAAGTTGATGAAACAAAAAAAATGCTAGTTTCTGGTATTCTATAGGTTTTTTTTCTTATATGCCTTATTGTAAAGATAGCGTCTGTGGTTGAGCTGTTTTGCCGGAACCCTTGTTGTTCGTCGCTTATGTGTATATTGTTTTCTATTTCACTTGTCAGAATACTTGTGAACACTTTCATAATACTTGCTAGTAGTGTTATTCCTCTATAGTTGCTCGGGTCTTTTTTGCTGCCTTTTTTAAATATCGGTATCGTGATGCTTTTTGTCCATTCCTTCGGTATTTCTACTTCCTGTAATATCTTATTAAAGAATGTTGTCATTTCCTATATGTAGCTTTCTACGACATATTTAATTAGTTCGTTTGGTATACCATCTTCATCTAGTGCTTTTCCAGTATTTTCCAGCATTTCCAGTATATTATATCTGAGAAGGTCACAGACCTGTTCTATTTCGTTATTAAGCCTCCTGTAATTCAGATCTCCAGCTGTCTCTTCATCTCTTTGGTGGTCGTCCTTTTGACCTTGTTTCATGTGGTTTTTTGTTCATACATATTTTTATCATTCTCGTATGTTCCATCCTTTGTACATGTTCACGCCACTCTCTTCTTCTCTTTCTTCCCCGTCTGGCTATATTTTCTACCTGGCATTGTTCTCTTATGGTGTTGTTACTCACTCTGTCTAATAAACTTTTTCCTGTTATTGCTCCCAGTATTTTCATTTCATTTGTTCTTAGTAGCTGTTTGGCTTTTTTTTGCGTCTACTTGTGTTTCTATACTATAAGCCAGTATGGGTCTAATGCAAGTTCTATTTATTCTTGTTTTTGCTTCTACACTTAGATCTTTATTTTTCCAAACTACTTTTCTGAGGACCCCTGATATTGCTGCTGCTTTATTTGTTTGTTGTCTCACTTCTGTTATATCTCCGTAGCTATTAATTAGTACTCCAAGATATGGAAATTTTGTTATTTGCTCTACTAATTTCCCATTTATTTCTAATTTATACCTTACTGGTTCTTTAGCTATTGTGATGCATTTTGTTTTGTCGGTACTGATTTCCATGTTGTATCTTTCCGCTACTTGTTTGAATTTATAAAGCAGTCTTTGTAGGCCGTGTTCCGATTGTGATATTAGAACAAAATCATCTGCATATACCAGTATCTTTATTTATTTATCTCCTAGTTCGTATCCACCGTTGACTATGTTTACTTCCTTAATGATTTGGTCCATTAATATGTAGAATAGTAACTGGCTTAAGCTATCTCCCTGTCTTATTCCTACTTTTATATTTTATTTCCTTTGTTAATTCGTTATTACTTCTTATTTTTGTTGTGTTACCGTGATTGAGTTTTTGGATTATTTGTGGTATTGGATACGGAATTAGGTCCTTTATTAATTCTAATATATCTTTCAATCTGGCTCTGTCGAATGCTTTCCTTAAGTTGATGAAACAAAAAAATGCTAGTTTCTGGTATTCTATACGTTTTTTTTCTTATTTGCCTTATTGTAAAGATAGCGTCTGTGGTTGAGCTGTTTTGCCGGAACCCTTGTCGCTCATCGCTTATGTGTGTATTGTTTTCTATTTCACTTGTCAGAATACTTGTGAACACTTTCATAATACTTGCTAGCAGTGTTATTCCTCTATAGTTGCTCGGGTCTTTTTTGCTACCTTTTTTAAATATCAGTATCGTGATGCTTTTTATCCATTCCTTCGGTATTTCTACTTCCTGTAATATCTTATTAAAGAATGTTGTCATCTCCGATATGTAGCTTTCTACGACATATTTAATTAGTTCGTTTGGTATACCATCTTCATCTAGTGCTTTTCCAGTATTTTCCAGCATTACCAGTATATTATATCTGAGAAGGTCACAGACCTGTTCTATTTCGTTATTAAGCCTCCTGTAATTCAGATCTCCAGCTGTCTCTTCATCTCTTGGTGGTCATCCTTTTGATCTTGTTTCATGTAGTTTTTTGTTCATACATATTTTTATCATTCTCGTACGTTCCATCCTTTGTACATGTTCACGCCACTCTCTTCTTCTCTTTCTTCCCCGTCTGGCTATATTTTCTACCTGGCATTGTTCTCTTATGGTGTTGTTACTCACTCTGTCTAATAAACTTTTTCCTGTTATTGCTCTCAGTATTTTCATTTCATTTGGTCTTAGTAGCTGTTTGGTTTTTTTTGTGTCTGCCCGTGTTTCTATACTATAAGCCAGTATGGGTCTAATGCAAGTTCTATTTATTCTTGTTTTTGCTTCTACACTTAGATCTTTGTTTTTCCAAACTACATCTCTGAGGACCCCTGATATTGCTGCTGCTTTATTTGTTTGTTGTCTCACTTCTGTTATACCTCCGTAGCTATTAATTAGTACTCCAAGATATGGAAATTTTATTACTTGCTCTACTAATTTCCCATTTATTTCTAGTTTATACCTTACTGGTCCTTTAGCTATTGTGATGCATTTTGTTTTGTCGGTATTGATTTCCATGTTGTATCTTTCCGCTACTTGTTTGAATTTATAAAGCAGTCTTTGTAGGCCGAGTTCCGATTGTGATATTAGAACAATATCATCTGCATATCCCAGGATCTTTATTTATTTATCTCCTAGTTCGTATCCACCGTTGACTATTTTTACTTCCACAGTGATTTGGTCCATTAATATGTAGAATAGTAACTGGCTTAAGCTATCTCCCTGTCTTATTCCTACTTTTATATTTATTTCCTTTGTTAATTCGTTATGACTTCTTATTTTTGTGTTACCGTGATTGAGTTTTTGGAATATTTGTGGTATTGGATACGGAATTAGGTCCTTTATTAATTCTAATATATCTTTCAACCTGGCTCTGTCGAATGCTTTCCTTAAGTTGATGAAACAAAAAAATGCTAGTTTCTGGTATTCTATAGGTTTTTTTTCTTATTTGCCTTATTGTAAAGATAGCGTCTGTGGTTGAGCTGTTTTGCCGGAACCCTTGTTGCTCGTCGCTTATTTGTATATTGTTTTCTATTTCACTTGTCAGAATACTTGTGAACACTTTCATAATACTTGCTAGTAGTGTTATTCCTCTATAGTTGCTCGGGTCTTTTTTGCTGCCTTTTTTAAATATCAGTATCGTGATGCTTTTTGTCCATTCCTTCGGTATTTCTACTTCCTGTAATATCTTATTAAAGAATGTTGTCATTTCCGATATGTAGCTTTCTACGACATATTTAATTAGTTCATTTGGTATACCATCTTCATCTAGTGCTTTTCCAGTATTTTCCAGCATTACCAGTATATTATATCTGAGAAGGTCACAGACCTGTTCTATTTCGTTATTAAGCCTCCTATAATTCAGATCTCCAGCTGTCTCTTCATCTCTTTGGTGGTCGTCCTTTTGATCTTGTTTCATGTGGTTTTTTGTTCATACATATTTTTATCATTCTCATATGTTCCATCCTTTGTACATGTTCACGCCACTCTCTTCTTCTCTTTCTTCCCCGTCTGGCTATATTTTCTACCTGGCATTGTTCTCTTATGGTGTTGTTACTCACTCTGTCTAATAAACTTTTTCCTGTTATTGCTCTCAGTATTTTCATTTCATTTGTTCTTAGTAGCTGTTTGGTTTTTTTTGCGTCTGCTTGTGTTTCTATACTATAAGCCAGTATGGGTCTAATGCAAGTTATATTTATTCTTGTTTTTGCTTCTACACTTAGATCTTTATTTTTCCAAACTACATCTCTGAGGACCCCTGATATTGCTGCTGCTTTATTTGTTTGTTGTCTCACTTCTGTTATATCTCCGTAGCTATTAATTAGTACTCCAAGATATGGAAATTTTATTATTTGCTCTACTAATTTCCCATTTATTTCTAATTTATACCTTACTGGTTCTTTAGCTATTGTGATGCATTTTGTTTTGTCGGTACTGATTTCCATGTTGTATCTTATTTAAGAATGTTGTCATTTCCGATATGTAGCTTTCTACGACATATTTAATTAGTTCGTTTGGTATCCCATCTTCCCATCTGGTGCTTTTCCAGTATTTTCCAGCATTACCAGTATATTTTCAAAAATATTTATTATAAATATTAATATAAGAATTTTTCTGGATTTTTAGTTAAGAAAGCACACAGATTTTAAGCCCAATTGATTATAATTAAATATACTATATATATCGAGATGCATGTCTCTTTCAAGTTATTGGGTTGGTACTAACCAAGTACAATTTAACGGTACAAAACCCAGGGCCAGTTTTTTTCTAAAAAAGTTAACGTCGCTGAAATCGACATAGTTATTTTCTCCTAGCATCGTCACTCAATTTCCTGGGCATTAATTTGGAGGCAAATCGGTCTTTGCACGAATATGTTGCAAATATAGCAAAAAGGGCTTCTCGAAAGCTGCTAATATTATTTCGATCTAGAAAGCTTTACGCTCTACAGCTGTAATTCTGTACAAAGCTCAAATTTGACCAACTATGGAATAATGGTCTCATGTTTGAGGATCTGCTCCCAAACATACACTGTATTTGTCTTTTATATGGAGGACCTCATCCCGTTGCAATAATTTACCGAGGACTGTGTTTCCGACCGACTACAATTTAAAACGTTTCAAGGCCAACGTGAATTGCTTTTTCCGCACACTTATCGCTCCTGTAGGATTTCTCTGCAGCAAGTGTGCTAGGTCCATTAAAGGGGGGACTCTGGGACTTTAAAGTCTGTTTGTTTTATTATTTTTAAATATTTGTGGTCAAACATAAAAGGAGTACATAAGAAGCGGTGGGGTTTAGAAAAGTATCATTTTATAAGGTCAGTCAACAAATTTTGAAAGCGACACCTGTTAAGCATCACTTAGACATAGTAGTATTGAACATTATTTTAAAGCTTCATCTGTCATATGAACACACCCTAAGTTTCAAGTCGATCTGTCAAGTCGTTCATTATTTATCAGTTGGTTAAAGCAGACGTGTTTGAGTATTTTTTAAAAATGGAAAAAAAAAATCGAATATTATGCAGTGATAAAAGTCTTTGTTTTGGAAGGGTTATAGGCAACTGAAATTCATGCAAAGTTAATAAGGGTGTTAAAGGAGTCTAGGCCTTCATTTCTAACTATTCATAGATGGACTCTAGAGTTTAAACGTGGTCGTACAAGCGTCAATGATAATCCACGTTGAGGATGTCCAAAAACTGCAACAACTGAAGAAATTGTTGTGCAAGTACAAGATATGGTAATGGAAGACCGTCGATTAACCGTGGATGATTTAGCTGACGCTATAGGCATCTCACGTGGATCAGAACATGAGATCTTAACTAATGTTTTGGATATAAGAAAGCTATTCACAAGATGAGTGCCGCATTTGTTAACATCGGAGCAAAAACGCACTCGAGAGATTTTCTAAACAACATTTGGCTGGTTTTATAACGAATAAAACTGTTTTTGTGCGTCGATTTGTAACTATAGATGAGACTTGGGTTTACCAGTATGATCCTGAACTGCGATAACAAACCGCACAGTGGACTGAGCTCGGTTGCTCAGCTCCAAAGCAGTGGTGAAAGTTGTTCAAAAAATGATAACATCAGTTTCTGGGATACAAAAGGAACTTTGTTAATTGATTGCCTTCAGACTGGCAAAACAATCACAGGAGAGTATTATTGCCACCTTTTGGGTCAGCTGGATGAGAAAATTTGTGAGAAAAGGCCCAGTCTGCAGAAGAAATCATCTTTCATCATGGCAATGCACCTGCTCACAGAGGTGCTTTGGCAACGCCAAAACTGATCAAATTACATTATGAATTGTTGGGACATCCACCCTATTCACCAGATCTGGTTCTGTCTGACTTCCAGATGTTCCCAAACCTCAAAAGCGTGGAAAGCGTGGAAAGCGTTTTTCAACAAATGAACAGGTGATAACGTCCTTAGATGGGTATTTTGACGGTCTTCCGGAAAATCACTTCAGAGGGGGGCACATGAATTGGAAAATCGCTGGAAAAAATGTATTGAGCTTAAGGGAGATTATACTGAAGAATAATTCATCTTGTTTCATTTCCGCTTTTAAAAGTAATTGACTGACCTACATATAACCCTTGCGAGTATTTTGTAGGTCTAGAATTGGAAAATTGTATTATTTTGCCATTATTTTTGATTATTTATTGTCAAACATATGAAAGGTTAATGAGATAGTGTCACTTTTACGAGCATTATATAACAGGCACGAATAGCCCCAAGCTATAGAAAAATGTGCTATGTTTACAAAGTACCCTATACGATTGGTACATAAGGATTCAAAAAATAACATTTATTAGTCAATAAAATAAAATTCGCATGATTAAAAACTCCATTAACTTGGTTTACTGTTCACTGAAACACTGGGTTTTGAAACTGATGCTTCAATTTTTAAACAGAAGGCCTCAAACATAAACTCAAATTTGTTTTGCTTATTCCGCGGATGCAGGAGCAGCATGAAAAGGTGGAAGCACATGGCGTGGTTATAAAATAATAATGCTTCATGTTTTGCGCAGCGAAAATTAGGCGTTCAATATCATCTATACAACATTAATGAAGTCCGAGTATTCAAATAAATGTAGGTGCAGAAGTTTGAAGAGACTAACTTTCAGTAAATATAGGGCAAGGCGACCAAGGAAATCAAGAAGCAATGCCAGCTCGGAGTGTTAGATTTCCTAATACGCAAACGATCAAAGACCGTAAATATGTCCAGGAGTTCATAACGATACATTTTTCATAAAAACTTATATCTGCACCGCTATGATATACAGCTGGTACAAGAATTAAAGGCAACATGCCTCAAATGATGCATTTCATTAATCAAATGGTTGAACAAGTTTGAACATTTGCTAACATCTTATTATGACATTGGATCTTTTTGCATCTTAACAGCCATGTGAATAAATAAAATTGCCGTTACTAGAATGCGATAAGTCTTCTCTCTCTCTCTAGAGAAAAAAACAAATTAATATAAGGTCGCCTTGTGGAGAGCAGAGTCGACAAAAGATACACAACTCTTATAGATATATATAAAAAAAAGCCACATTACAAATAATGCTTGAAAAAAAAAAGAAATAAAATCAAAAAATAGTCTCTAGAACAGATGTTCAAATTGAGTGTCAATTTCAGGTCCAGTGAAAACAAAGATACGATTCGTTTTTCGACTTCCGAAGCGACTTTGCCTACCTAGCCACGTTTTGGTAAGTCGTCGACGTTTTTCGTCTCGTTAAAATGATTTACCCACTTCTTTACAAACGACACCGACTTTTTAATATATTTGGCGGCCACGGAATGTGTTATTTTAGGCCCCTTTGGATGGGAACAAAGGAAGGCTGCCTCGAACTGATGCACAGACAAGTGGATTTTACGTGATTTCGACGAATCGACTGATACTTTTACTAAAATACGTCGTAGACAAATGTTCCCTCTACTGATTTTTTGTTGAATCACTAGAATCGCATCTACCAAAAATGAATTATCGCGGATAAGTTTTTACTTGACAGACTGTATATATAAAAACTCTTCAAAACTGCAATACAAAAGTCTGATGATGAAGCAGAACTTCATTTTTGCAAGATGGTGCGATATCACAATGTGATATATATCATATTTTAAATATATCTCTGCAAGTCATTCTAGAAATTTTCTAGGATAAATTAATTCCTAAAAGAAGTTATTATACTATATTATAATGGTGAACACTTAACCACTAGGTGTAAGAAAATTAATAAAACTTTTATAACACAATAACGAGCCAATTATTAATACAAAAAAATTATTTTTATTTCAGAATGTATAGAATACCGTCAATTTTAGCCGCCCTTCTGGCTTTAGCTTTAGCCTACCCTAGTCCTGACAGTAATGCAACTCATAAAGAGGGCGAATCTCTACTAGTTACTACCCCTCTGGGGCAAATTCAAGGCTCTGTGATTCAATCTAGGTTAGGAAAAACCATATACTCATTTAGGGGTATTAGATATGCTAAGGCGCCAGTAGAAGAACTTAGATTTCAGGTGGGTAAAGACAGTTAATAAATTTTATACTACTTCTATTTTTTCCTGTAATTAAAAAAATTAGTTTTTATAGATGGTTGAAATTTAGACGGAACATCATTTTACAAACTGTGAACAAAAGAGCATAGGAAGGATGTTGGTAGGAACCAAAATTTGTCGGGGATAAGTGTCTATTTTAATTGGTCGTGTTGATCTAATCAAATTCTGGTTGCTATAAATATCTTCTACGCCCTCTTTTGTTTACAGTGTTGTAAAATGTTGTTTCCCTTGACTACAAACCCCCATATTTGGGTGTATTTTAATTTTATTATATTATCTACTAGCCATATATATATATATATATATATATATATATATATATATATATATATATATATATATATATATATATATATATATGTATATATATATGTATATATGTATATATATATATATATATATATATATATATATATAATATATATATATATATGTGTATATATAAAACATTAAAATTCCGGGTTTCAATCCGTTCGTCTAACAATGAATTTGCACGACGTTTCGCCCAAATCTCAATTTGCATATTCAAATGATCGTGCTGCTGCTGCTGAATTAGCTTCGAGCGGCAGCAGCAGCAAGACCACAGTATCGAGCAGCAGCAGCAGCAGGAGCACTTGAAAAATGCGAACATAACAATGAATTTGGCGAAATGTCGTCAAATTCATTGTTAGACTAACTGAGTGAAAACCTCCATTGTAACGTATATGTGTGTATATATATATATATATATATATATATATATATATATATATATATATATATATATATATATATATATATATATATATATATATGTATATATATATATATGTGTGTGTGTGTGTGTGTGTGTGTGTGTGTGTGTGTGCGTGTGCGTGTGCGTGTGCGTGTGCGTGTGCGTGTGCGTGTGCGTGTGCGTGTGTCTGTGTGGGTGGGTGTATACTTATCGTATATTCTAGAATTGTTTAAAAATAATAAGATAATGGACAGATATTCAAAGTTTGAAATTCGGGTAATTTAAAACTGTAAAATTAAAATTATTTTAATTACGTCACCACGCATATTAGATTTATAACAAAAAATATTGTTTCAGCAATATTGACTTAAAAAATCAAATAATAGTAAAGATTTTTTTAATTTTTAGAGCTCATTATCTCAAAAATTATTGATATTTAACATAGGGAATAGTACACGAAAGTTCTTTAGATTTTTTCGTTGAATTAATAAAATTTAAAATATATTGGATACTTAGTTTAAAATAAAAAAGTTTCTAGTGAAATCGCAAGTCACTGTAAATTATCCTTTCTATCTAAAATAAGCAAGTACCAGTAAATTAAATCTCATTTGGCTATCTACGCTATGCATAGGGCCGTCAGTATAAATTTAATTTGATGGTAATTTTAAAAAGTATTGGAAAGTTCTTTTATGAATGTTCTAATATGTGAATATATAGGTAATTATTTTGGAAAAACAGGTTAAAAGTAAAGTGACTGAAATATCAACCAAAAATAAATTCTTTAAATTTTTTTAATTCAATTAATAAGAAGAGTTCTTTTCATATTGGAATGGTGTCTATAATTAGCTAATAAAACTCTATCCCATATCAAATACAGTAATTTTCTTTTTTTGCGCCATCGTATCCTTCTTTCAGTTATTTACTGCAATAATGGTCACGATTTTGTTTCAGTTTAATCCAAATTTACTCATTTTATAAATATGTTTCTAGGTACTAAATTAAACTATTGTTTACTTCAAAAACTAAAATAAAGTTGTATTAAAACATAATAGTATTAACTGCATTGGGAGTGAACCACGGAAAAAGACCGTTTGTGTCATCTATTAATGAGTATATTATTTTAAACTTGCAGGGCAAGAAATTTTTGATGACCAAATGGGTCATCTCCCCCTTTTCTTTAAAAATATTAAAAAATTTTATGACTTAAAGAGCAACCAATATTTCTTAAATCTTAACCGCTATATAAAAATAAAAATCAGTGGAGTTCAAAAATGAATGAGAATAACACAATTCATATATATATAATATATATATATATATATATATATATATATATATATATATATATATACATATATATATATATATATATATATATATATATATATATATGTATATATATATATATATATATATATATATATATATATATATATATATATATATATATATATATATTAATATATATTAATATATATTAATATGTATTAATATATATATATATATATATATATATATATATATATATATATATATATATATATATATATATATGTATATATATATATATATATATATATATATATATATATACATATATATACCGTAGAAAAATGCACAAACTATAGAGGCCTAAGCATAATATCGAGTATGGGACGTTTGTATGGAAAAATTAATAAAAATATCATGGAGGAAAATATAAAAGGAAAAATTGGAGAAGACCAAGCAGGCTTTACGGCCGGAAAATCATGTATAGACCACATATACACTATAAAACAAACAATGGAAAAAAACTGGCAAAGAATAGAGAAGTTCATCTAGCCTTCATAGACATAAGAAAGGCCTATGACTCAGTACCAAGACAAAGATTATGGAACGCAATGAAAGAAATAGGCATTGACAAAGAACTAATATACGTAGTAAAAGCTCTCTACGAAAACAACACAGTGAACATAAAAATAGTACATAAAATAGGGAAGAGACTCTAAACATCAAAAGGCCTATTACAAGGATGCTCTACATCCCCAACAATATTCAAAATATACCTCGAACAAACATTAAAAAAATGGAAGCAAAAATATAGTGGAATGGGAGTCCCAATACGAGAAGATTACTTATATACTCTAAGTTTCGCAGACGACCAAGTAATCATAGCGCAAGATGAGGAAGGCCTCAGTTATATGGTAAGAAAACTGAAAGAAGAATACACTAAAGCAGGATTAGCAATAAACTTTGATAAAACGGAATATCTAACAACAAAGGAGGAAACGTGGAGAATCTAGAAGTAGATAACGAAACAATAATCAAAGGAAGCGATAGATTTAAATATCTAGGAACCATCATTTCAAAAAACGCAACATCAGAAGAAGAGATTAAAGCTAGATTAGGACAAACGCGAACATGCATAAGACAATTAAATTCGATCCTGTGGGACAAGCACATTACAAAGAGAAACAAAACACGCATATACAAATCAATAATACAAAGCATAATGACATACGGGTCAGAAACATGGACGATCAACAAAAGAAATAAATCTAAAATTAACGCGGTAGAGATGGAGCATTGGAGAAGATGTTGTAGAGTGGCACGTATGGAGAGAATAACACATGAAGAAATAAGAAGCAGAATGAACATCAAAGAGAACGCAATAAACACCATTGCAGAAAAACGATTAAAATGGTATGGACACATAAGACGAAGCGAAGATAATAGGTGGATAAAGGAAATAACGGAGTGGAGTCCTATAGGGAGAAGAAAAAGAGGAAGACCCAGACGATCGTGGAGAGACGATGTGGACGAGGCTATGGAGGACAGGGGTCTAACAGATGGAGACTGGGAAGATAGAAACGGATGGAATCAAAAGCTGAGAGAAGGAAGACAGCGTTAGCTGTAGAAAATCCTTGTTATATTATTATATATATATATATATATATATATATATATATATATATATATATATATATATATATATATGTATATATATATATATATATATATATATATATATATATATATATTTATATATATATATATATATATATATATATATATATATATATATATATATATATATATATATATATATATATATATATATATATATATATATATATATATATATATATATATATATATATATATATATATATATATATATAACATATATATATATATATATATATATATATATATATATATATATATATATAAAATATATATATATATATATATATATATATATATATATATATATATATAACATATATATATATATATATATATATATATATATATATATATATATATATATATATATATATATATATATATATATATATATATATATATATATATATATATATATATATATATATATATATATATATATATATATATATATATATATATATATATATATATATATATATATATATATATATATATATATATATATATATATATATATATATATATATATATATATATATATATATATATATATATATATATATATATATATATATATATATATATATATATATATATATATATATATATATATATATATATATATATATATATAATGTATATTAAGTAAAAATAACTGAAAACGGACGCAAATCCGTAACTGAGCAGTCTACCCACTGTTCTCTTATCTGTCGAATCCATCCCGAGACGCGTTTCGCCGTATCACGGCTCATCAGTCGGGCTAGGATCGACAAACAAGAGAACATAATTTTCGGTACTTAAACCAGTACTGACGGCCAATAATGGTAAGATATAACGCCCACCTCGTAGATGGCACTTCGTCGGAGAGCTGATTCGCTTCAGCCATTAGTCGTCAGAGTAATTAGCAGACTGCTAACACTTCACCACAGGTGGCGCGAACGTTCGAGGGATCCCCCCTAAGGCATATATCATTTAAAGCAAGAACAACTGAAAACTGGCGAAAGTCCGTATCTCAGTAGTCTACCCACTTACCATTATTGGCCGTCAGTACTGGTTTAAGTACCGAAAATCTTGTTCTCAGTTCTTACTTTAAATCATATATGCCTTAGGGGGGATCCCACGATCGTTCGTGCCATTTGTCGTGAAGTGTTGGCAATCTGCTAACCACTCTGTCGGCGAATGGCTGAAGCGAGTCAGCCCTCCGACGAAGTGCCACCTACGAGGTACGAGTTATATCTTACCATATATATATATATATATATATATATATATATATATATATATATATATATATATATATATATATATAAGAAATAAATATTTATTTAATTTCCCTCAGTATATTGAAATGTGTTTGTTACATTTTAAAAACATTTTTAGGAATACAAGAATATGTATTTTTGGTATATGTGTATGGTAATAATAAAAATATATATTTTTAAATACGAGGGACGTTCAATAACTAACGAGACAAACAGCAATAGGGGGAAAACTAATAAATATTTTTAAATGAAACTTTCCGAGGGTCAATTTGGCAACCGTGGCAATGATTTTAATCATCAATTTAAAAGAAAATAATAAACATAATCTAATTTGTTCATGTTCAATGTCAGCTCTACTCGAAACATGTACGCCGGAAGAGCAACATTCGCTGACAAGATTTTTGTTATACGAAGGTGTGAAACCGGCCGAAATTGACTCAAGAATATTGAAACGGTATATGGCGAAAAGTGTTTAAGCCGCAGAGACGTGTGTAGATGGATTAAACAGTTTAATTCAGACAGAGCAGTCACCGATCTTCATCGCTTGGTAAGACCAGTTGAGCGCTGCAAAATTGCATACATTACTATATCAGGGGTGAGTAAAAATTGCTATAATTGCTAAAATGTATAATGTCGGTACTGGAACCGTGCATTATATTATTCATAATAAGCTGAACTATCGCAAAACGTGTTCAAGATGGATCCTAAGATACCAGACTCAGGACCATAAAGACAACTGAATTCTCATTTGTTCTGAACTCAAACGAAGGTTTTTAACGGAAGCCAATGGCGTTTTAGGTCGTATGATAACCTGTGATGAAATGAGATTCATCATTTTGATTTAGAGACGATCGAAAAATTGGGTTAGGAGATGTACCTTACCCACATTATAGTCGTGACCTCTCACTATCCGATTTTTATCTGTTCGGCCCGCTCAAGGAGTTTTTACATGGCACCAAGTTCGAGGATAACGAAGCGGGCAAGAAAGCTGTACACGACTGGCCCAGACAGCAAGATGAACAGTTTCACACTACAGGTATTCGAAAACTGACAGAACGATGAAAAAAGTGCCTAAATATTGATGTAGACTACGTTAAAAAATAGTATAAATTTCATTGTAATTTAATAAACCGCTTTTTGTTAACAGCTATTTGTGTCATTAATTATTGAACATCCTTCGTATTGTCGGGCAAGTAACAAAATATTTCCGACAAATAAAATAATTTTGTTTATAATAAATAATATGGGCAGCTATTTCCTGAAACAGACGGCTTCTTACTTGCCATCCAGGATAAAGTAATATTAATCAGAAACTACCAAAAGCATATCATCAAAGACCCAACTTTTACAGAAGAAAGATGCAGAAAATGCCACCAGCAGAAAGAAACGATCGAACACATGTGGAGTGGATCCAAAATATTAGCCGGAACGGAATACACAGCCAAACATGACGCAGCTGCCAAAGTAGTTCACCAAGCACTAGCCACAACATGCAAACTCATAGAAAATACAGATCCCTACTATAAATACACACCAATATCCATGCTTGAAAATAAAGATTACAAGCTTTACTGGGACATCAATATCCATACAGATAAAACAGTCTCCGCCAATAGACCCGATATTACTTTTCAGTGTAATAAAGGAAAAGTCACCTTTCTAATTGACATAGCTGTCCCCAACGACAGAAATATCCAAACGAAATACACTGAAAAAATTTCCAAATACACAGACCTTGCAACGGAAATAAAAAGGCTATGGAAACAAGAAAAAGTCATCATTGCCCCCCTCATTGTATCAGTCACAGGCCTTACACTAATAACATTCACACCATACTTAATACAATTAGGACTCAACAGAAACATTCAGAAGTCAGTGATTTTGAAAACATGCAACATTGTCAGGTCATTCCTTTATACACAATGGTAATAGCGTTTGTGCTGACTTGGCTTTGGCCAGTCAGCCAAACATGGAAGCACATTGACCAAATGTGAGAAAGAAAAATTTTTTGTACAAAATAATAATATAATAATTATTACGTATTTGAAAATTTTAATACCGTAATTTATGATTACAAATGAAACTTTATAGAATTTAAAAATTCCTAAAAAAAATCCGTACACGACTGGCTTAGACAGCAAGATGAACAATTCCACATTACAGGAATTCGGAAACTCACAGAACGATTGGAGAAGGGCGATGAGGAATACATTAGAAATTAGTATAGATTTCAATGTTATTGAATAAACTGCTTTTTGTTCACAGCTATTTGTCTCGTTAATTACACAGGTCAACATTTGATCTAAAAAAAACACTCGGAGCGGTATGATCCTTATGGGGTTTTTTGGGGTCGCTGATTACGATGAGAGGGTTGGTTAACTTTCATCACATCAGATTCCAGTTCATTTGAAGGTCAAATAGAGAAAAAAACCGTAGGAAAAATCTGAAAAAATTCATGCGTATGTTTTTGAGTTCCCTGGGTCCGAATCCGTAGTTTGTTTGACCTTACGCCTTTTCCCAGAGGTCATTCGAAGGTCATTTGAAGGTCAAATAGAGAAAAAAACAGTAGGAAAAATCTGAAAAATTTCATGCGTATGTTTTTGAGGTCCCTGAGTCAGAATCCGTAGTTTGTTTGACCTTACGCCTTTTCCCAGAGGTCATATGAAGGGCATTTGAAGGTCAAATAGAGAAAAAATCGTGGAAAAAATCTGAAAAAATTCATCTATTATTTTTTCAGATCATTCAGTTCAAATCCTGCATGATCTTATGCTCAAAAGATATATGGTGGTCATTTTAAGTATCTTTGTATATATATTTGTAGTTTTACTTTGACAATAAAATGCTTTTTCATTCCTCGCGAAATTATTTATTCTCTTCTTTTTTATAAATTTAGCTCAGTCTCGCTTTAAACTCCAGTATTAAGGTGTAGTTGCACCCAGGGCACCTCCACGTGGTGACGGTGGGCAACGGAATTGTCTCACTATCCGGCGAAGTCCCTGGGTTACGGCGTTTATGCCGTCATGGCAACTACTCCTGGTCAGGGTGGGAAAGCGGGCCCGCAGGCGTCGTCATCATGCGACCGTAGCTCTACATTGGTGGGAAACTTGGCCTCTGTAGAGTCAAATGCTACAAGAAATTCGTCATGTTCCATTAAACTAGACAATTTTTGTGTTGTTTGGGGGGAGTATAGTCCACAAAAGAAATTCATGTTTTCAGATTCGTTAAAAGTAAAATATCACAAAATTTATCATATTAATACAAGCTCATTGGATAACTCTTACACACCAAAATCTATATGTCATAAATGCCGCAATGTTCTATATAGAATTAACAACCAGGTATTTTCTCGGCCAATGATATGGAGACCCCCAACAGACCATACCACCGACTGTTACTTCTGCTTAACAAACTTGAAAGGGTACAACCGAAAGAATGAGGATTCTATTTCATATGCACGTGTAACATCTGTGACTTTACCAGTTCTTATTGAAACAAATTCTGATCATATCATGGAAATTAATCAATTGGGACAAGAAGTGGTAACTGATGAAGATATGCCAGATGAAACATTCGAACACGAAGAAAGATAAAAATTTCAGCACAGAAGAATCAGATGTTGAGGAAAATTATATATCGGAAGCCGAAACATTTAATCAATACGAATTAAGTGATCTGTGCAGAGACTTGGAACTCTCGAAAGATAGATCAGAGCTTTTAGCATCTAGGCTAAAAGAAAAAAAATTGTCTATCCACACGAACAAAAATTTCTGTCTATCGTTCCAGAGAACGTCCATTCAGAAAATATTTTACTAAAATGAATAATCTAGTCTATTGCCACAATATTGAAGGGTTAGTGCAAGAATACGGTATAGAATACACAGCAAGTGATTGGCGACTGTTTATAGATTCTTCAAAAAGAAGCTTAAAAGCTATCTTGTTACATAATGGAAATATTTATGCCCCTTTACCAGTCGCTCATTCTGTTGTATTAGATGAAGAATACCATAATTTTGAGTTGCTATTGCAAAAATTGAATTACGATCAAAACCAGTGGGAACTTTGTGGGGACTTAAAGATATTTACAATATTACTGGGACAGCAATCTGGAAACACTTCTTATCCGTGCTTTATTTGTGAGTGGAATAGTCGGGCTCGAGATGAGCATTATCTGAGGAAAGACTGGCCGTTGAGACAAGAATTAATTCCAGGTGAAAAAAACATCATAGGTCCAAGTTTGATATCAACCAATAAGGTCCTACTTCCACCTTTGCATATCAAACTAGGTATTGCAAAGCAACTTGTCAAGGCCATGAGCCGAAACGAAAGTCCTGCATGCATATTTTTAAAGTGCTACCTAATCTTTCTGAAGCTAAAATAAAAGAGGGCATATTTACTGGACCACAAATAAGAGACCTCCTAAAAAATGATGCATTTGAGAGGAAAATGAATGCCAAAGAAAAAGCAGCATGGGAAAGTTTTAGAGAGGTGACGACTAAATTTCTTGGAAATCATAAAGACCCTAATTACAAAAATATTGTTGGAAATTTAGTATAAAATTATAAAGAAATGGAGTGTTTAATGAGTCTGAAACTGCATTTTCTCCATTCACACCTTGATTGGTTCCCTGAAAATCTCGGAGATTTTAGCGAAGAACATGACGAAAGGATGCACCAAGACTTGAGTGAATTTGAAAAAAGGTATCAAGGTGTTTGGGGGATAAACATGTTGGCAGATTATTGCTGGAGCCTGAAGCGAGAATCCAATAAATCTCATAAAAGAAAAGCAAGTCGAAGATCATTTCACGAGAAACGAAAGCGTTCTCGTTTAGAGTAGTACTTCAAACATGCTTTGATAAATACTAAAAGAAGCAAACTCTTATGCTTAATTCATATTAAATACTGACTGCGGGATTTCGAAAACCTACTTGGACACTCGAGACTCTTTACGAAGTATAAGCCGAATCATTTTTAGTAGTTAACTTACGCATTGAGGTATTATATAAGACAATATGGGGGTATAAGTAGATATAAGGATTACTGTACAAGTAAGTTATTAGGTTCAAAGGTATTGGGTATTAGAGTTTCTTTGTCGACAAGGATTAAGTATTGAAGTATACAGATTACGGGTTACTTGATAACAAGGTTGTTCGACATTAGAATTATTAATTTGAAATGTATTGGGAATTGAGTTATAAAACGAAATTTAAACATAAACATAGCGCACAATGTTTCATTTATACCTCAAGAAACACAGTCGGGCTGGACTTTAAATTTACTAGATATATGGAACGAACATCGAGAGTATAAAAATTAGGTCAATTTTTTTTTTAGATTTTAAAAGTCTATTTCACAGTCACAAAACTAGTCAAAATATTTGTATAGTATATTTTTGATATGAACAATATTTTAAGTTTTACTAATAAGTACCTTTAAACAGTATTAAAACATTTGCTTGCATCAGTCTACCTGCCATTATTTAGCTTATATTTCACATATTAATTCCCTTGTAATGACCGCGCAGCATAAAAGACATTTTTGATTGTGATATATTAACGTAAATGTAAAATGATATGTATAAGATATAATCAATAAAAATGTACCGTAAATTAACCTCTGTATGCTTCGCAAGTGTACGATAAAAACAAAATTAAATTTAACAGCGCAAAATGACCATACATATTTTTCAAATAAACATAAACTGATGATGAAATGACCTATAATGACCTCTGAAAGGCGGCTTGAGTCAAACAAACTGCGGGTTCGGACTCAGGGACCTCAAAAACATACGCATGAATTTTTTCAGATTTTTTCCATAATTTTTTCTCTATTTGACCTTCAAATGACCTCTGGGAAAAGGCGACCTCAAAAACATACGCATAAATTTTTTCAGATTTTTCCTACGGTTTTTTCTCTATTTGACCTTCAAATGACTTTCAAATGACCTCTGGGAAAAGGCGTAAGGTCAAACAAACTACAGATTCGGACTCAGGGACCTCAAAAACATACGCATGAAATTTTTCAGATTTTTCTTACGGTTTTTTCTCTATTTGACCTTCAAATGACCTTGAATCTGATGTGATGAAGGTTAACCAACTCGCTCATCGTAATCAGCGACCCCAAAAACCCCATATCGCTCCGAGTGTTTTTTTTTTAGATCAAATGTTGACCTGTGTTATTGAAGGTCCCTCGTATTGTCGGGCAAATATTGTGGATAAATAAAATAATATTGTATATAAATAAATAATATAATAATTATTGTAACATAAAATGTCAAAAATGTTCTTCTTGCATTTTTAAAGGGTAAAATACCCCTTGAAAATTTTGATTCTATAATTTATTGTTCCAAATGAAACTTTATAAAATTTTAAAATTCATAAAATTTTTAGCCTCCAGTTCCTGTGGAAAAATATGAAGGTGTTTACAATGCCACTGAAGATGCTCCACTCTGTCCTCAACCTACAGAAGATCCTGTATCTGAAGACTGTTTATTCCTTAACGTTTATACCACTAAGGTATGTATGGTATATATAGAAAGTAATAATAAGTCCTTATTTCCCTATTCAGTTATTTAAACAAAATGTTCAGAAGAAGCACTGACAAATGCATGAAATAACTCGAATCACAACGGCATATGAGTTGCAGGGGAATCCCCAAGCCGTCACAAGGTAGGCACTTCCGCTGTATTACGATTCACATTAGACTTTAAATGCTGCAGTGGAGAAGGCACGAAATTCTTCGTATAAAAGAGTTCATAAAGATATTGACCATTTTTAGTGTTCTTTATGGAACACTTATGGGATCATTTCGGTGTCCTTTTGAGCACAAATATAGAAATTGATGGTTCTGTAAGAGCTGTGTAGTTTTGGAACTTAAATTTTAACTTAAGGAGTTAGTTTTGGGGGGTCAAATCGGAAGTGAAAAAAACATTTTTTTTTAACAGGTCATCGAGTCAAATGAAAGCTTGTGAAAGATGAGTTCAAAAAATATATATGATGTAATACTTGCGCACACTTTTCTTTGTATTATTATAAAAAATGGCCAAAAACTGCAGTCCTTCCACCCTTTCTCGAAAAGGACTGATCAAAAAACTTTGGAAAAATTCTGGAATAGTCCTCATAAAGTATGGATTGAGTGAAAATTATAACAATTGTAATACGTTTGATAATTTATCTGGTATAAAAAAAAACTATGTGCTTTGACAATATGGTGAAGTTTTTTTTAATATACTTTTTAGTACATAACTGAGCCGGGCATCCCTCCTATACCGAGAACAAATAATTTGATTTTATTTGTATTAGACAAATATTTAGGTAGTAAATATTTGTTTTACACTTTTCTTACTAGATTATAGAATGAGCTAGATTGATTTATTGGCTATTAGGTAACTAAGATGCTGTAACTATTATACATTATTAACTAAGAAAAAAAGTAAAAATACATATTGGATTTTAAGATATGTCGATGTTAGGGACCTAATTAACTTAATCTACGTAAGGATTTTATTTTATTTCAAAAACAATCAACGTACGGAACACTAATTGCACTTGCATTTGACCGGTTTTGTCCTAATTAGAATATGCTTTACCCAATGATCATTTTACATAATTAGTATTCCGTACGGAACACTTATAAGATCGCTTCGATGTCCCTTTGTCTGTCTGTCTGTCTGTCACACCTGATTTTCCCCAAAACTATTTGACAAGTTAAAATTTGGCACTAATATAGGAATTGATGTCCATATCAGAGCCGTGAAATTTTGAAAGTTAAATTTTGATTTAAGGGGTTAATTTGAGGTGGTGAAATCGGAAGTGAAAAAAAAGCTTATAATACATATATAATGTAATACTTGCGCACACTTTTCTTTGTTTTATTTTTTTAAAATTGCGAAAAACTGTTATTTTAAAAGCAATCAACGTAAGGAACATTAATGGCGTAAGTCCGACTCTTACTTGGCCGGTTATTAATATTTTAACCTGCATATCTTTAAATTAGAAAAGTAAAAAAAAGTCACATATTTTTAAAAACCATATACAGTGACTCACAGCTTAAATGATGCAGTCTCTATAAGAAAAGACTAACTGGTCTCAGTGCCTCTTTATTTATTTGGAAAAAACAACTTATTGAAATTAAATTAGTAAAGAGTCTTCTAAAAAAGTATGAATTATTTTTTGTCTTAAATATGCCTTACTTAATTAACAATAAATAATTAATCAAATCATATGCAATTTTAACGTCATAGGTTAAATGATGCAAAATAACAACAGTGGTCAAAACTTATGGCATTTTGAAATTTACGAAGGCGGCGTTGCTTTGATTTCTTAGTGCAATTGTTTTTTTGTTTAGTTTGACATTTTTTCAATCAATAAAACGAAATTGTTTAAGAATGGGTCATCGAACTACAATATCTGAGAGAAATTTAATTATTACTCCTTACAGGAATGGATACAGCCAAAGAGACATTGCAAAAATGGTAAATAAATGTCCGTCAACTGTTCAGCATATCATTGAACGTTACCGAAATGAAAATAGAGTCGAGAATAAGTCAAGGTTGGCTCAAATAAGATCTTCAATGAACGTGAAGAAAGATGGATTTTAAGAGAGGTATCAAATAATCCAAAAAAAAGTACGCCAAAGTTGCGCGCCGAGGTGGAAGACAGTTTGGAAAAAGGTGTAACTCCAAAACAGTTCGACGGATCTTGCGAAATAATAATTTACATGGTCGAACTGCTAGAAATAAGCCTTTCATTAGCCAAAGAAATAGACGCGTGAGATTGGAATTTGCCAGAGAGCATATCAATAAAGACTTGAACTTCTGGAATTTAGTGATATTTGCTGATGAGACCAAAATAAACTTATTTGGGTCCGATGGAAAAATATCAGTGTGGAAAAAGCCTAATGAAGAATTAAAATTGAAAACTATGAAAGCTACGGTGGAGGTGGAGTGATGTTATGGGGCTGTATGTCATCTACAGGAGTAGGTAACATGCATTTCGTCGAAGGGAATATGAACCAATATGTGTACTTGGTTATACTAAGGCAGCATCTCGTCGCTAGTGCCCAAAAATTAGATATTGAAAACAATTATCGGTTCTATCACGACAATGATCCAAAGCACACGTCATTTCGAGTCCGCAGTTGGTTGCTTTATAACTATCCAAATGTTATTAAAACACCAGCCCAGTCACCAGACGTAAATGTAATTGAAAATTTGTGGCTAACATTAAAGAATAAAGTAAATAGTGCCCCAATATCAAATAAAACTGAATTAAAAGTAAAAATTACTGAAGCATGGAACACTATTTCCCCGGAGTATACTAGAAAGTTAGTGGAATCAATGTCCAGAAGATTACAAGCCGTTATTGATAATGAGGGAGGCCCGACCAAATATTAGCAGGCTTATTTCAAATTCTACAGTTTGTTTTCTTTAAATCTAATTTTGGTATATTGAATTTTGCATCATTTAAGCTGTGACGTTAAATTCGCATATAATTTAATTAATTATTTATTGATAATTAAATAAGGCATATTTAAGACAAAAAGTAATTCATACTTTTTTAGAAAACTCTTTACTAATTTAATTTCAATAAGTTGTTTTTTTTCTAAATAAATAAAGAGACACTGAGACCAGTTAGTCTTTTCTTATAGCGACTGCATCATTTAAGCTGTGAGTCACTGTATATCCGAGGTGCCAGCTTCAATAAAACTAATTGATAAGCATTTTGTAAAGATTTTAACTGGCTACTGATACTCCTACTTTTCAATAGTAACTATTTTAATTAAGCCAGTCTAATTGAATTTATTTATTCAGCTACCCAGAGGAAATGACAAGAATGTTAAAAGACCCGTCATAGTCTATATTCATGCTGGAGGTTTTTACAGTGTGGGATCTGCCAGTTACTGGGCTGGACCAGAATATTTCATGGACCAAGATATTGTTTTAGTTACATTCAACTACAGATTAGGATCGTTAGGTAAACGAGAAATTATTATTGCTAATTTTGTAATACTTATCTTTAATAATGTAAAGTGTCCTATTTAAAAATTAACTGAAACTAATTTAAACAAAATAACATCTATTTTATAGCCGGATTACAGTACTGGACTCGATTACTCTATTGCATTTGTATTTTCAGGATTTTTGGCGACTGGCGAAAAAGAAGCTCCAGGAAATAATGGTTTGAAAGATCAAGTACAAGTACTAAAGTGGGTAAAGCAGAATATTGAGTCGTTTGGTGGTGATTCAAATTCTGTAACAATTTTAGGCTATAGTGCAGGAGCTATGAGTGTCATGTTGCATATGGTTTCTCCAATGTCTGCAGGTAAAAATATGATCATTACATAAATAAATATTAGTTTTTGGTTCTATTCTTTTAAGTTTAATAATTATTACAAAGCAAATAAAATACATCCTAACAGGTGGACTAATTTAGGATAGATACTCTATCAATAGATAGATGGCACCTATTACTTGACCCAGTTCAAAATCAGCATATAATCTCATCACTATTTTATTCAAAATATCTCTTAAAACATAAATTGTCTTATTGTAAGCAGCCATGACAGTTTCTATGTAAGCATATCATTACTGCGATAACAATTGACGTTACTTGGCATTTAAAAATGCAGCAATGAATCAACTTACGCTGTTCCTTATTCAAAATACTCATATCATATACAGTCTGTCAAGTATGAAAGTGTCCGCGATAATTTATTTTTGGTATATGCGATTCTTTTTTTTTTTTTTTTTTTTATGGGTCTAGCACACGTGCTACAGAAAAATCCCTAAAGCGCTACAGGAGCGACACGTGTGCGGAGAAGGCGATTCACGTTGTTCTTGAATCGCTGTAGATTGTACTCGGTGGGAAACACAGTCCTGGCAAATTATTCCAAAGGGATGATGTTCTTCATATAAAAGACTGCTTGAAAAGTGTTGTACGGGGAGTAACAAGCTGAACCTCATACGGATGTGAAGAATTAGCGCGACGTGTACTTCTAACATGCACCGCTCTGGGAGGAATTAAGCGGGCCACATCCTTCGAACACTTTCCATGAAAGTACTTGTAGAATAGCCTCAAGTCGCCAACCGTTCTTCGATGTTCCAGCGAATCAAGGCCGACGGTCAGTTCCGGGTCTCCAATCAGACGAACAGCTCTTCTCTGAATAGAATCCAACAAATGCAGTGTATGTTTGAGAGCGGAGCTCCAAACATGGGAGCAGAATTCCATAGTTGGTCGAATTTGAGCTTTGTAAAGAATTAACAGTTGTTGTGGAGTGTAAAGCTTTCTGGTTCGAAATAATATTCCCAACTTTTGAGAAGCTCTCCTTGCTATGCCTGCAACATGTTCATGCCAGGACATATTTGCTCCCAAATTAACGCCCAACAAATTGAGTGACGATGTTAGAGGAATGGAGTGCCCCGACATAACTATCTCGGGTTCAGCAACGTTAACTTTTTTAGAAAAAACTGGCGCCTGGGTTTTTGTAGCGGTAAATTCCACTTGGTTACTGTCACCCCCAGGTCTTTGTTAAGTTGAACGACTTCCTGCTGTCTGCGGATATTCGTCTGAGTAGCCGATGTCCGAGCGTTCAAAGTGAATGAAGAGATAAGCGTACTGTCATCTGCAAAGCTGTAGATTGGATTCTCGGTCTTTTCCAGCAGATCGTTAATGTAAATGAGAAAAAGAGTAGGAGACAGTATGGAGCCTTAAGGTACACCGGCGTTGATAGTGAAGGTGTTAGAAAGAAATCCGTCGACTGCCACTCGTAAAGAACGCTCTCTGAGGAAACATGAGAGCCACAAACAGAACTTTTCCGACATACCATAAGAACGTAGCTTAGCCAACAGCCCATCGTGCCAAACACGGTCGAATGCCTTGGATATGTCCAGAGCAACCGCTCGAGATTCTCCGAAGTGTTCAATTGCATTGTTCCAAGTATGCAATGTATGCAAGATGTTTAGAAGCAACAGCTTCTTTGCATTTTCGGTCAAACCAAGGCTTGCCGTTGGAAGGACATTTCTTCGAAAAAGGGATGTAAGCCTCCATACCGGCCAAAATAACATCGGAAACCTCCCTGGCGTAGTCAGATGGGTCGTCGGATCGAAATTCTATCGATTCACCAAAAAATCGGTAGAGGGAACCTTTATCTAAGACGCATTTTAGTAAACGTATCAATAGATTCCAAACTTTCATCAAAATCATGTAAAATCAACTTGTTTGCGAGTCGGTTCGAGGCAGTCTTTCTTTGTTTCCATCCAAAGGGGGCTTAAAATGACACGCGGCCGTTAAATATTTTAAAGAGTCGGTGTTGTTTGTGAAGAAGTGAGTAAATTATTCTAACTAGACGAAAAATGTCGACGATTTACCAAAAACGTGGCTCGGTAGGCAAAGTCACTCCAAAAGTCGGGAAATTTACGCTGCGCCAAAGAGCGGCAAAATTAAGAAAATCCGGTTTGAATGCATCTCATGAGACCATTCGACAACATCTTCATGCTCATGAGATGAAATTTTGAAGCACGTTGAAAAAACCTTTGCTGAACGAAAGTCACGTCGCGAAGTGGCTCGCTTGGGCCAACGATAAGATACTACAGTCGCACTTACAATCGCCGGACGCCAACCCCATTGAAAACGTTTGATCCCTTGTAAAGAGAAAGCTCAGAGGAAAGACTCTGAGGACTTTGATTAGTTATCTCTCGAGATCCGGAAAATTTAGAGATCATTGCTACTAGAGTGGCCCTCACAATCGCCGAACCCCAAGCCTAATGAAAACGTTTGGTCCGTTGTAAAGAGAAAGCTCAGAGGAAAGACTCTGAGGACTTTGACTCAGTTGTCTTGCGAGATTCGAAAAATTTGCATGCCTCAAAGATGTCAAGTAATTATTGAAGCAGGAGGCGATTAGACAACTTACTAGGATAATTGCGCCGTTGTTAGCCCACCAAAGAATACATTGATGGCAAAAAATGTTCTCGAAACACAGTCTTTCAAGAATATGAGCGCTCACATTCCTACCTGACAGACTGTACCAAAGCTCCACGGAATGCTTAACCAATTAAAATTCTTGACTAATTACATTTTAAAATTATAATAAGATTTTATTAATTTTTCAAATGCTTTATATTTAGGTCTGTTTCACAAAGCTGTTGCTATGAGTGGGTCACCTACGTCTCAATGGACAATAGGACATGAGCAAATAGAATTAGCAAAAAGACAGGCTAAGTTCTTAAACTGTCCTGATGATACACCAGCAAATATTATAAAATGTTTAAAAACAAAGCCTGCTAATGAGTTAGGAGAATCGTTACCTAAATTTGCAGTAAGTACATTTAGAGATAAAGTTTGATTCATAGGCTAAACCATATCTTTCTTTTGCTGTTCATATTAATTCTACAAGCTTCTAGAGTTTTGATTTACATAATAATACATTTTCTTGTTACTAATATTCTGTAAAACCGTGTGTTCCACACGTACGAGGCATATTTGGCAGTTTGATCATAAAAAATATATATATTCGTTAAAAAAAGTTTTTATTGACGATTTTAGTTTCCTACAAACCTACTTCATTTTTCCACATAATCGCCGTTCACTTTTAAAATAGTAATTTAAACAATATCGCGCAAAGAAAATTTCCCGTTGGCTCATTTACACAACAGAAATGAAAGCCAAAGTAACTGATTCAGGAATACCTGCTTAGGTTGAAAGAAAACAATGCGACTTTATTTCGTTTTCGGGCAAGGCGATCAAGAATAGCAACAAGTAATTCAATAATCAATAAACAGAATGGAAGCCCGAGAAAGCCAAAACCAAAGCAATAAAAGGCTTTATTTTTCTTTAAATTGCCAGCCTGCCGGCATGACTCGTAGTGTCGGAAATAATCTACCCGTTCTTCTGTATAAATAATAGAGGCCGCACAACAATTGTAAATTTGGAAATATATGTGGAAATGATTGAGAATTTCTTTACACCTGCTGCACCGGATTAGTATCCAAAAGAGATGACATAAATTGGTCTCCACGTAGTCCTAATTTAACTCTAATGAATTCTGTCCTATGGAAATACTTAAACCTAAAGTTATAGTAACAATCATCGCTCCCTGGAAAATTTTAACACAAATATACCGCAAGAAATAGCAGCGATCAGAGAAACGACATACCGAGTAGTGATCAATAATTTTACTACTTACTTAGAGGAGTATGGGCGGCCTGTAGGAAAGCTCTGGGCAAAACGTGGGGTATACAACCTAAGGTCGCACTGTGGATATACAGGGCGGTGCTATTGCCTAGATTAACGTACGCAACAGTGATTTGGTGGCCCAGAGTGGCACGGTGGAGTCAAAGAACTTACTGCGCAGCCTACAGGGGAATTACCTTAGGGCGGCAATGGGGGCTATGAGAACGACACCAACGGAGGCGCTAGAAGTAGCACTCTGTGTCCCACCACTGAACCAATTCATCATCTACACGGCGAGATTAACAGCATACAGACTGAAATGTCAAGGCGAATGGTGACCGGGGACACTCAGTGATTAAGTCTTTTTCTGTCCATATCCCACGCAAATGCTCCTGAACAGACCGAATACCGACATTTGGTATACTGACGGTTCGGGAGCTAATGGCCGCTTTGGGGAGGGAATCTTTTGCCATAAATTAAACCACAGGGAAAGTATACCATGGGCAATATGGCCACGGTTTTTCGAGCTGAGATGTTGGCCATCCTTAGATGTGTAAAACTACAAATCTCTACAAATAATACGAAAATTTTAATCTGCTGTGACAGTAAAGCAGCTATATAAGCTCTTGCCAAATCTACCACGGACAGCTTGTTGAACAGGGAACGAAGTTACCCTAATGTGGGTACCAGGCCATCAAGTCATATCTGGAAATGAAATAGTGGACTAACTCGCCAAAAAACGCACCTTGGAGAACCCACCTGAACAGGTTGTAGGAGTTCCATTCGCTTTCGGTAAAAACAAAAATCAGAGAATGGTTGGATAAAGAACACCAACTCTCTTGGAGCCCAGAAGCGGGGTGTCGTCAAGCCAAACTCCTTATGAAACAAACTACGACAAACAGAACAAAGGACCTCTTGTCAGGAACGTACCATTTTGATGGCATTATTTTTTAGAAACAATTTGCTAAGGACCGTAGTTCAGTATAAATACATATATACGAGGGTTGTGTAAAAAATAAGGTTCCCACATTTTTTCAGGTGTAAGGCATTTTTTATTTGAACTGAAAAATACATCATTGGAAAGCTTAATTTCTTAGCTAGTTTTCAACATAATCTCCAGATTTTTCCACGCATTTTTGTTGACGACTAATCCACTTTTGGAATCCCGCTTCAAAGAAGTCCGCCGCCAGTCCGTGGAGGAATTTGGTGACCGCTTCCTGCACTTCTTCATCAGTCTCGAAACGTTGTCCACCTAAGTGTTGCTTTAATTTTGGAAACAAGTGGAAGTCACTCGGTGCAAGATCAGGGCTGTAGGGAGCATGTTCAACGAGATCCCAGCCAAAATTATCGATTAAATCCTTGGTTTGGAGAAAGACGTGCGGGCGAGCATTGTCGTGGTGCAGTCTAACGCCTTTTGTCAGTCTTCCTCTCCGGCGATTTTGGATGGCTCTTCTGAGTTTTTTCAAGGTCTCACAATAATTTTCCGAATTTATTGTGATCCCTCGAGGCATAAACTCAACAAGCAGGACACCCTTACGGTCTCAAAAGACCGTAACCATCAATTTCCCTGCGGACAGCGTCTGCTTGAACTTCTTCGGTTTAGGCGATTCGGTATGGCGCCATTGTCGCGATTGTTGTTTTGTTTCCGGGGTGACGTAATGACACCACGTTTCATCCCATGGAGTCTAAGAAATCTTCGGTATTCTCGGCGCATTCTCGAAGAAACTCCTGGGCACACTTGACGCGATCGGCTTTGTGGGTTTCTGAAAACATGTGCGGGATCCACCGCGCACACACCTTGTGATAACGTAACCTCTCAGTCAAAATCGTGTGGATTGTTTTTTCACAAACCTCAGGAACCCGGGCAGCCAGTTCCCGAATCGTTATCTTCCTATCCTCGAGCAGAATTCGCTCAATCTTCGACACAACTTCGTCGGAGATCGATGGCCTTCCGCTTCTTTGCTCATCGTGGATGTCTGTGCATCCTTCGGAGAACTCCCTATACCATTAGCGGACGTGTTGAACGCTGATACAAGCTTCCCCATAAACTTCACACAACTGCCTATGAATATCAACCGGTGGTAACTTTTTAGCGTGCAAAAATCGGATTACCGCACGAACTTCGCACCTGGCGATGACAGCGATCGGGGGCCGACACTGAACGTTGCAGCGAGTTCTACCAAAGCGGGATCTAGAGTGGGGGAATCAGCGCGCACGGCGGTGCTGCCGGATTTCGCCTAGCATCTCGCGCGGCGAGTTTACAGCGTTGGGAACCTTATCTTGTCTTACACAACCCTCCTATATATATATATATATATATATATATATATATATATATATATATATATATATATATATATATATATATATATATATATATATAGTTAGATATTGTTTTCTCAGAATATTCTTCTACACAGATTTTCTTTGCTTACGAAGCAAAAACAGAAAAATGTCTTGTGGCGTATCGTAATGTGCGATGAAAGTGGATATATTTTCACAATTTAAAACAGAAAAGTAGGAGTTGGTTCTGGGCAGCCATGAGAGTCGATTTTAAAGCGAAACATTCGCAGTTACAACATATTGCTGCGCATTTGGTGGATATTGAGAATACGATCTATTATGAGCTACTTAAGCCGAAGTAAACGATCACTACCGAACGCTATCAGTAATAACTAGAGCGTTTCAATAATGCCACAACGGTCTTCCATTGCGAGTCGCCGACAAATGATTTTCTTTACGATTACAGTCAACTTCATGTGGCTTTAGCTGCTGAAGAGAAAATGACGAAACTTAAATGACAGGTTCTCCCACACCCAATATATTCCTAAGATCTGATCCTGTTTGACTACCACCTGTTCCGCTTAATGCAACATGCTCTGAAAAATATCCACTTTGATAATTATGAACAAGTCGCAAAATAGGTGACTGAGTAGACACCTCAAAGTATAAAGCGTTCTATCGCGTAGTATTCAACGTCTATCCCAAAAATTGATAAAATGTGATTTCTTTCAAAACAGTTATTTTGATGTATATATATATATATATATATATATATATATATATATATATATATATATATATATATATATATATATATATATATATATATTTCAGGAGGAATCCACTCCATGATAGTCCGAGGCAGCTGTTCTTTTGGCATCCGTTGGACGTGCCCGTACCATATAAATTGTTTAGATTTCATTTCGTCCAGGATAGTGTTCGGCATCTTCATTTGTGCTCGGATTTCCGGAGATTAGTTATTCTTTGTAATCTCGATTTCCTTGCTGCTCTTCTTAAGAAATCCATCTGACAGATTTTCTGTGATGAAAATATGCACAAATTGAATGATAACTTCGGTCTGTTCAGTTTTTAGTCATCCTGGCTTTTCGTCGTCCTCAAGCAGCTGACAATCATTTTCAAATCACTTAAGCCACTCTCACCTGGAACAAGAGAAGCATTTGTCACCCTATATTTTGGGACGCATTTGATACTTTTGGGTAACACTTTTACCAGATTTAACATAAAAGTCGCAGCGCTTTATGTGAAACCCTTTTTCAGGCTACACTTCAAAACACACTATCACTTTTGTTAGTATAACCATGCCTAATGGAACAAAAGTAATAAGAGATTCGGCGAATACTAATGAAGGTTGTCGAATTAAACAACAAACAGATATAACAACTGGTGCTATCATTTTCTTCTATTTTCGAAAAGTTCTCTTTTTTTGTGTACATAATTAAAAAAAATATTGGTGAAAAAATGAATCAAATTTTGAAGAATTAAATTTCCATTATTTATTCATATATTACCTACGACAGAGATAGAATCTATGGTTTTTGAGCAATGTTATTTTAAGAAAACGAGGTAATAAGGGTAGGTATTCATAAATTTTCAAGGTTTTAATAGTATTGTGGGAGTTTCATTAACTAGAATTAATCGCTTTAAATAAAAAAAAGTGTACGAGTATATTAAAAAGGATTTCCCAATTTTGTTGAGATAATAAACATATGATTAATTATTTATCGTTGGAGGTTAAATAGATCAGGGGAGATTAGAGAGATTGCCTCTTATCGTGTCATATGTCCATTTCAGAGTTCTTGGAATCAAAAAATCGGAAAATCAAGTTATTTTATTCAGTGCTTTCACTTTTAACAGGAAATGACGTAAAAGAAATGGAAAATTTTAGGGATACTCATAACATGTAAGGGGTTAAAGGGGTGAGGAAGAGCGTTAGAAGATGTAGAACTGGCTTCATGTTAATCGTATTACAAATCTTTTTTAGGGTTTTTGAAGTCGAGGTATCTAACCAGTATTTAATTTTTTCATTATTTTCAGTTTTAACAGAGAGAAAGTGATTATTGTATAGTTTAAATAGAATTATTGAAAAACTGGTTTTGGTCAGGATAAAGGACAAAGATGCCTTTATATATATATATATATATATATATATATATATATATAATATATATATATATATATATATATATATATATATATAAATATAATATATAATATATATATATATATATATATATATATATATATATATATATATATATATATATATATATATAAATATATATATATATATATATATATATATATATATATATATATATATATATATATATATATACAGTGCCATTGATAAAGTTTGCACCATATGGGAAAAATTTTTATTATAAAAGTTTTTGAAAATTTAACTTCGAAATATGTTAGTGCATATTTTATGTTTAGGATTACACCCAAATTAGGTCATGATGTCACATGCCTTGCCTGTCAAATTTGACATTTAAATTTTAAAAGGTGAAAAAATCGTATTTTTATTGAAAATATCGAAAAAAGTTATAAAGAAAATATTATTGCAGTTTTACATTTATGTACCAATGTTCGAAAAGATTTGATAAAATTGACTTTTTTCAATTATTTTCCACTAAAATGAAAATCAACTGTTTTTCCACATAAATTATCTTATGTACTTATTTATTAGTTGATGTTTCACACAAAATTAGGCCTTAAAATTAAGCTGAAAAACGAGTTTTGTTAAAAAAGTCGTAGTTTAACAATGTAATCTTGGTGCAAAGCTGCATAATTTTTATGACAGTTCAACTTCTAAGGGCTAATATAACAAATATTGTGTTATGTAATAAATTTGAGCAAATTTGTAGTTTTTTAAGTTCCTTAATTCCTCTTCAAGGCACAATAGTTCTTTTATAAACTATAAGGCGAACAATCGCGAGAAGCTCTTTTTTAATTTCATATACAGGTTTTGGGGATAGTTTATTCTAAATATTTTTTAACATATTTTCAAGAGGTCAAAAACAAGATTTTTAAAAATTGTTACAACGTTTTGCAATGCAATATTGGTGGAAAGAATATACATTCGTAGTTTACTATTAAGTCAAACAAAATTATAATATGATAGACTTTCACGTATCTTTGTCCCAGTTGCCATGGATTTCGTGTTTTATTTCTTTGTCACATAAAACATTAAACTGACATTAGTTTGTTCACTATTATTAATGCGATAATAACAGTTTTCTAAATTTTCTCCTTTAGTAAAAATGCCAATTAAATTGACTAAGCAAGATAAAATAGAAATAGTTTTGATCGTGGGTGATAACTATAAAACTCAAAGAGAAGCTGCCGTCATTTTTAACTAACGACATCCGGAAAAAGTTATAACGCATACAACAGTAGAAAGAATTCTTACCAACTTTAAAAATACTGGATATGTGGAAAATAATTTTAAACGTCAACATGAACATTGAGTTACTAATGAGGATGCTGAGTTTGCAGTTATGCAGAGTGTGACTGAAACGCCGGGAACTTCAATTGCTAAAATATCGCACAATGTAGGTTTATCTTATAATTCAGTTCAAAGAGTACTTAAGAAAAATAGGTTTAAACCTTATAAACCAAAGTTTGTCCACACTCTCAAAGAAGAAGATTATGATAGGCGCATGTATTTTTCTTTCTGGCTACAAAGTAAAACTGAAGAAGACCCGTCATTTACAAAGTATATTTTGTTCAGTGATGAATGTACTTTTAATGCTAATAGTGCTGTCTCGTCACAAAATTGTAGATGGTGGGCGAATAGCAATCTAAATTTTACAATAGATACAAGAGATCAATATTCCTTTAAAACTAACGTTTGGTGCAGTATCTTTAATAACAGAATTATTGGCCCGTTTCTTTTTAGAGAAAATCTTACAGCCGCGAGGTACTTACAAATTAGAAATTGGCTGGATGAACACTTTTCTGGGAAGTGGATTGGTAGATTTTCCTATGAAGTACTTTGGCCGCCGCGGTCACCCGATCTTACGCCCTGTGACTTTTTTTTTGTGGGAGGGTATTTAAAAGATTTAGTTTATGCTCAGAGACCTTTTGAAAATATCGCATACTTACAAGAAACTATCCGCCAGTCTGTAAATGAAATCAAGTCGGTGTTCTATGCGAATGTTCGTCATGAAATTTATAACAGAAATATTATATGCATTGAAAGGGAAGGAAGAAGCGTAGAAACTTAAGAACGTTTTTTTATTTAGTAAAATAACGTTAATTTTTTATAATAGCAATCCTTAAAAATTGACGTGTCATAAATATTAAGCAGCTTTGCACCAATATTGCATTGTTAAATTAAAACTTATTGAAAAAAATAAATTTTCAACCTAATTTTACGGCCTAATTAATTTTTTTTCGTAACATTTAGTAAAACATTAACCACTAAAAACGTATATAATATAATTAATAACAAAAAACTTTCGAATTATCATTTTCCGGGGACATAATTGAAAAAAGTGAATTTTGTCAAATTTTTTTGAAAATTGGCATTTTACATATCTTTTTTTTTGTTTATAACTTTTTTCGATATTTTTAAAAAAATCCGTTTTTCCCAGTTTTAAATTTTAAAAGTCAAATTTGACAGGCAAAGCTTGTGACGTCATGACCTTATTTGAGTGTAATGCTAAACATAAAACATGCATTAACACATTTCAAAGTTAAATTTTCAAAAATTCTTATAATAAATATTTCCCACATGGTGCAAACTAAAAACTAGAAATCTGATTATATTATTATTTTTTTCGCTTTCAGTTTTAATAACGTATTAATATTGTATAGTTATAACAGTATTATTTTAATGTGTCCTGGTCTTGGAACAAGATATTGGACAGAATTTTAACTTAATTATTTATAATAAAAAAAAAAATATCAGGTTAAAGGAAGAGGGAATAGAGTTAAGGAGTGTGGTTGCTTATATACGGCATTTTAGAGTTCTTGAATTATTTAGCTTTGTTTTCAACTTTATTAGAATCCTGTCCTCTACTTAACTTTTTATTATTATCGCTTATTAATTATATTATTATTAACAACTAAAACTACCAAGTTGTAATGATTAGATTATTCTTTATTGTGAGAAAGCAAATTCAGAGATTATTTTAAAATTGCGTGATTGCATGGGAAGTACTCGGTGAATAATTTTGCTTCTCAGTTGCCCACTGTTAGTGGCTAGTAGTTTGATTTGTATAAAATTTAAGTATTTTAAAAGAGATCTATTCTTGTAAGCTTTACAAACTTTAAAAGAAATGGTTGGGCCAAAATTACTATGGGAAAGTAAACTGTCTTTTTCACTTGATTGTACACATACTCTTTTGGAATTAATAGTATTATTATCTATTGATGAAAATGGAAAGAGTACTTCATTAGTACATTTAATTTGTATTCTCATGTCATAGTATCTGCCAATTTATAATTTGATATGTTGACAATGTTGTCTTTTTCTTTGGCAACGTTTTAGTAGATGCAAACTACAACGACACTTGGGTTTTTAGAACATGTACATTCTTAAATCATGGGTTTTTTGTCAAGACATACCTTATTAATCATAAATAAAAAGCTACTCTTGTAGTGTATAACGTCCTACATCTTTCCAATTTTGTAAAGGACAAAGTTGTACTTACATTCTTTCTTACAACAATCTATTAAGATTTTCAGCGGAAAATGCTTTATAATATTACCCAAAAATTCGATATATAAGTTCGTGATGCGAAAGGACATTCTTAGTATATTTTCCCATTATTAAGATTAATAAAAATTCAGATGTACCGTCTATTAATGACCAAACTAGGTCATGACATGTTTCAGTCTATTTCACTATCTCACAACACAATTACGATAGGAACATGGATTTAAGAAAAATATAGTAGCCAGTAAGAAACTTCAGCGCCATCTGATGTGAAACCGCTTAAACTCTTAACCCAATAGCAAACTCTACCGAAAAAAGTTTAGAGCTACGATGTCACCAGAAGGCGTAAGGAAAAAGACAAAATATTAGTTTTTTACATTAGATATCGCTGGTGTTTGTTGGCTACCAATATATTTTGACATATGATTCTTAAATTTTTGCTACTGTCGTAATTGAGCTGCGAAATGCCGAACTAATAAGCTCTCAAATGGAAGGAAACATGACATAGCCTAGTTTGGCGATTAGTAGATGACACGCCTTGGTTGTTCGTTATTATTGAACACTGCACTTTTAATGCAAGGGAAAATTTCACGGAAGCTATTGTTGTAACTGAATTTGTTAAAATACGTCTTATTTCTATTTAGGGACCATCTCAAAATATGTTGAAACTAGAACAAATTTTCAGTTTTGCCACATTCTCCTCTATTTGCTAACTACACCTCTATTAACAACTAAAAATATTTCCAAATGAAGTTACAACTCTTATCGAACTGTACTATTAGCAAATTTTACTAACTCATTGTTGCAGGAATTTGGAACTGATCCTCTTCTGATATGGACCCCAGTCATGGAAAAAGACTTTGGGCAACCAAGATTTTTGGCAGCTCATCCAATAACTCTCATTCAGCACGGTGAATTCCAAAAAGTACCTTTTATTACTGGAGTTACCACTGACGAATTTGCGCACAAAGCATTTAGTAAGTAATAAAGAAATTAGAGATTTAAAATATCTTCTTCTTCTTCCCATAAGACAACGTTCGTCTGTTTTTAAACCTCTTGTGACGTAGATGTCCAGCTTTCGTGCCATCTTTTTGGTGGTCGAGTGGAGCCCTTCTTGTTTCTGGTTTTTTTTCATCTTTTGCCCATCTTGACTAGCCATTAGCTGGCATCCTACTTACGTGATCCCTCCAATATCGACGTCTTGATCTGGCGAAACGGACAAGGTCTTGAATCTTGAGTTCTTTTCGTATAATTGTGCTTCGTACCTGGTCTCTCAGGGTTATTCCTTTGATAGTGCGTGGTGTTTTCATTTCTGTAGCTCTCATGACGTTTTTTGTTTTAGATGTTTCTGCTCTTGTTTTTGCTGCATACGTTAGAACCGGTCTTACCACGGTTCTATATATACTCACTTTGCTTTTTGTAGACATGTAGGCATTTTTCCATATTAAATCACTCAAACAACCAGATATTCTCGATGCTTTATTAACCTGATTGAGTACTTCTTGATTAGATTTTTTGAGCTCGATAGCTGTACTCCCAGGTATATGCAGTGCATGTTCTGTGCTATTGTTTTGTTGTAGACGGCTAATTTACATCTAATGGGGTCTTTAGCTGTAACCATTGTTCTGTTTTTTTCCCAGATATTCTTATGCTGTAAGGTTCTGCTGTAGTTTGGACACGATGTATTAGTCGCTGTTAATATTGCATCATCATAATATTTTCAGAGTTTTTTCGTCCCATCTGCTATTGACCTCATTGACACTATTTATTATTTTGTCCATTATTAAATTAAAAAGCGTTTGACTCATACTATCGCCTTGTCGAATTCCAAATGATATTGAGACTTCTTAAGTTAGTCCTTGCTGCGTCTTTATATGTGTCCTATTGTTTTTATTGAGCTGTTCTATCACTTTAATGTAGTTGTTGTTGAAGTGATGATCTGGTAAAATTTGTAACATATCTCTCAACCGTGCCCTAACGAATGATTTTTTTAGATCAACTAAACACAGAAATAGAGGTTTATTGAATGATTTTTCAATCTCCAAATCCTTGCTGTTCCTCGCTTATTTTGGTCTTTTTTGTTATTTTTGCAGACATGACCTTGGCTAGTAATTTACTAGTGCTATTTAGCAGGGTAATGGTTGTATAAATGTCGGGGTCATTTTTGTTTCCTTTTTTAAATATTGGAATCATAGTACTGTTCCTTCAGTCTTCTGAAATTTTCTGGCTTAAGATTATTTTTTGAAGTAAGGTTATCAAGACTTTATACTTGAGCATTTCGTTGGTGATGTCATCAGACCCAGAAGCTTTTCTGTTCTTTAGTTTTTTCAGTGCTTTATGTATTTCCGCTTGAGACATATTCTCTTCTTCATCTAACAGCTCTTCTTCGCCATCGGGTTCCACCTGATCGTCGTCCGTATCTTCTTACTGGCTACTGAATAGATTGTTCATGTGGGTTTTCCATTTGTTAGGTGATATAAAAATTATTTGCACTTCTTCGTTGACGGCTCTTTTTCTACTCCTGAGTACATTCCAGATTTGGTTTATCCTTCATAAAGGTCGTGTTCCATCTCTATGGAAAATTTCTCCCAATATATCTGTCTCTGACCTGTTTGTACGCTTTATATTCTTCTGCTATTCTTATGTTTCTATACTTAATATACGCGTCTTTCTTTTGTTTCGCTAATGTCTTTACTTCATTGCAGAACCATGGCTTGTTGTTTCGTCTTCCATTGATGTTTACTCGTCTAGTTCCGAGGGCTTCTTTAGCATTACTTATTGCAATTATTTTGAATTTTTACCAAATATCCTCTACATTTTCACCTTTTGAAATGGGATTTTATTGCTATTTTTGCTTCCATTCTGTTCTTGAATAAGGTTTTTGTTGTTTCATCTTTAAATGACTCTATGTTCAATTTTCCAACATAAAGAGGAGGTTTTTTCTTTTTTGGATTTACTTTTGTACGATATTTGCAAAGAACCAAGCCATGTTCAGTTTCCACGTTTCTGGATATTAGAGTTCTTACATCTAGAATTTTACAGATGAATTTCTCTATTAGTTATAATATAATCGATGATTGAAATTTAGTTTCTTATATAACCAAATGTGTATTTATGTTGTTCTTTATGTTCATAGAAAGTATTGTTTATACGAAGTTCGTTTTGTTCACATAAGGTTATTAACATTTCGCCGTTGTCGTTGATAATGAGAACATTTCGCCGTTGTTGTTGATAAGAAGAAGAAGAAGTGATGAATTCAGTGAAATTCTGATATGAAATAAATAGAGTCCATATCCACCATATTTTTGATGTAGTCCAGCAATAGTTCCTGTTACTGGACTCTTAAGTTTAAGCATCCACGTAAATATAATCTTATTGAAAACATGTGAGTAGACTGGACCCTAGGAATCTAAGCGTAAAGATATTTCCACAATAAATAATCTATAACTATTAAATGGATTAATTACATTTTACTTCTTCGAACAGCAGCTTACAAATGGAAATGGAGTTTTTCTACATTGATTCGGTGATTACTGTTTATTTGAAAACTCTTTCACCTACGAACATCATGCTAGCACGAAAATAAGACCTCTACCTAAAATTTAATTGAAAAAGTAAATAGATCTATTAATTTTCAGGTGTTATCAACAATGAAACATTGCTTAAAGAACTTAATGAAAATTGGGAAGAAAAGCGCCTATTGCATTTTTATATGAAAGAAAAGGAGATCACACTAAAACAATCAGCAAAACTTTAAAGAAATTCTATTTTGAAGATAAACCAATTGATCAGTCTCTATTGGCTAATCTCGGACAGGTATGTTGTAATAAATTAAATCATAAATCTGCGGTAAACACACATATCCACCATATTAAACCCAACCACTAAACTTCGTTAGGCGATTTTGGTGTTATTAAATCTTCATTAAAGCATAATAGTAATAATAATAATAATAATGTTAAGAAAATAGACGAAAGAAGAACTACGAGATCTTCTTTAGCACAGGAAAAATGATGCATATGTATCGAAGTCCCCATTCTCGATTATCTGTTCCTCGAATATGTTTTTCTCTTCATCAAAGTAGAAAATGACTCTTGAGCTGTCTGAATAATCGAATTGTGGTAGAACTAATAAGTAAACTTGCAAAGATTTCAGATTCTCTCCTGAAAATGGTCTACGGCCATTAATGAGGAGGTATGGGAGCCATTTTATTTAAGACAACAGAAAACTCAACGAAAGATCTTGATCTATCGATAAATTTTAGCTACGCCAACAAACAACAACAAAATGACCAAGTTAAGTACCATCTAACCCTTAAACAGTTAGTGGAATAGCAAGACAACAGTAATTATATAGAGAGAATAAAACTCAACATGAAGTATTTCTCTATAATAGTCGATTTACTGATCCGGTCAACATTAAGTGTATGGAATGTAGCAAAATGTCAGAATAACTTCCACATTTCAGTTTCGGCCTGTCCAGTTTACTCTATATCATTGTCCATCTATCTTCCTACTGTAACGTTGAGTATATTTTATTACCATCTTAAAACATTCTCGCGGTATTGATGGAATCTCAAGCTGCGATATCGTCCCAGAGAGATCAGGTTTGTTCAGGTGGAATATGACAGGTGGTTATTGGAATTTTGCCTTTTACAGTCCAACCTTACTTCTCGATAAAAAAGACTTTTGTGAGTTTTCCGTACTTGCTGAAACAAACGGAGTAGAGCGAGACATTAAAAAGAAAAAAAAAACATTCTACTCTAAATACAAGGATTTACAAAAAAGATGTTCGCGCTGTAGTCCCAGGATATTGAGTAGTAATGGCGGTTCTAGTCATTCATGTTTTCGGAAGAATTAAGAACACCTTCTTAGAAAACTTGAAGTAGATACCAGCTTGCTGTATCTCAGATGATTCCTTTAAAATAAAGATACAGAGATCGGTTATCCTTAGCTCAGGTTAGTTCTCTTAAATGGCTCAATTAGATGAATTTGGCCAGTGGTCACCAACCGAACAGACTCGAGGCCTGATCATCACTATCTAGCCATACAGGGAGGGAGCCAGTGTAGGTCGGTTCCATAGGATTTGAAAAGTCGAATTTTTCTTCTTAGATAATAATAATACTATTAATAGAGAACACACAAAAATGTGAAGTTTAAATCTTGAAACCAACGGTCTAAACACATAACCTGCATTTCATACTTAGAAATGCATAAAACAGATGCCAAAAGTCCCATCAATTTTTAACTCATTTTGTGGACTACATTTTTATTTGTAAGTAAGTAATATGTGTGATGTACAGAATAGAAAGGTTAACGATAATAAAAAGAATGATGAAGAGAAAAGCGGAAAAAATTATTTAAATAATCCAACGAAATTTAGTGTCAAATAATTTAGTTTTACTTACAACTAACTCTGTTAGTTGTAAGTAATTTCTAATGAGCAGTCTGCTGTTTATTTTCAGAGTTTTGATTTGTTCGGTATCACTTATAATGTTGTATTAATCATAAAACAATTACCGACCAAACTAAAACCTAAATTGGAAAGGTCTATTAAATAACGTTACCACCACAACGAAATTTAGTATCAAATAATTTAGTTTTACTTACAACTAACTTTTTTAGTTGTAAGTAATTTCTAATGAACAGTTTTTTGTTTATTTTTAGGGCTTTAATTTGTTCGGTATCACTTATAACGTTGTATTAATCAAAAAACAATGTTACCAATCAAACTAAAACGTAAACTGGAATGGTCTATTAAATAACATTACCACCCCTCGCTGCATATGTATATATTTAAAGAAATAATTTTAATTTATGTGTCCTTTTCAGCTGTATGCTGATTCTACCATTGGCTTTGGTGTAAATAGGGCTGTCGAACTTATTAGTGAAAAAAAACAATGCTTCAACTTATTATTATAAATTTAGTTATCAAGGAAGGTACAGCCACTTCTATACACCAGATAGTAATGGTACCAAACCATATGGTAAGTTATTAATTTTAAATATGGCTTAACAAAGAGAATGTAGTAAAAAAATAAACAGTATATTAGTGGCAAATACAAATGGATTCGAAACTTAGATAGAACTTTTGGGGGACCTCTTCATGGCCTGATAAAGTATGTAATAATTTGATATTGATACACATTAAAATTTTTCTTTTGTCAAAACTATTGTATCAGAATATAGCTTAAGAATTAATGGCATACATAACAGTTCCTACCGAATCTGCAATGAGCATGTGTCGTTTTGCAGTTAATCTTTATTTATTTATAAATATAAAGGACACGAAGATTACAGCAAACATAAGTAGATTATTTTTCGCCTAATTTAAAATACCATATTAATAGTGATTTGTTCAATAAAAAGCCATTTAGAATGAAACTTTATCGTTCTTGAGCTGTTAAGAAGAACTTAACCTTAACCTTGTTTCAAAACAAAGACGTAAGTAAAGTATGAGAAAGGATTAATAAGTTTCTAGCCTAGGAGAAAGAGAACAATCATATCTCCAAAAAAAATTGTTTATTCCACCTAATCACCAACAACATTATACACTTAGTGCAAAGGTTATATAAGTCTGGCCCTTTAAAAAAATACTTATTCTTGATTTTCAAACTAGTCTTCGACAACATTTTTACTTCCTCATTTTATTTAACAAAATCGGTGTCGTTTTAAATGTTTTTTCGATGTCGGAAATAGACAATAGTCTAAAGAGACTAAATTAGAGGACTATGCAGTATAACCAATCAGTTTAAAGCCTAATTCGTTTATTCTTGCAAAAGTAGAAGTAACCTGTGAGCAAGCGCTTGGCGTTTTTCCACGATTTTGTCGACAAAGTTAGTTGTTAATGAAAAATAATATTCTTCATTCACTGTTTTGTTGAGTTTCAAGTAATCTGTAAGAAGTATCTCATCCTTGTCCGAAATAATGGAAGTAAGAACTTTTTTAGCTGATTTCCATAAGCAAAACTTTTTAGGGCAAGGTGAGGCAGTATGTTTTCACTCCTTCGGCTGTTTCTTTGTCTCTGGTTTATAACTATGGCTCCACGTTTCATCCATAGTTACTAGTCGATCCAAAAAGTTAGATAAATCTTCTTTAAAACGGCTATAAGTCACTTTAGATGTTACGAGCCTCAGCCGTTTTGGTCGTTGTTCGAACTTTTAGGGATCCATTTAGCTAATAATTTTCTTATGCCAATACAAAATGGACAATATGAAAAATACATAAGTACGAAATGTTCAGAGTCTCTGCTATACGTTTGGGCCCAATTTGACGATTTTCCAAAATAGTGGAGGCAAGAGCCGTAAAATGTTTATGATTTTTGGAAATTTTTGGATACAGCTTGGAAGTCGATTTAACCACTTTGAAACAGTGCCAACATAATATAAAAGTTTTCTCAGGCTAATTTTGACCTATTTTAGTGCATTTTTTCACATTTTAAAGCTTTCGCCTCACTATTTCTTAAATATCTCAGCTACTGTACGTTGTCATGTAACAGAAAAAAAATCATTTTACTCGTCATAAAACTGCGTAGATTGCATAAAAAAATATTAAGTACCTAAAAAAAGTACTTACTACGGCAAATTGAAAAATGTTTTTTACGGGTAACTTCCGTTCAGTTCGATATTACAGCTTCAAATTATAAGCAAATATTGTTTCTATATTAACAAAAAAGTGTGGCAATTTATTAAAAATATTAAGAGGATTGGTCAAAATTCGCATTCCGCAAATCTTATTACAGATTTTGCTTGTGAGCAAAAGGTCGTAGGAAGCTTTTTTTTAAATATAGAAATATTATGCTCTTCAAGATGGTTAGAAGGATAAATAAAGAATATACAAAAAAATATCTTATTTTTAAATTTTTACGAAAAATTCCATTTTTTTCGCTTTTGCTCTAGAAAAGATCTGGTTCATTCTCGTTGTTTATATATATATATATATATATATATATATATATATATATATATATATATATATAAATATATATATATATATATATATATATATATATATATATGTATGTATATATATATATATACATATATATATATATATATATATATATATATATATATATATATATATATACATGTATATATATATATATATATATATATATATATATATATATATATATATATATATATATATTAGACTACATATGTACATACAGAGAGCACTATAAAAGTACATTACACTATATGTAACAAATATGTTATACAGCCAGTAGCCGCCTGTCTAGTCCCCTCCTTCAGGTCTGTCATATCTTCGTCTAGATCTCTTCTTTCCATCGCTTCTCTTATTTCGGCATTCCATGAGCGTCTAGACCTTCCCCGTTTGCACTTTCTCGATGGCATCCATTTAAAGATTTTTTTAGGTCATCGATCTTCAGGCATTCTCAGCAAGTGCCCGAGCCATTTCAATCCTCTTCGCTCTATTCGGTCCAAGACAGTTTCAGTTGCCCTCATTCGACGACGTATTTCTTCGTTCAGCATTCTCTCGAGTCTATTTCAATCGCGTTGATTCTTCCTTTCAAGTCAACGGTCAATACCCATATTTCACTCCTGTTGTGCGACCGATATGTTTTTTGTTTTCATTTGATATGTGATTGTCCCGCCATGTCGCATTTAAACTACCAATTACTTTTTTACCTTCTGGAATTCTATGTTTTATTTTGTTGTCTTTCAAGCCATTTTGGTCTATTATGACGCCTAGAGAGAATAATCACTTTGGCGGTCTCCATGTATGGCCATGAGACTGTTATTATTGGTGTGTACACCCCGACTGATGATACGAATATACAAACTAAGGACACATTTTATCAGCAACTGGTAGAGGTTCTGGATGGAGTAAGCCAACATAAAGAAATTATTTTCGCTGGAGATTTTAATGCTAGAATTGGATCAAAAGAAGGAGATGAAGTGATTGGCAAATATGTAGAGCTAACTATTAATAACTTCGAAGAAATGCTTATAGAACAATGCAAACAATTTGAGCTAAAAATTTTAAACAGATATTTTACCCATAAAGACATACACAAATATACATGAGAACGACCAAGTTTGGAACAACGTTCAATTATAGACTACTTCATAATTAAACAAAAATCTAACATGACAGTACCAGATCTTACGGTGAAACGAGGTGTCAATTGCTGTTTAGATCATTATATGGTAACAACTGACATAATTTGCCCCACAATAACAAAACTAATGCAAAATCATTCAAAACAATTTTAGGGAAAACAATATCCAGTACTCTAAAAACAAATACAAGCTTTACTTATTACAACAAGATAGTATTAAGACACTATATAACAACAGATTAGCGACGGAACTGATGAAATATGAAGTATCACAAAACGTTGAGACCGAATATGAAAACATTAAACAAGCCTGCTGCAACACGAGCACTAGGACTACAAGACTGCCCTAAAAGAAAACAGAAACCATAATGGTAAGTACTTATAAAAGCCAAAAATACACTGTATAATGGATGGCTAACAAAAAAGAAAAACGAGAGATGGGAACAATACAAAGATAAGAACAGACAGATGCGCAGGAAAATTAAGATTTGAAGATCTATAAAACAAATGAAATTAAACAATAACGATAAACAAAACAAACTAATCAAATTAGAGAATTGGGTGGCGCATTATACGAGTTTCTTGGTTGAAAATAGACAAATATTTTTTAATAATGACTTAAAAATTAATATACCAATAGAGAACAGTATTGTAATATCTGAAATCGAATTTGAACAACAACTACATAAAATGAAAAATGGAAGAGCCACTGGCCCCGGCAACATTTCAATCGATTTAATAAAATATGGAGGACATGAATTAAAACACAATTGCCCCTCGAATCATCAATTATCAAAAAGGGAAACAAGAAGAACCCAAATTGCTACAGGGATTGAGTGTCACTAGTAATATTAGTAGACTATTTTCAAAAATTATGCCAGGAAAAGTGAGACAGGAGATTGGGGATAGAATAAGCGAAGACCAGAGTAGCTTTATGTCTGGCCGATCGTGTGTAGATAATTTATTTACAATACAACAATTGTTAGAAAAGAAAATATCTGTAAATGATGAAGTACACCTGGCATTTATAGATCTTGAAAAAGCTTATGACTCCGTACCTCAGATTAAATTATGGGAAACTCTAATAAAGATAAATTTGAACCAATACCTTATTCGTATCATTCAAGAACTATATAAAGACAATACCTCACAAGTAAAACAAGAAAAAAAACTATCAAACCCAATTATAGTAAATAAAGGGCTCCGTCGGGGTTGCAGTTTATCACACATTCTTTTTAACATATACTCGGAAGCTGTATTGCAGAATTGGAGAAAAAGAGTGTCGCAAATGGGAATACCAATCAACGACACCTACCTACTATATACAACTTCAATTTTGCGAACGACCAAGTAATTTTAGCTCAGAATGCATATGATCTTGAACTTATGCTAAAGAGATTATACACGGAATATGAGGAATGGGGAATGACTGTAAGCTTTAAAAAACCGAATACATGTTGATAAACAGCCCCGCAAAATTTGAAGTCCTTATTAATGATAACACTACTGTTAACCAAGTTCAAGAATATGGTCTGATCAATAGATCTTTGCAGTCATGTGATCAACGCCACGTCAAGAATATGCATACGATTTAATCGGCTGTTAATTCAGTGTCGGCGGTCTGAGTTTTAAATGTCAGTTTGAAAAGTCAAAATAGAATTTAAAATTTTTCATCCGGTTTGGTAATTAACGAAAACTACGGACATATTAAACGTGTATGATGTGTAAAGCACCCTAGTTCTTACTTGTGAAGGACATTTACCTCTCTTCATAAATCCAACGTCTAATATCATCTATTTTTACTTTTCAGGTTGCTATTAGATTATTTCGTGAGTAAATTTACTTTATGAAAAGTTTACAAATGTTATCTGATAGTTATTTGAAGTTTGTATAATGTTTGTAATGAGATTACAATACACACTTAATACAGCTTTATCAAATTTACATATAAGGCATTATAAAAACTGTAAAAAGTTGCACCGTAGAACTCATTAAATAAAATTTTAAAATAGAGAACTGAAATATAAAACTTTTAAAAATAGAAAGATATTTCATGACGAGGGTATAAAGTATGAATAGGAGATATAAATTGCATAATCCAATTTTAATATGATCTATCAAATCAAAGTAATAGATAGATAGGTAAGTCTATATTTGTCCTGCAAAATTTACAATGAATGTTGTCCAAGGGGCTTGGAAGGTGTTAATAAGTAATATTTAAATTATTAATTGAATAATGACACTAATCGCTAGAAATAGATTCTTCACTCTCGCTTTCATCATTCCCAACACGAATAATGATTTCTGGAATATCTTCGATTATTACCTCACAATAATACCACTGTTGAATCAGGTTTTCTGTATGTTGTACGCTGGCATGATATACCTCTGGTGTACACTTTTCTAAGGCTCTATTCCACATCTGAAGTACTAGTTTATCTCCATATCTCACTTCACCAATGTGCTTTTTATAAAATGTTTTTGTATTTGCCCAAATCAGCTCGATTGCATTAAATTGACAGTGATAAGGAAGTAATCTCAACACTTCATACCCATGCTCTTGAAAAATTTTATAAATTTGATATTTCTTTGATTTTTTTATGAGGTTTTGCAATATCTAACAATTCTGTCTTAAACATCTGTTTGTTATAAGGTAAATAAACTATTCTTCTGTAAACACTCGAGAATCTCTTCTTTTTTCCATGCTGAAGATGACTATTTTTCTATTTCAACTGAATGTTATGAAGCACTATCCATTAGAATTAAAGGTGGTTCTTCTAAATTAGGAATTAACTGGTTTCTGACCCATTTCGTAAACATTTCACTATTCATTTCTCCGTGATAATCAAGTGACTTCGACTTGCTAGCAAATAGTAAATTGGCATTTTCCACAAAAGCCCCACTGTGTTCAGTATGTAAAACAATAAATCTTTTACCATCAAATTCCCCAGGCTTACGAACACTTTTAATGTTGTCATCGTGCTATGAGTTCCTTTGACTGCCTTTTGAAAAAATCCATGTTTGGTCTATGAAAACAAGCTGACGGACAATGTGTGCATTTTTGTTTTCCATATACTTTCTAAGAAAAGCTGCCCCCATTGAACAAATTCTTGGTGTCTCCATTAGTGCTCGTCTGTTGTCATCTTTCTTAAATTTGAAAAGTAATGTTCGAAGAGTTCCAAAACTGACATTAATTATCTCTTTTTGTCGCAGTTCTTTGAAGTTGTTAATAGTAACGTGTTTTTCTAAAAGTACAACATGATTTACTTTCGATTTCACTTAAACCGATAGATATTAGTAGCTACTTACTTTGTGCATACATATCATGTAATGTATTACGAACGTCCATTTTAGAACTTTCACTCAGATCATGGGTCTTAGCTTGTTTCCTTGGTCGTTATTTTCGAGGTGTTGAAAGCAATTCATTTTTATCACTACGAATTTTGATGCTCGCTACAGTTCCCGTAGTAATCTGTAAAGCAGCAGCGACCAGAACATTGCAAACACATTAAAAAGATATACCTATGTGATTTATTTACCTCTTGTACTTTACGAAATACTACTTAGCTATTTCGATAATAGAAGAGTCACATACGATTGCGGCCCAGCGAGAAGAAACATTTTACTGGAAAGAGGATGTCCACAAGGATCCAAACTCGGCCCAAACTTATGGAACCTGACGGTGGACGAGCTACTAAACAATCTAAACAATATGCAAAATGACGAATTCGAGGCATACGCCTACGCAGACGACATCGTCATACTAACGGGCGGAAATAGCCGAACCGAGCTAGAAAGAAAAATGAACAATTCACTGGAGATTACACATTTATGGTCCTCAAAGAACAAATTACAATTCTCACTGAACAAATGCAATTATATGGTGTTCGGACGGACAAAACTAACTAGGAACCCGACGGTTAAGTTGGGCGGACAAGGGCGCAAACGCATATATGAAACTAAATACTTAGGAGTCACGATCGACCCCCAAACTCAATTTTCAAAGTCATATTAAAGCGATTAGTCAAAGAGCAAAAAGCGTCTTTCAATGGCTGAGGAAGGCAATATCTGGACTATACAGATTCGATAACAGCAACTTAAAGATCATCTTCGAACGAGCAATAATGCCGCAATTTTATTATTGCGCATGCCTATTTGAGCACAACTTAAAAACTTGCCGAGTCAGGCAGAGACTCGAAACGGTCAGAGGAATGATATCAAGGACTATATGCAGAGCGTACACTTCTACATCTACACAAGCAGCTGCAGTACTGGCGAACATCCCACCTATTGAAGAACTGATAAGAGAACGATTGGACTATAGGAAACACATGCGAGGATTTACAATTAACCACGAAATCGATATGGACATTGAAGTAGAAGACGGAACTGAACTTACGCTTCCGCACACACCTAAACTAAGCAAGAGGGCATTAAAAGAATGGCTAAGAAACAGAACGACATATAAATGGCAAAAGACTTGGGAATCGAGCGACAAAGGCAGAGTCACACACAGCTTCAACCCAGACATAGGAATTAGGCAAAAACTCAAGATAATATTCAACACCAAAATGGCACAAATTCTAACCGGCCACGGTCAGTTCGCAACACATTACGGACGGATCGGAAAAACAAGGAATCTGTCATGCAGAGACTGTCCCGGAACCATCGACGTAGACGATAACGACGATCCGTTACACAGAATATATTATTGCACATTGTTCGCAGAAGCAAGACAAAGGCTATGTGAAATTTTGGAAATCGAAGACGTAAACGAAATACCGCCCAGTACTTTACTCGAAAGAATTGACGAAAAGAAGAAAACCAATATTTTGGAAGAATTTGTACCGACCGCGAAGCGGCGGCTATAGCGCGCGACGCTTTATTACCAGAAAGAAAAATTTAAGTTGAGCCAGTGACAGACATAGACTAATAGACTAATAGATTAAGAATAGTTCTATATTTTGTAAATTTTGTAAAGAAGATCTCATTAATTAATTAAATAAGCATCATAAGGGGGTTGTAGGTACCCCTGGGCTATAGCCCAAAACTGAGTGAGGGCACCTCACACGTACCACTTACAAATCCATCGAATTTGGAATGTGCTGATATAAAGAGAAATCGAATGAGGATTTTGCACCGTAAGCACTTGCTTGAATAGTTTCTTTTCAAGCTTCTTTTACGCGAGAAGGAGCACCGCCGGAGTGCCCTTCAGGAGCCGGCGGTGGTAGTGGGAGGTGGGACCCCTCCTTCGATTTTTTTTTTACCTCTTGTACAACTTTAACAGATATAAGACGATCCGTGTTATCCCTTTCCAATGTAAAATACACTATTAATTTCGCCACAAAATCTCTTGCTAGACTATTCAAACGTTTTACAGGCATTTTAGTGGCTTCATATGAAGAGTATTTGGCAATATTCCACAAATATTAGAGCTCTGAACAGAACTATTTATTAGTTGGCAAGTATATTCCAAAATTCAATAATGGGATAGAAACGATAGTGACCGTTTGCTGAAAAAATTAAGGAAGTGCCTACTGCATGGTCCAATATACGTTGAATAAAAATTACTGCACTGTTCACGTTTTTTGTGGGAAATTCTGGTTATGTTTGATTTTATGATAAAACTTTCGTAACGCGGCTTTATTTATTTAAAATAACCGGTCAAGTGCAAGTTGAACTTGCGCAATTAGTGTTCCGTACGTTGATTGCTTTTCAAATAAAAAATTTTGTTACAGAGGTATAAAATGATCAGTGACTTCACAAAACACACCTCAAATGAGTTTTCAACAAAGTTTGTTTCCAATCTTTACTGAAATCTGATGACTTGAAATTTTTGTTTTTTTTATATACCAGATAAATTATTAAAGATAATGCACTCGTGATAATTTTCGTTCAATCTACACCCCGTGGAGAATATTCCAGAATTTTTTCAAAATTTTTTGATAAGTACTTTTCGAGATAAGGCGGGTGGACAGCGGTTTTTTAAAAATAATACAAAAAAAAGTGCGCGCAAGTATTACATTATATATATATTTTTTACTCGCGTTTTCATGAGCTTTTATTTGACACCACACTCGATTACCTAGTAAAAAAATGTTTTTTTCACTTCCGATTTCACCCCCCAAAGCTAACCCCTTAAGCCAAAATTTAACTTTCAAAACTACATGGCTCTGATGAGGCCATCAATTCCTATATTATTACCAAATTTCAACTTTCTATGACAAATAGTTTCGGAAAATCGGGTGTGACAGACGGATAGATGGACAGACAGACGGACAGACAGACGGACAGACAGACAGACGGACAGACACCGAAGTGGTCTTATAAGTGTTTCGTATGGAACACTAAAAAGTTGTTACATACACCCTCCCTGGATACCACAAATTTCTCACAGAAAACCTGGACGGTGCAGCAACTTTTATTATGTCGTCGTCCAATGAACCGGGCGTTAGACACTTCTAAAAATTAAACATAAAGATGACGTAACCTCAATCCGTCAAAGAATTATCGATTATTTTATTGCCTCTAAACTCGGCAGTACTGGCTTCTAAAACATGAAGCTATACTCAAATTCCAGGTTGTTCGCTGTCTTTCTTGCATATGTACAAATAACCGAGGCAGATAATAGAGCGAATGTCGTAAATAACTTCAGATGACAGAAGACCTACGTTTTTAAGTTTTTAAATATACTTAGCATGTTGACAAGAATATAGACGGATGTTTATGCGATATTCAGACATTTATGACGTGCATGCAAAGAATCATTGATTGGACTATATTCTCTTTATTTCTATTCAAAATTTTATCTTAAATATAACATGAAAAAATGATTTTAAAAGAAATACTACCTATTTTACAATAAAATTATAATTTAGATAACAAAAAAAGAAAAAATACAATTAAACAAAAATGGACTAAAATAATGCAAACAAAGAAACTGTTGAGAGTCAAAAATTTTTCATAAAGATTTGGTCACAAAATCACATAGTTTAATATACACTATATACATTTCTTAAACATGTTAGTAATAAAATCTTATTAACAAAAAAAAGAATTACATATCACAAAACTGTTATATTCTGAAACATTTAATGAGTTAAAGAATACACGAGACACATACGTAAAATAAACAGAGAGATATTAGCATAACTCTGAAAATAAATGCTGTCCACGAACTACAGTACACTCACGATACAGGTGCCCTCTGTATACTTACGAAGTATTGCAAGTTATTTCGAAGCGTAGTATCGAGGCACTATGCGGCTATTTTCAAATTACTTTATATTATGTTTAGGTATAAGTAGGTAATGCCTTTAAATCCAAATATTCTTTTCTTTAATATGGTCGTTTTATTTTTAAACTGCTATATCATATTACTAATATTTCAGCATTAAAATAGTATTAATTAACAGGTTTCTGTTATCTAAATCATAATTTTATTGTAAAATAGGTAGTATTTGTTTTAAAATCATTCAAAATTCATGTTATGTTTAAGATAAAATATCGAATAGAAATAAAAAGAATAAACCAGACATTTTCGGGAGCAAATGAGAAAAAAATTGAATTTTTCGTAACGATAAAATAAGATAGTTATTTGTATATTCTTTATTTTTTCTTGTAACCATTTTGAAGAGCATAAAATTTGGCATATTTAAAAAAAAGAGGCTTCCTACGACCTTTTGCCCATAAGAAAAATCCATAATAATATTTGGAATAAAATGCGAATTTTATTTTTTAATAAAATTGGGTACACTTTTTTTAATATAAAAGCTATATTTTCCTATAGTTTGAAGCCGTAATATCGAATTGAACGGAAGTTATCCTTAAAAAACTATTTTTTAATTTCCTATAGTAAAATTCAGGTTATATACTTAATATTTTTTAATGCAATCTACGCAGTTTTTTAGACAATTTATGACGAGCAAAATGAGTTTTTTTTCTGTCGCATAACAATGAACAGAAGCTGAGATGTTTAAGAAATAGTGAGCCAAAATCGTTAAAATGTAAAAAAATGGACTAAAATAGAAGTGGCCTTGCGGTCAAAATTAGGCTGAGAAAACTCGTTTACATTATATGGGCACTGTTTGAAAGTAGTTAAATCAATTTGCAAGCTGTACCCAAAAATTTCGAAAAATCCTGAAAATTTTACAGCATTTGCCTCCACTAAAGTCATATATTCTTTCGAGTAGGCACCAAAACGAATGTTCCAACACGGTCGGTGTTCATCATTGATAACGGTTCTTCTCCTCTTGCAATCCGCTTCGTAATTTTTGATAGTCGCTTAGAAAGGTCATTGTTCATACAATGTATTAAGCAATCGTAAATGTATTTAGAATCCTTTAAAAAGAGATACTTTATCACCGATCAAAAGTCGATTTTTCTAATTTCATAATTCTTGTTGGTCATAACTTCTTCAAAAATTCATTATAAATAGCACAAAAAAGTCTAGATCACTAAACTTGTTATTGGAGTGTTGATAACTAGTTAGCCTATAACTCTTCCTATTGTTAAAATTAAATGGGGTCCCTATGGATAGTAGTAATCATTTGGTAAATAAGTACACGAAGTGTGGTGGTCCATATTTTATTATGCTATTTATAGTAAATTTTTGAAGGAGATATGACAAAATTGTAAGTTTAGTAAAATCACAAATCGATCCGTGATAAAGTACCTTTTTTTAAAAAAAAAAACTGTATGTTAAAGAAATTTACGACATTGAAGGAACAATGTTCTTCCTACGCCACTATCAAAAATTAAGTTGAGAATTTCAAAGGTTCACTCAGTGATGAACCCCGGGCTAGAAAACCTATTTCTGTATTTACGCGAGAGTATGTTGATGCTGTGCATCAACTGATTTTAAATAATCTCCGAATTGGGTTGAAACGTACGAGGCATGTTTTTTAAGTAAGTACCGTTTTGGAATTAAAAAAAGACGTGCAAAGATATCGCTATAATTTTATTTTTACATGAAAGCCTGTACCTTAATCTACTTTTCTACATAATTTCCGTGAATATTGAGGCACTTGTCATAACGTGGCACCAGTTTTTGAATACCCTCCTCATAAAATTCTGCCGCCTGACTTGTTAACCACTGTATCACAAATGTTTTGACTTCGTTATCGTCTTGAAGACGCTGACCACCCAGGTGCTTCTTCAAGTGCAGGAACAAATGGTAGTCGCTGGGCGCCAGATCAGGGCTGTATGGAGGATGATCTAGAGTTTCCCATTTAAAAGATTTGATGAGATCTTTGGTCCGATTAGCCACATGTGGACGGGCATTGTCATGCAGCAAAACGATACCCTTACTCAACTTGCCACATATTTTGTTCTGGATTGCACGACGCAGATTGTTCCATGTCTCACAATAAGACGCTGCATTGATTGTCTCATTACGAGGCAGAAACTCCACTAGCAATACTCCTGTTCTGTCCCAAAAAACTGTGCACATGATTTTGCGGGCAGAAATTGTTTGCTTAAACTTCACTTTTTTGGGTGATGATGAATGTCGCCATTCCATGGATTGTTGTTTCGATTCTGGTGCGACGTAGGCCACCCATGTTTCGTCACCAGTAACAATTTGGTCTAAAAAATGTTCACCTTCATTGTGGTACCGCTCAAGGAAAGTCAATGCACTGCCTAAACGTTGGGTTTTTGTGCAAATCCGTCAACATTTTTGGAACCCAACGTGAACACAATTTCCGGTAATTCAAGTTCTCGGTCACAATGCGTTACAAAACACTACGAGAATATTGAGGAAAGCAGTCGCACAATGATGAAATTGTAAAGCGTCTGTTTTCTCTCACCTTTTCGTCCACTTTCTGCACCAAATCTTCATTAACGACCGAAGGACGCCCACTCCGTTCTTCATCATGCACATTTGTGCGGCCATCTTTAAATGCTCTCACCCATTTCCTTACCATTCCATCACTCATAATGTTTTGTCCGTAAACTTCACAGATCTCACGATGAATATCGATCGGTTTTTACGCCTTTAGCACTAAGAAATCGTATAACAGCCCGTACTTCACAATCGGCGGGACTCACGATTGTCGGAGGCATCTTAAACACTCAGTAAACAACGTATACAATGAAGAATCAGACTGTAATGGCGTCAGTGCGTAGACATGAGATGTAGGTTACCAGCGCGCATGCGCGGAACGCCGACCGTATCGCTGCGGCGGCGGAATCGCAAAACGGTACTTACTTAAAAAACATGCCTCGTATATCAGAGACTCTAAAGAATTCATACAAATGTATTTGTCACATTGTCCATTCTGATCTGAGAAAATTATCAGCTAAATGTATCCCCAACTTTTGGATCGAGTGGCAACTATAGATGAAATGTGAGTTCGTCATTATGATCCAGGGACAAAGGAATCATCAAAGGGAGTGGAAATATGCTAGCTCACCTCACCCCAAGAAGTTTAGCTTACAAGACTCAGGAAACAAGTTTTTGCTTCCATTTTTTGGACAAGGATGGAATATTTCTTACAGATTACTTGGAAGATAGCAAACCAGCAACTAGAGGATATTATTCTTCATTTTTTATTACACTTCACCGGGTCCTGTTTTTGCAAGGCAATGCATCTGCTTACAAATCACTGTTAGTTTTGCAAATAAACCAATTAGGCTTTGAGCTGACTGGTCATCCCCATATTCCCCTGAGTTAGCTCCCTCAGATTATTACCAATGTATAAAATTGAAAAAAAAAACACAAATTTTATTCAAACAAGGAAGTAAGTGTTGTTGAGGACCGGTTGGCAAACAAAGACGAAATTTTTTTGAAAGATCTGGAATTACTTTATAATTGTAGCACCAAGTGCATAAAGTTAAATGGAGATTACGTTGAATAAACAATTTTTGTTTTAAGATTTATATGTTCTCTCTATACTAGGATAGAAACTTATCACTAAGCCCTAGTATATTGTTTATTTGTTTAGTAAAACTACATTCAACGAAGCCATTTTCCTATTGTCTATTTCATAGGTGTTGTTCATCACGATGATTTGATTTACCTATTCTACATTTCAAAGCTGTTTCCTCAATTTAAAGAAAACTCACCCAAAGAAGTGGAAATGGTTAACAAACTGACTATATTATATGCCAACTTTGCCAAATACGGGTAAGAAAAATAGATTAATTGATAAATTGAGATATAACACTGAAAGTTAGATTTCAGCGATATTATTACCTGAAACTAAGAAACTAGATATAACTACAGCGAGTTGCGATAAAATAATGAACTTTAGGGTATGAATAACGCGATGCTAATGTAATGCACGTTTTGAATAATAAAACAATCGGCACTTGCTATGTTAATTTAAATAGTCAAAAATCAGACTTGACTTGTTTTTAAGACATTGAAATTTTAGAGATTTGCTGGCTTCAACTTTGAATAAATTTTCTGAATGTTGCTCTAAGCTAGATTAAAAATAATTTCTAATCTGGGGGCACGGCAGTGCCCTCGCCAAGTCGAGCAGAAAGCACAGCCGTACCATTCTTTTCTGGAAGCCACTCACGGCACTTTCGACCCCCCTGTAACTTCGTTGTGGATAAAGCTAGAAGCCTAAATTTTCAGTGACCAAGAGCACATGCTATAGTAGTTATATTCCTAAATTACCTACTATTTATACCTTATAGTTTACGAACTATCGCCAGTCGAAGTTCTTTAATTTTGTCACTGACACACTCACCGATCATCTAAATTCTAAGCTTCTAGCAGACACACAAACTTCAAATTTTGAATTTAGTTAGTGTTTAGCCTATAAAGGAAGGAAAAACTGAAACATCTGGAAATTTCAGTCTCGTTTTCTAAACTGAATTGTACAGTCACTTAAGCCAAAAAAGAGGTTCAACCTCGGAATGAGAGATAATAAGCTGTAAACTTGTATAAACCTTTATTTTGGCATTCTAAAAGTTGTCTCAAAAGTCTTATAAAATCTCGTGTCTTAAGATATTCAAGGTCAAAGGTCACGGTCATCGGTTTTTCGCAAATATCTCGCTTCCTATGATTTCAATGATATTTGCAACTATTATGAAAATTGTAGAGCATAAAATTCTTTACAAATTTTGTTCTAAATATTTTTTATACGCTTAACCGTTTTTGAGATAGAGCGCGGAGAGCGCGCAGCGCTCAGCCATACATAGCATAATGCAAGGTCAACCGTGAGTCCCGGTAAATAATACGTCGTATAAAGTTAATTAATCCCTCAAAAATCCATAATTATGAATAATTTGTATTATTTATTAATTAATATATTATATTTAAAAATATTTTTCATTTATCAAATATATTCGTTTAATAATACTTACCTACTTCGTGTAATTAAAAAATTGTTAAGTGAAATACTTCAAGTATATTTTAATTATAAAAAAGTATGAAGATGATGCTTCTATGACAGCAGAACTAGAAGAGAATATAGTTATTAAAATAGGAGCAAAAGTCATGTTAAGACGAAATATTGACGTGAGTCTTGGCTTAGTCAACGGTTCTATAGGTATAGTACAAGGAGTAAAAGTTTATCCTGAAAATACAAATAAAATAAAAAAAAATACATTACAATTAATAATGAACATCTTTACGAGCTTGGTACAGTCAAAACTAAATTTGAAATTATTAATAGAACTTATGTTCATCGCGAACAGTTTCCGATATGTATAACCTATGCTATTACCATACACAAAAGTCAGGGGCTAAGTCTAAACAGTGCACTAATGACCATCGGTTCTTCAGTGTTCACATGCGGTCAAGCACTTTCGAGAGTGACAAGTCTGGGCTGATTACATCTAATTAATGTCGACTTCGGTAGTATCAAAGCTCAGGGGTCCGCAATCGTTAAATATAATCGACTTAGAAGCACTTATCGTCCAGACTTGTCAAAAATTGTTACATCATAGCCTTTGAGAAAAACAAAGAGAGACGCGGAGTGGGCTTTAAGCTGACGTACAAGAAATATTACTCGAGAAGAAAAAAAAAGAGGACTACCTACAAAAAGAAATGAGATCCTATCAAAAACATAAAATGTAAAAAAATGCCAAGTCTCGCAACGCAGTCCTTCCACCACAAAAAGTTGTGAGATCTCATGCAAAACCAAGTCAGTTATTTTAGTTAGTATCTATGGAAGCTATTCAACAACATTGTCATAAATTATTATCTATTTAGTTACCTACCAACATTTATAGTGACCGTATCAATATTAGACATCTTTATTTCTATAATAAATATAATGACTTGGCAATCGCGCGGCAACATAATCACATAAGAATAATCTACTATTTTGATTGCTAAATAAGTCTAAACAGTGCACTTAAGAGTAAAGTATTTTAAATAGTAGATTATTCTTATGTGATTATGTTGCCGTACGATTGCCAAGTCATTATATTTATTATAGAAGTAAAGATGTCTAATATTGATACGGTCACTATAAATGTTGGTATGTAACTAAAAAGATAACAATTTATGACAAAGTTATTGAATAGGTGCTTCCATAGATACTAACTAAAATAACTGACTTGGTTTTACATGAGATCTCACAATTTTTTGTGTTGGAAGGACTGCGTTGCGAGACTTGGCATTTTTTTACATTTGATGTTTTTGATGGGATACTTATTTTACTCTGACAGATACTATATATCTTGTAAGAAATTTGATTGAAATTTTTAATAAGTTCAGAGAGTCATGTTATTTAATTCCTGAAACCACATAAAGTCACAAGTCAATATGCAGGATTAAAAGATTGGTTAGATTTGGAATGGGATACCGGAAAATTGTTTAAATTTTACAAAAAAAATATAAAGATATATGAAGTGCCCTATTTAAATTAACAAAGTTGTTCTGTCTCCAGTAAAACCAGAAGGTATTGATTGTTTTTCTATTAAAACCCTGCATTCAGTCCAACTCTATTTACATTCAAGATTTTTAAAATGGCGCCCCAAATAGTAATTATATTGTTATTAGGTATAGATTGGTCGTTTTGACTATAACTAATCATCATATCCATAGTTACCCCCCAAAAAATCAATGTTTAGTGACCGTATGATTTAAAGAACCAAATCTGTGTTAAGCGGATATAAAAAATGTATTAACGTGAATAGGGACCATCTGACCAAGACAGTTAGTAAGTTGGATACTTGCAATAAAAGTAATATTTCTGGGAGTAAAAGTCTGGACTGTTCAACATTAAATGATGCTGAAGTTGGCAGCCTAGTAATATCTTAGCTACTGTTGTGATTATCATTCGAGATTCCGAACATCTTTACCAGGTATGTAGAATGAAATGCGGATTTCAGACAACAGATGGTGCACTAATGCAGTTTGTGCTATAAAGATTTGACACTGCGCCATTTTGTTGTGTCATCAACAAGTGTCAGACAAGTACGAGTGATAAATTGGAAAAGTGTGTGCATAGTGTTGTGTTGTGTTCAATATGTCGAAATTTATACCAAACAAAGAGCATTCGCGGACATCATTAATTTTTTGTTTTCATTCGAAGATAACTGTTGTTGAATCATACCGATTACTTCGAGAAGCTTATGATGAACATGCTCCATCGCAAGATACGTGTGAACGATGGTTTCGGCGCTTCAAAAGTGGTGACTTCGATGTTGCAGAGAAGGAACGTGGAAAACCTCCAAAAAAATACGAAGATGTGGAATTGCGAACATTGTTGGACGAAGATGATTCGCAAACACAAAAACAATTCGCCAAGCAATTGGGCGTTAGTCAACAAGCTGTTTCCAATCGGCTACGAGCGATGGGAAAGATTCAGAAGCCGGTAGATGGGTATTATATGAGTTGAACGACAGGCAAATGGAAAAAAAGCGCAAAAAAACACGTGTGACATTTTACTGGCTCGGTACACAAGGAAGTCGTATAGTTACAGGGGATGAAAAGTGGATTTATTTTGAGAATTCCAAGCGCAAAAAAGCATGGGCAGACCCAGGCGCACCATTCACATTGACCGCAAGACCGAATCGCTTTGGCAGAAAGACGATGCTCTGTGTTTGGTGGGACCAGAGGTTCGTGGTCTATTATGATCTGTTAAAACCTAGGGAAGCGGTTAATATTAAATGTTACCAACAACAATTCACCGATTTGAACCGTTCGCTGCTTGAAAAACGGCCAGAATACCGAAAGAGGCAACACAAAGTCATTTTTCTTCATGACAATGCTCCATCATATATGGCGAAACCAGTTCGCGACACATTGGAAGCACTCAGCTAGGAAGTCCTACTCCATGCGGCTTACTCACCAGACTTGGCTCCTTCCGATTACCACTTGTTTGCATCGATGGGTCACGCACTTGCTGAGCAGCGCTTCGGTTCGTACGAAGATGTGAAAAAAAGGCTCGATGAATGGTTCGCAGCCAAAGGGGAAGATTGTCACTGGCGTGGTATTCACAAATTGCCCGAAAGATGGGAAAAATATTTAACAAGCGATGAAGCATACTTTGAATAAAGCCCTTTTTATCATTCTTCTTCGAATTTAACATGTTTTTTTTAGAAAAAATTCCGCATTTCATACTTGTACACCTGGTACCTTGACTAGCTGACAAAGTGAAGAATGGACCTAAACATGGCATATCCTAGTTTACTGACTCAAAACTAGCACGCCAGGGTTGTCCATTATTTTTGAATTTCCTTAATTTTGATGTTAGCGCAAGGGTACTGACAGGCTTTATTCGATACGATTCTTTTGGAGTCTGTAATGTTACGAAGATGAGGAAAATTGATCAATTTCGTTCCCTTAGTAGAATTTCTGTTTAAATATTTTTTTAACATCTATGGGTAAACTTGCCGTAGGCTTTGCAATTTGATTAAAATTTTGGTAGCTTCACAACAGATTGTGCTAAAGTTTTTTGCTGGCTCCTATCTTTTGAGATATAGCTCTTAAATTACAACACATTATTATCTTCACTTAACCTAGTTAACGAAATATATAACGAAACATGCCATGTTCTAGTTTGGTCATTGATAGACGATTCGCCCGAGTTGTCATTCTTGAATCTCACGTACTTGCAATAGTCAAACATACTGATGATTTCCGATGACAAATCTTTGCTGCAACTGTAATTGGGTTGCACGATGCAGAACACTGTTGTCTTCACCTAGGCTAGCTGACGAACTATAAAATGGAGCGAAACATCACGCGTGGGTTGACTTGGCTTGATTCTTGGATCTCCCTACTTTTAACTAGTGCAAAGCTTACTAACAGTTTTCGTCCGATGAGCCACTACATATTTTTTTACGTATTTTTCATAGGCACTAAACACATCTTTCTGTCAAAATTTTTTCTGCTTATGTGTAATACGCTTCTCCTGGTGAGATCGTAATTAACTTTTGAAGTTTACAATATCTCGACGATGGGAGAAAATTACTAATATCATGCTCTACTCTTGTCAGCGTATCTCCATTTAAATTGACCTTTTTCAGTTTTACAGTATGTATTAGTACTCTATTAGCAGCATAATATAATTTTCTTACCAAAGGGCTTTACCCTTAGATTATAGTTTTTGGTAGTTTTACATCAGGTGGAATATTTATGATTATGGGAGTTCCTTATATGAAAATAGTAATGTCAGTTAAAATCGATCAAACTCAATCAGACTCATTCAAAATGAAAGCTGGTGATAGACAGGGATGCATCTCATCTCCGTTACTTTTTAATAAATACTCTGAATACATTATGAGACGAGTTTTGGAGGACTGGGTTGGAGCCATTTCTGTGGGAGGTCGAAAAGTGAGCAATCTGAGATAGGCTGATTATACACTCATTATAGCATTTAATGACACATGAATTGGAACATATAATGAATAGGCTAAATGAAGAAAGCGGAGAGTATAAACCACTACTTAACTCTTTGAAGTACGGGAATTTGGCTCTAAAAAAAACCCCAGCGGTACGAGAAAAAAAACATTTGAAAAATGTACAAATTGTTGTCTATTTATTTTAAGTAAATAAGCTTGAACACAAATTTATATATAAAAAAATATAAATACATTGCAAAAGAACTTAGATTGGGTGGTTTATTTTTTGCGCCACCATACTTTAACACAAATTTAAAAATAAAATATGAATAAACAATATATTTTTTAAAAGTAAAAGAAATTAACTTTGTGCATGATAAGATTGAAAACAGGTTTTTGTTTTTCCTAAGCATAATGGCATTTGGCAAATACTGCATTGCCAATTGGTACGAATATCTTTTTTTTTGAGCTACAGTAAGCACACCTTCTACGAGTGGTTCTCATTGGCTGGTGTGCACTTTCTGCTCTTCTTATAGCAGTTGATACTGTGGGGCTTATGAGAACTAATGATCACTGATAATAATTCCGTGGACATGGCGATTTTGTCTATCCTTTGTAGCAATGCTTTGGCAACTAAGCCTTCTGAAACTTGTCTTCGGAAATCCTTCAAAGAAAGCTTAGCATTTTCTTTATGGTATAGCTTATATAATATAAATGCATTTGTTATTGTTGTATCCAAAAAGAAAAAAAAATACGATGCCACCACTTGTGACTTTTTCGATCAAGCCCATAATATGATCGCATTTGGTCGAATTTGTCAACGAAATTCATGTGTCTATTATAGTCACTAAGTAGAAAAGGGCAAGGAATAAGCAGTACACTGCCATCTTTCTCTTTTCTTTTTACTTCTGTAACAATTGTAGGGACATGATAATTAGACAACATATGCACGGATTTCTTGTCGCGCCATTTCACAGCAGTCAATCCACTATCGCTTGTATACCATTCATATTCCCCCTTTTTAAATCTTTATCATTAGTGAAATAGGGCAAATTTTTTCTTGATACGTTTATTATTCCACAAGCATAAATTTTCGAATCTAAAAGATCCTCCATTAGCTTTATGGATGAGAAGAAATTGTCAAAATATATTTTGTGATTTTTGTTTGTAAGTGGAGCAGCTAAACTCTTAACAACTCGAGCGCCCAAATTTTTTTCTGTTTGATCTCCAGTCTTCCCTGTATATATATCAAAATTCCAGCAATACCCTGTTTCATCCGCTAAAACCCACACTTTGTATCCCCTTTTTATTTATTTTATAAAGTTTATCAAAATTAGCGGAGCCATGTACTGGCATTATGCTGTTATTATTCAGGTGAAGGTTCGAAAGAATCCAACCAAATCTATGCACTCTCATTAGCTTGCTTATATAGGGATCGTGAAGGTCTGGTACAGAATTCCAGTGATCTCGGTAACTTGGGTAATTTTTTATGCCCATAAGAATGTTTATACCTAAAAAGGTCTTGAGTTCGTCAACATTTGTTTGTGAATATGCTTTACCCTTGGTTTGAAATGTTTGCTCTGCATAGAGATTGGTTTGAAACACAATATCACTCAAAAGTTCATCAGTAAATAAATGATTAAATGCTTCATAAGGACTTAGGCTGGCACGATGTCGAATAAAATTGGGTAGACCAATATCCGCAGTAAATGGGTCCGAAGGATATTAGAAACGCATTTATTCCAAGTAGGTACCAAATTGCTTTTCCATCTCTTTGCTAAAGTAAATAGCGGTACTGTATCTTCTGCATCCCATTCATCCGAAGAGGAAGGCTCATCTTCCCCATAATCAGACACCACAATTTCGGCAACGTCAAGATGATCAAACAAAGCAGCCGGAGCATCTCCTGCAGAAGAACCTTCACTTTCTGACTCGTCACCATCAGCCTCTGAGTCGCAGTCAGAAGGAATTGGGATACAACTGTTTTCAATTCGATCTATTTCATCATAGAGTTCATTTTCTGTCATGCCCATCAAATTGAAACTGAATGCTTCATGCCGGCGGCTCATGTTTCTAACAGTACGGTGGTACAATTTTTAAACACTAAAAAAAATAACAAAATTCAGGTTTCAAACTTCACGAACATTAAAAATGGATATTAACCTACCTTTATTATGTGTTTTTATATGAAATTCATAAAGTAATGCACCAGATGAATAAAAACAACACTTTTCTTTTAAAAAACAATAACCTCAAATCACAGCAGGGCACGCGAGAAGTAAATAAATACCTAAAACCGTAAAAATAAACGCCAGCGTTCGACGAATTTGTATCACCCAACTAATCATAGGCCAATGAGATGTTTCGCTATGGAGGGACGATTATTAAACCGACGTACGCAATAAAAATAATTTTGATTTAAGTGGTACGTTTTATGGACCACCATACAGAAAAGGTCAGCAAAAAAGTGGTTCAATTTGTCAACCAAGGTACTGCAAAGAGTTAAGAAGGGTAAGACTAGAATTAAGATAATAGATCGAGCCTCAGTGATTATCAAAGAAATAGTGGGTTTTGAAGTAGATGATGGATTTAGATACCTCTGATCATTAATTATAAATAGAGAGGATTGGTGTAAAGAAATAAAATGCATCAACTAGACTGACGAAGATTTGGAAGGACTCCTCGATATCTCAAAATAGCAAATTAAAACGTATTAATGCACTAATATTTCTCACAGCTATCCATGCTTCGGAAACTTGTACGATAAATGTTGTGATTCCAAAAAAATTGACGCCTTTGAAACACGGGTATACAGAAGAACCGATGCGTCCATTATAATTCAACTACACGTCAAGAATCCACCAAAATAAACCATTCGTACTAATCGAAAAAACAAATATAACGGAAGAAGACATAATAGAAGCACCGGAAAAATTTAAAAAATTGTAAATCTCCCAGCGAAGTCCAAATAGCTAATGAACTCCTAAAATATAGGGGACACCTTCTGGCTAAGCAACTCCAAACACTTATACAAAGGATTATAAGATCAAATAAAATCCCAAATGAATGGAGAACAACGACAGTTATACTAATGCATAAGAAGGAAGAAAAAGAAGCTCCAAATAACTATAGAGGCATAAATCTGCTAAACTGTACACTGAAATTAACAACAAAAATTATTACAACAAAAATAAATACGAGAATACAACTGGAAGAAGAACAGCAAGGATTCAGAAGTGAACGCCCATGCACCGATGCCGTATTCATTCATCATCATCATTGTGAGATAGATAAAAGAAAAATCCATAGAATACAACATTCCAGCATACTTGTGCCTGATAGACTTAAAAAAAAGCTTTCGACAATGTACAAATAGAAGACGTTATTCATCTATTATATACCAGGTGTACAAGTATAAAATGCGGATTTTTTTTCTAAAAAAACATGTTAAATTCGGAAGAATGATAAAAAGTGCTTTATTCAAAGTATGCTCAATCGCTTGTTATACATGTTTCCCATCTTTCGGGCAATTTGTGAATACCACGCCAGTAAAAATTTTCCCCTTTTGCTGCGAACCATTCATCGAGCCATTTTTTTCACATCTTCGTACGAACCAAAGCACTGCTCAGCAAGTGCGTGACCCATCGATACAAATAAGTGGTAATCGGAAGGAGCCAAGTCTGGTAAGTAAGCCGCATGGGGTAGAACTTCCCAGCTGAGTGCTTCCAACGTGTCGCGAACTGGTTTTTGCCGTATGTGAAGGAGCATTGTTATGAAGAAAAATGACTTTGTGTTGCCTCTTTCGGTATTCTGGCCTTTTTTCAAACAGCGAACGGTTCAAATCGGTCAATTGTTGTTGGTAACGTTTAGTATTAACCGTTTCCCCAGGTTTTAACAGCTCGTCTTTCTGCCAAAGCGATTCGGTCTTGCGGTCGATGTAGATGGTGGGCCTAGGTCTACCCATGATTTTTTGCGCTTGAGATTCTCAAAATAAATCCACTTTTCATCCCCTGTAACTATACGATGCAAACACAACTTCCTTTTGTACCGAGCGAGCAAAATGTCACACGTGTTTTTGCGCTTTTCCATTTGCCTTCTGAATCTTTCCCATCACTCGTAGCTGACTGGAAACAGCTTGTTGACTAACGCCCAATTGTTCGGCGAGTTCTTTTTGTGTTTGCGAATCATCTTCGTCCAACAATGCTTGCGATTCCACATCGTCACCACTTTTGAAACGCCAAAACCATTGTTCATACGTATCTTGCGATGGAGCATGTTCACCATAAGCTTCTCGAAGTAATCAGTATGATTCAACAGCAGTTTTCTTCAAATGAAAAGAAAAAATTAATGCTGTCCGCGAATGATCTTTGTTCGGTATAAATTTCGACATATTGAACACACAACACAACACTGTGCACACACTTTTCCAATTTATCACTCGTGCGCGTCTGACACTTGTTGATGACACAACAAAATGGCGCAGTGTCAAATCTTTATAGCACAGACTGCATTGGTGCACCATCTGTTGTCTGAAATCCGCATTTTATACTTGTACATCTGGTATATATATTTATATATACATGTATGTATATATATATATATATATATATATATATATATATATATATATATATATATACCTAATTAAAACTATCGAGAATATATATAAAATAAGACAATAAAGTAGTCGCAAGATTAGAAGAACCAATTAACTATGAATATATATCAGGCAATCAGGCAAAGAGGCACATTAAGTCCTCTTCTAATTAATATTGTCATCGATGACAATATAAAGAATGTCAAAAGAAAGTGGGGATATAGAATGGGTAACAGAGAATTTAAAATTATATGTTATGCAGATGACGCGATTATAATGACTGAGACCGACAACGTTCTGCAAAGGCTGCTATACGAATTCTACATAGCAACAAAACAATATAATATGTCAATCTGAAAAAACCATGACAATAGTAATGGCAACTCAGCCGGTCAGGTGCAAGCTGGTGATGAAAGATAAACCAATAGAACAGGTGATGGAGGTCGATTACCTAGGTATCAAGATATCTAGTATCTGAAAAACCGAGGAAGAAGTAAAACATCAAGGCTAACAGGATAGCGGGATGCCTCAATAATACCATATTTTAGAAATAAATTCCTTTTCCCTGAAACCAAAACAAGAATATACAAGAGCGTAATAAGACCAGTAACGACTTACACATCTGAAATGAGATCCGATAAAAGTATAACGCAAAGGATGTTGGAATCGACTGAAATGAGAATACTTAGGAGATATACAAACAAGACACTAAGACATAGAGAAAGGAGTGAAGACATAAAACTCACATGTAATATAGAAAATATTAACCAGTGGATTAGAGGAAGAAAAGTGGAATGGGATCAACCATAGGAAGAATGGCAAGCCACAGGACAATACGGATAGCAAGAGACAAGTCACCGAATGGAAGAAGATCAATGGGATGTCCAAGAAAGAGATGGAACGACAATCTATAAAGCAGGGAATAAAGAAAACAGGCAATAGTGCCTAGCTATAAGTCGGAAGAAGAAGCGGTTGTGGTACTTTGGGCATATCTCTAGAAGAAACGATCTGAAGAAACTTGTGGTGGAAGGAAAAATAATAAATGGGAAACATCCAAGACGAAAATCTCCTAATCGATGGGCAGACCAAATGAGACCGCTTATAGGACATTACATGCACGAAGCCATTCATGCCGCACAGAAACCGTGATTCATAGAAAGGCATGATCCTTACAATCGAAACATAAGACCACTAAATTCTTGCTAGCGTATTAGTGCTGAGGAGGAGGACATCAGATGGTGCTGAGATGTGTTAACTACTATTTTTTTGATATACAATCTCTTTGACAAGGGCATGTTCGGTGAAACTAGACAATTATTTAGGGTAATGAACCACATCAAGAAATACTGCATGATATAAACCGTGATGATTTATTATTAATAAGTTGTACAGTCGTCTCCTTCAATAAATTTTATAGTATAATCCTGAGGCGAAGAGCTCCACATAAATTGAATCCTCTAAAATGAAAGCTTGATCGCCGAAATCTTCTTATGTCGGAACTTCAACTACATAAGTGCCCAAAGATTTTACATCTGACGATTGCGACTGCCAATCGAGTACGTCTAAGTTATTTTCTTGTTTCCCTACAACGCAACAAAGACTTAAATATTTTGAATCATTGTGCTAATTTTTGCTTTTCGTTGCAAACCACCTCTTAAAATTTATTAGTAAAGCCTTCTGATATGTTGGCCACTTTTTCTCATTTTCTGTAAGAACGTGCATAGTAACAAATCTTTGCTTTGAGAGACAATACTTGTACCTGACGTGTACTTTTACCGAGTATTTAACAATCCATGGAATAAGTCTACTGGCGTGGTAAGTTTAGTTGAAAAAGAACCAAAATGAAGCTTTGTCCAAAAAACTTGGATCGCCCAATCGCGGTCCAAATTATTTCAACGTATTTTTCTAACGGTCACTGTACTGCGAAATTTCACCCATGAGTCAGTAAATGTATTCTTATGGTATCACATGACAAAATATAGATCCTCTTTACGCAAGACCACTTCTCTACCAGGCCATGATAGATGAGAATATTTGTCAAATAATTGTAAAATCGCGATCTGGTAAATCATTGACATTTTCACATCCGAGTAATTACTAATTACTTTTATTGGCTACTAGCGAGTTTCTACGCTATAACTATTATACAATGATTTGGTTAGAATTTTTTTACAATTTGGATCTTAAGATATATACATGACAGGGACCTAACTAACTTAGTCTAGGTAAGGAATTTATATAAATATATTGAAAGATATTTGAACTTAAGATATTTTATGAGCAGAAATCTTAAAATTAAACTTAATATTAATTAAGATTAACCTAAGCTAATCCGGTAGTAGGAGATTGCTGGGTCTTGGCAGACGACTGCGGGCTTGGCTTGGAGGGGGACGGTAAGCGGTCCTGTTTGAGGGTTAGATTGGTGAATGACTTTATCCAAGAATTTGAACTGGGCACTGTAGACAAATTCCCAGATTGTGGGCATCTGAAGGTCTCTGTAAAGCTCAGTATTACAGACGAGCAATGAGGCTTTGGCGATGATGCGGAGGACCTTGTTTTGGATGGTCTGGAGGGTGGATCTGTGGGTACGTGACATTTGGCATCATGCTGGGCTGAAGTAGGTTCGGATGATAGTCTTGTAAATTGTCGACTTATTGTGAATTGACAATTTGCTGGACTTGTTTAGGAGTGGATACGCCTTGCCGAGGAGTTGGTTTGCTTTCTTGGCGGAGGCGGTAACCCGATCCTTCCATACTAACCGCTTATCGTAGTGGACGCCCAGGTACTTGATGCTGTTCACGTCTGAGTAGTATTTTATACACCTAATTATTTTCGTAAGTAAGTTTAAGGAAGTAAGACTTGTGCCTTCGATTTTTTCATGTATTTACGAGAAAATTTTTGGTCAATTCGCATTCAAACCCAGAAACATAACTTCGTATACTTATGTAGCACTGATGGTGAAATGTATCTTTTTTGACCGATTTCAATGACAGTTGAGACTTCCGATACAAAGCATCTTTGAGAAAAAGTCTCGCTATGTGCTTTAGTTGAAATCCTTCGACTAAAAGTTTTCCCTGAGGCAGTCTCGCCGTACACGCTCTTGTTAAACAACCTCTATAATTCCTAAACTGTTTCTACTCTAGTGATTAAGTTGGAGATGCCGAACATTGTCATCCTAACCTAGACTGGCTGACGGGCTCTAAAATATATATAAACATGGCATGTTTTGATTTATTTATTCAGTATTCTTGGACCTTTCATATTTTACATATAAGGGCAACGCTTACTGACGGTCTTCGTCCGATAAGCCACTATTAATACAGGCTTTAAATGCTTACAATATAGCGCGACAATTCGGTCAAATGCATAGTGTTGTCATGCTTCCAAAATTTAAAAAATTCAGTGACTTTCTGAATGTCATTGAAAGTCCAATCTAATAAAGTGCATAATTTTGGCTAATAGAGAAGAAAGGCCGGCCTATTTGGCGCAGTGGGCTAAGGAGCCTGCTGTGAATCAGAAGGTTATCGGTTCGATTCCATGTGTCGGCTGCGTGTTTGTGATTTGTCCCATATATGTATATATATATATATATATATATATATATATATATATATATATATATATATATATATATAACAAATAAAGAAAGAAAGCAAAAGTTGCAAAGTGAGTAACATATACAGTTTTCTTCTTGTGATATTTCAATTCCCGGTCGTTATTCGATTCATGTCATTTTATCTCCAAAATAATAGTCCATTATATTAATAGGTTAACTTCTAATATTCTATTTCTCTATTCCTTTCTCTTGTTTTTGCGGGTCCTTTGGTACCGGGTTCTTAGGAATTATTCCCCTCGCTTGCCTCGATTGATCATTCAAGGACGGTCGTTTTTCTATCATTGCCACTGTCTAGTGATTTCCCCTTCCCTCCCTCTTTGAATATTCATGCTTTAATACACCCTTTGGTGAACAAATCTCCTTTCTAAATTAATATTTCAATAATTACATAGAAAAATAAATAAATTAATAATTTAATATAATCTATCCTCCCTTCTTTCTCTTTTGCTAGCTCTCTCGTTTCCCACCCCTTTTTACCCATAATTCACAGTTGTTTTTGATCCGAATTTCCATATCGGTTTTAAGGTCGTTCAATGAGTAATTTCTTCTTTTCTTTATTTGACCATTTACATATTCTTCAGTGGACCAGTTCTCCTTCCGGTTGTTTACACTTTTCGGTTTAGGTTTTTTCAAAAAAAGTCCCTTTTCTCTGTCAGGTGTATGTCAATCGTTTCGCGCATGGCGCCGGCCACAGGTGGTTGTTTCGAGTGAATTAATTAAAAATTCAGGGTTTTCAAACACATCCCCGTTATAAATTCCATCTTTTTAGCTTTATGTATTAGTTTATAGTGTTTACTTTAATAGATTATTGGTCGTTCTATGTTATAAGCTGATTATGGCCATTCATGTTAACTCAACTTCTCACTATTCATGTGAGTGTTTTTTGTCTTATATTACATCTTACATTTTATTGTATTTTCTACATATGTTTATTAATAATAACAATAATAATAATTTGAATAATTTAATTTTTGCCCAAGTTTTCTCAGTTAGTAGACTCATTCTCCTTTTTCAGTTTTGGCCCTGAAGAAGGTCCCAACCAAGGACCGAAATATTGGCTTAATGAACATTGTGTAAACGCCCTTTGCCGAGTTCCCCAATAAATTTTATATTTAAGAATGTATATATATATATATATATATATATATATATATATATATATATATATATATATATATATATATATATATATAAATTAAGCTGGTCATTTGGTGTTCACCAGTGCCATGTAACATACAAAAAAAAGAGAAGAAAGTAAATAACATTCTATTTATAAGAAAAGGCTGAATGATTTCTAAATTTGTACTTTAATAAGTTATATATAAAACCTTCTATTTAAATTACCAATTATAAGTGACAAGACCAGTAGGTATCCACAGCAGGTTTTACAACCAGACAACTTGCGATCATTTAGCTTTTTAGTGATGTTGCACGAAGCTTTATAGGTATTTTTTTTATATAAACAGGAATGCACTTCTATCCAGTGTTGGCGATTTGGCGGAAAACGATGTTATCAATGACATATTTGTCTACTGGTTGAATGTTTATAGCGACTATATATTGTTTGATATGCGATAAATTTTTTTAGAACCCCAATTCCTACACCCAATGACAGACTGGATAATGTAAAATGGGAACCATTTAACATCAAGACTCAGAAATACCTGGACATCGGCAATAAGTTAACAATGCAGGAAAAGCTTTATGAAAAACGGTATGCAGAATGGGAAAAATTATTTCCCTGGAAAAATATGCTAAAATAAAATAAGCGAGAGAGAACATAGCGACGGTGCATACTTTAATTTATGTAATAGTTAAAAATTAAATGGTCATTAGAAAACGTAATACTTACGTAAAATATTCAGATTTTTTACATTTTTAAAGTATATTACAATATTATTGTTTAGTCACTTGATAAAAGCCGTATCGAGTATGGAATATTTTTACATTACATACATATACATTGTATAGTTATCCATATAGGAAAAAAATATGTTGTATTACTACGTCGACCTTGGCAATGAAAATGGCTAATTTAGGCTATAAAGGCAATTCTGAAAAAAAAAATAATAAAAAAAAAGATATAATGTCATTATGTTTGTATATATTTTGTTTATGTTTAAAATATTAGACGTGTGTGAAAATAAAATGTTTGTTTTTTATAAGTCGGTTATTTTATTTCAAATTAAAAGATATGTTAAGTCTATAATAAATATTTTCGCAAGGCGGAGGATTTTTTTAAATATTTTGTTTTTAATTTATGGAAAAACTGTTTATTTAAAAAGAATTCTATTTTTACCATTGGTTTTCCTAACCTTCTACTAAAGTATTATATATATATATATATATATATATATATATATATATATATATATATATATACATATATACCACTAAACAACATCTAGAAACTAGACTGAATGACCATAAGTATGATAAGAATAACCCAACAGCTCTATCAAAACACATTCAACAAACCAAACACTTTTTTGATTTTAAAAATACAAGAATCTTAAAAATCAAATTATTTTAAAAGATCAATCCATGAAATGATTTGTATTAATAAAGAGAAAAACAATATAAACGACAAAAGCGACGTTAGGGGTCTAAGTCATATTTATTTCGGACTCTTCTCTTCTCATAATAACTCAATAGCAGTTAATAAATAAAAAAAACACATAAACAAACCAAAGAACGACTTTCGTTTCCTATACATGTCTAAAGTTATTTTAAAAAATGTGACCATCTCAGTAATACCTTTTTAAAGAATGTTAAGTGTGCCTTCGTTTCAACCCACACATGGGGGTGTGTTATGTATATTTTTATGTGCATTTTTATTATTTCACCTTCTACATTGTATTACAGGTTTAAGAATTTTATATATTCATAATTAAAAAATTTGTGCATCCTACTGAACATCCAAAACAATCCTGTAAAATCATAAAAAAAGTAAAGAAGGGAGGAAAATGTATATTGATTGAAAATTTCAATTTTTAGATGAACTGAAGAAGCCTACAAATTAGGCGAAATGTTTTCAATAAACTTCTAACTAGAAGGTGATGTAATTTCTCTATCCTTAAAACAAGAGAACCATAAAGCTCAAGAAATTGAATATATATATATATATATATATATATATATATATATATATATATATATATATATATATATATATATATATATATTCAATTTCTTGGGATTTATGGTTCTTTTGTTTTAAGGATAAGAATAACCCAACAGCTCTATCAAAACACGTTAAACAAACTAAACACTCGTTTGATTTTAAAAATACAAAAATCCTAAAAAAAGAGTCAAATTATTTTAAAAGATCAATGCATGAAATGATCTGTATTAATAAAGAGAAAAACAATATAAACGACAAAAGCGACGTTAGGGGTCTGAGTCAAATTTATTTCGGACTCTTCTCATAGTAACTCAATAGCAGATAATAAATAAAAAAACACTTAAACAAACCAAAGGATGACTTTCGTTCCCTATACAAATCTAAAGTTATTTTAAAAAATGTGACCGTCTTAGTAACACCTTTTAAAGAATGTTAAGTGTGTCTTCGTTTCAACCCACACATGTAAGTTTTTATATATATTTTGAGTGTATTTTTATTATTTTCACCTTCTACATTGTATTATAAGTTTAAGAATTTTATATATTCATAATTAAAAAAAATTTGTGCGTCCTATTGAATATCCAAAACAGAAAATTTCAATTTTTAGATGAACTGAAGAAGCCTGAAAATCGGGCGAAACGTTTTCAATAAATTCTAACTAGAACATGATGTAATTTCTCTATCCTTAATACAAAAGAACCATAAAGCCCAAGAAATTGAAAAAATATATATTCAATATTCCAAGGTTCAAGAAAGAATTCAATCCAACTTATATATATATATATATATATATATATATATATATATATATATATATATATATATATATATGTATATGTATATATATATATATATATATATATATATATATATATATATATATACATATATATATATATATATATATATATATATATATATATATATATGTATATGTATATATATATATATATATATATATATATATAACTAGAAGGTGATGTAATTTCTCTATCCTTAAAACAAGAGAACCATAAAGCTCAAGAAATTAAATATATATATATATATGTATATATATATATATATATATATATATATATATATATATATATATATATATATGTATATATATATATATATATATATATATATATATATATATATATATATATATATATATATATATATATATATATATATATATATATTTATTATATATATATATATATATATATATATATATATATATATATTAATATATATATATATATATATATATATATATATATATATATATACATATATACATATATATATATATATATATATATATATATATATATATATATATATATATATATATATATAATAGAAGATAGAGTGAACTTCGAGCGGCGGTAGCAGCAAGATGACAATATCGAGTAGCAAACAACAGCAAGAGCACTTGAAAATGCCAAATGAGATTTTGGAGAAACGTCATGCAAATTCGTTGTTAGACGAACAGATTGAAAGCGAGAATTTTAATATATTACATTCCATCATCCGTGAAAACCTCTATTGTAACATATACAGTCAGTCCAAAAAGTCTCCATACACCACCTGCTTTCTGTACTATTTTTCTGTTAGGTTACGTTAACTAAACTATGAGAAAACATGTTTAAATTAATATTTGAAACATAACCAACGAGGATTAGTATTAAAAACAACTACAGAACATTTTATTTTCAAGTTACATAATTATTATAAAAATGTAAACAAAATTAATGTCAAAAAAGTCTCCATACACTCAAGAACTGCATTGAAAAAAACACGTTATAATCAGCCGCATTTTATGCCCGCTAAACTGAAAACAAATAAATAATTTTCGGCCATACTTTATAATCTTGTCACTTGTTGCTAATAATTTTGCAGTGAGTTTTCAAAGTAGTATTAAAAATGAGCGAGAGAAATTGTGAAATTCCATTTCAAGTTCGAAAGATCATAACTGATTTCTGGAAAGATGGAAAATCGTACAGAAATATAGGAAAAATTGTTAAAAAGGCGCATGCTACTGTTCAGTACATTGTAAACCAGTCTAAATCAACGGGTTCCTATAAAATTCCACCACGCTCTGGCTGTCCCAAGAAACTGACTCCACGTGAAGAGGCCAGTATTATTAGACAAATTATAGAAACCAAGAAAAGTAGACCAAAATTAAAAGAAGAAGTACGGGAGCTATTTTCGAAAATGTTTGTTCACAAACACTGAGAAATTGTTTGCACAGGGCAGGCTATAAGGGGTGTGCAGCCAGAAAAAAGCCGTTAATTTCGAAAGCTAATCACAAAAAGTGGTTAACTTTTGCTATTGAATACGTTACTAAACCTCCTGAATTTTGGGAATCCGTAATCTTTAGTGATTAAACTAAAATAAACCTTTTTGGGTCTGATGGCAGAACTAAAGTTTGGAGAAAGAAGAATACCGCATTCGATACTAAAAACCTTTGTTCCACAGTGAGAGAAGGGGGTGGCAGTGTTCTGCTTTGGGGATGCATGTTCGCTGATGATTTTATTAATGGTACCATGGATCAGCATCTTTTTCTGAACATTTGGAGAGACAATTTAAGAGAAAGTGTCCAAAAAAGATACATTTTCGAACACGACAACAATTGTTGTATACCAGCATTAACTGTTCTTCGATCCTCTCAAGCAATGGTTGCAATATGTACAGCATATGTACAGTATAACCAAAGAGACAAGCAACCATTATCTTGGAAGTACTTCGCGCACTAATCACTTTTGTTGGATTCGGTTTATCTTGGAACACCCAACCATTTGATTTCCAGCTTTTACGAATATATTCAAGTTTCATCTTAGGTGTCGTACACGGATTTTGCATGTTCTCGGTCGAATTTTTTGAGCATTTCCTTATACCAATTGATACAAGCCTGTTTTGAAGTTTCCGTCAAACTATGCGGAATTCATCGGAAGCAGATCAGTTTCACAGCTAAATGTTCATGCAAAATCGAATGTACTGCAGTCTTCTATATGGATAAGGATGCCTCTATTTCACAGTAAGTCACATGCCGAGCCTCTTCAAACATGTCATCAAAAGTTAAACGAAACGATTTGAGGCATTGTTATTGGGTTAGGCCCTTACTAAAATCGTAAAAAATTATCCAACGAAAACCTTCTCGTGAAATTTCCATTTGTATACAAAACTTTTTTTTTTACACGCTCACCGTAAACAAACAATTCGGCCAATGTCAAATTTTATAACAATGGTAATGTCACATCGCAATAGCGCCATCTAGTGGTCATTTGTAAAGACTTAAAAGCCGCCCTCGTACCACTGCTCATTACATTTTTGTAGGAATAAGTTCTAGGTGATTATTCTCGGTACTATACAAAATACTCACTAGAATTATAACATATAGATTAACGAACAAATTAGACAGTTATCAACCACGTGAACAAGTGAGATTTATACGGAAGTACAGCACTTTGGACAACCTGCAAGAAAAAATCGAAATATCAAAAAATAATTTAAAGGTTGACTTGAATAGAAGAGTCTCGTTAGCTTGGTCTGCGTTCGGAAGGTTACAATCTACATTTAAATTGAACATTCCAAATACAATAAAAGCCAGAGAATTCGATTAATATGTACTGCCGGTGGCAGTACATATTGATCGAATGGCACTGAAACGTGGGCTTTAAATAAAAGTATAATAAATAAACTCCAGGTAACCCAAAGAGCAATGGAGAGGAAAATGCTCAATATTAGACTCCAAGATTGTATTCCTAACATCGAGATTGGAAAAGATCAAAGGTGACATATATAGTACAACAAATATGTATATTAAGGTGGAATTGGGCGTTGCATATCGTAAAGATGAATGATAACAGATGAAAACGCCGTATAGTTGAATGGAGACCTAGAGAACACAAAAGATGCAGAAGTAGACCACAGACAAGATGAAAGGACGACATAAAAAGATTAGCAGAACACGATTGGATGCAAAAAGCAAACAACAAAGCTCATTGGAGACAACTTGGGGAAGCTTACATCCGACTATGGATGGAATAGGCTAATGATGATGATGATGATGATTATTCTCCTGAAAAGTCTTACCTAGTGTGTGCGAGAACTAAACAGCTACCACACGGATTTTATAAGAAAGGAAGATCAAGTTACGCAATTGCACTGCCTCGTATGGTTTCGAAGATTTTCGCAAGAAATGCAATTTTGATGGTACTTTGTATAGATACAATCTAAGTTTTAAATAAGATAAGACACTTGACATTGTATGCAAATTAGAACTAAACCATCACATAATAAGAAACAATTAATTAGTTTAATATTGTATAATTTTTAAATTACTTATTCCCAATTTTAGCTGTTGCACTTAGCAGTGATCGTCAACTCCCCGTGTCGAGAGTGCAACCTCATGCCTTACTTATAAGAAGAGAGATTCAATATATCGAAAAGTGGTATTGAGGTTTCACATTTATTTTAAAATTTATATATTCATTAAGTCCGTGTTATTTGTTTTATTTGATTGTTATCAACTGGTAAAATTGTCTGAAGCTACTCAAGATTTTTTTTACAAATTATTCAGAACAATTAATTAATATTTTATTACGAGGCGTATTCGAAAATTAAGGGCCGTTTATATTCAAATATTGGCGGGTCTGAACAAAGTTGTACAGATGCAGCACCATCTATTGATTGTTTCTAAAGTCACTGAAGTTATTCTTTTAATTCAGTAGTCATTTGCCTATCGCTGAATGCAGACAACACTATCCGCTTGTTGCGAAGTGCGTGTTGTGATTCGATTTTTGTGTGAAAAAGGATCATCTGCTGCGCAAATTTATCGGGAGTTGCGACTAGTTAATGGATCTACAGTAATAAGTGTAGGAAAGGTTTAACAATGGTGTCGAGATTTCAAAAATGGCCGCACAAATGTGCATAAGGAAGAGCGGAGTGGAAGGTCCAGTATCCAGACCGATGAAATCATTCAACAAGTGGACCAAAAGCTGCAGTTTGATCGACGATTTTACTTGGAACAGTGGCTTGAAGGACAACGATTTTTAAAAACGAAGAAGAACTTAAGACAGCCGTTGCCAACTGGTTCAATTCCCAGGCGGAAAACTTCTATGCAGAGGGATTAAAGAAGCTGGTACAGCGTTACGAAAAGTGCTTAAAAGTAAACGGCGATTGTGTGGAAAAGCGAAACATGTTTGTAGATAAGTAAAACCGTCCTTAAAAACTTTTTCTAAAAAATATATATTTTTTTATGACCAAACGACAATAAAAAATATAAAAAATCAGAACATTCAAACATATTCTTTAACAAGCTCTTTCTTGACAGACTATCCAATATCTATCCCAATCATTTACTTTTCTTCACAGATGGATCAAAGACGGAAAAGGGAGTTGGAGCTGCCTTCTTTTTTGATAATATCGTCCAAATGTTTAAATTACCTAAACATATCTCTATTTTCTCCGCAGAATTGTTGGCAATAAAGGAGGCTATCAGATATTCCCTCCAAGCAAACATCCAACAACCAACCCTCATAATTTCTGATTCCCTAGCGCTCTCAAAGCCATCAATTCTAGATATCTCAATTTCAACTATATCAGGCAAATTCTGGATCTGATGTACACGGCCACCTTGAAAATACGTACCATATCCTTGCTTTGGTTGCCCAGTCACATAGGCAACCCTCATAACTACAAAGCGGATTATCTTGCTAAACTTGCCATAGAAAGGGGCAGTATGAACATGGGAGAGAATCACTACTCTGATTTTAACATCTTCATAAAACACCTACACAGCTCTCTCTTCCAACTCAAATGGGACTTGGAAGATCCCAACAACAAATTATGGTCCATCAAAACCAATGTATTTCCTCCCCTTAACTCCACAGAATTGAACCGAAGACATAATGTAATAATGAGAAGACTGGCATTGGGACACACCTACTCCACGCATGTACATCTATTAAAGAGAGATCCCCCTCCACTCTGTCCTAAATGTGACTCCCCCTTATCAGTGTTACATCTAATGGAATCCATTCAACATCAAAACTTGAGAGACACCCACGGCATCCCATCCAACATCACCATCCTCATAAAATCTTTTGTCCCACTTAAAGAAAATATAACCAATTACTTAAAAGAATTCAACTTCATAGCTGTAGATGCGCCCTGCCCAACAGAAACAAACAAACAAAACCAAACGACAATTATTTTCGAATACGCCTCGTAAATATTATATTAGATAATTTTATCACGTATATTTAAACTATGAACTTAGAGACTGCACGTGGAGTTGCAACTGACGGAAATGATAATTACTAGTGTAGTAGGTGCATACACTACGGAATTTATCAAATTCGAATATTTAATGTTTCATCTCCAAATTACATATAATTTCGACTGTCTCACCTTACAGTAAACCTTTAATGTAATTAAACAAAATACCCTCAGGACCGTTTCGTAAACGGATTCCTTTTTTGCAGAAAAAATGCTCACTCGGGACGACCCCTAAGTCAAAAATTGTATTGTACCGTCTTATGGTAGTAGAGCGCGGGAAGAAGGGTGTCACCAACAAAATTCTTTGTTGAAAGGAAGTGCCTCTTTAGGAATGTTTGGGAACCACTGGTTTAAATAATAATATATACTTATTTTTAAATAAGTAACATCTAATCAGTATTATTTTTGCTGTTGCTATAAAAACAAAATTATCTGTTAAACAGAATTTTAGCAGTTAATATAATGGCATTGAAAATGTTCTTTTCCTGGAAATACTAAAAATGCATTATATGCATGTATATAATAAAAAACATGAATAATATGGTTTAATCTTAAGTGGTTAAGAAAACCCCAGTAATAAATATAGAGTAAACTAAGTAAATAGTTACACTAAAAATAGTTTCTTCTTGTATATATTATTCCCTGCACAAGCGTTACTAGAGAAAACAGGATCGTGTTTCTAAACACTTTTAAGAGTATCCAAAAAGGAATGAAGTCCCAAATTTTTTTCAGAGGCTTGTTAAGACGCTAGAACTTACCGAGTTAGAGCTTCTAATAACCATATTTTGAGAAACGTCTCCCACAGAGAAGTCATTAATTAGTTTTTCCACATTATCTTGCTAATTGTATAAAGATTTTTATATTCGGCAGATTTTTATGCGCCTTCAATAAAATATTTACTTGCGATCTCATTAAACCCCACCTTAAAGCGGCCCATAGACGGTCAATATTATTGTGCAATATGGACTGCACAATATTTTGACAGCTGCCCATAGATGTTCAATATTATTGCACAATAATTGGGTTTGTACAATAAATAGAATCACATGGAGGCGATATTGATGGCTGTGCAATATTTTGCGCAATCACCAGTACAGACGTACAATGTGCTTGGCAATATTGTCAGTCCCCGCCGGTATTGTGAAGTGAAGTCATGTTGAGTGACACTGAACTCTGTTGTTTTAATTGCTGTGGGCGTTATAAGTGGGAAAAAAAAGAAAAAGAAGATACGAAGGAAATGGGCTAAACAGTGGTTTATTGATAGAGAGAAGTACACCCACAAAAAATTACTCAATGAACTCAGAATGTGTAAACCGAATGATTTTCGCAACTTTTTACGCATGGACGGTGAATTATTGGATGAACTCCTTGCTTTGGTTATTCCTAAAATCGAGAAACAGGACACTGCCATACGCAATGCTATTCCTGCAAATCAACGTTTGTCTATATCTTTATCTCGCGGTATCTCGCCTCAGTCAATAGATTGCATTGTTATGGAAACTTGCACTGCTCTGATCAACTGCCTTAAGGAATACGTAAATGTAAGCACTTTATTTGACAAAATTTATTTATTTTGACATTGATATATTTGACATTTATATTGACAATTTATTGAAGCAATTTGTTTGACACTTTATTTGGCATGAATTTGGAAAATAACTGGAAAATAACTTCATTATTGAAAAGTAGCAAAATAGGTGCTTGTGTTTTGCGAAGAGGATTCTGTCGTAGAATCATACTGGAGGGATATTGAGAGGGATTGTAGGGAGGGACTGAACACTGTATGGGATGGACCCACGTGTGGCGTTAATTTCCACCAAACTACGATGTAAGGTCCCCATTTGTCCCTCGAATATAATATCATTGATGGCCTTCTTTTGCAAACAACTGCTGTTGCGAATCCATTTTTCCGAGTTCGACTGCCCAAGCTGCAGCTATTTTATCGTAGTCATCTGGTGGTTGCTCAAGGCGCTTACAAGCTAGTTTCACCAACTCCTCATGCAGATCTCCTTTTTTGTCCTTTTTCTTGGGAGGTCCATTTTGAGCCTGGAAAAAATGAAAACCATAAAATTTTCTATCGCCTTAAAATATTTTTATTTTCTGTTTTGCAGACCAAAGTCAGAAGAAGAATGGGAAGAAATTGCGCGAGATTTCAATGATCAGTGGAATTTTCCAAACTGCCTGGGAGCGATTGTTGGGAAACATATTGCAATAAAGAAACCCTACGAATCAGGAGCACTTTACTTAAACTATAAAAAATTCTTCAGTATTGTGATGATGACAGCAGCAAATGCGAATTATGAGTTCATCATGGTTGATGTGGGTATCAATGGGCAAATGTCAGACGGCGGTGTACTTAGTTACACGAAGTTCGGGAAAGCACTTTCACATAATACAATTGGAATTCCGGAACTTGCACAACTGCCGAATAGTGAGAAAATATTGCCATTCGTTTTCTTGGATGATTGTTTACTTTATATACTTTCACAAACCTTTTCCACCACTAATATTGCAATTGACAAGAACTTTAAATTAAAGTCAGCTCAAGATAGCCGTAAGTCAACTGACTACAACAGCAAAATAGATTTGGGTGAGTAGTTTTTTCAATTTATTGTCACAGACAGGAGAAATAATATGATGTGACAGTACTTACGGCCAATAATGGTAAGATACAACGAATTGTACCTGTTGTTGGCAATTTGCTAACTACTCCGTCGGCATGTATAGCTGTAGTAAACCAGCATCCCATGGAGTACCCAGTACGAAATATGCATGTCTTTGGTACAATGCTTTGTATCTTACCATATATATATATATATATATATATATATATATATATATATATATATATATATATATATATATATATATATATATATATATATATGTATATATATATATATATATATATATATATATATATATATATATATATATATGTATATATATATATATATATATATATATATATATATATATATATATATATATATATATATATATATATATATATATATATGTATATATATATATATATATATATATATATATATATATATATATATATATATATATATATATGTATATATATATATATATATATAAAATATATATATATATGTATATATATATATATATATATATATATCTTTCGTTTTTCTCTTTCTGTGGAGTTCTTATCAGCTTTTTACTCTTCTTGAATAATCCCATTGGCTCTTATTTTCCTTCGACTCTTCCCCTTTTCGGGTCTCCTGAGGTATAATCGTCGCTATCCATTGTTCTTTCTGTTATAAAAACTTTACGTGTGTTCCTCGTATATTCCTTTTTCAAACACGGGAGAAAAAGAAAAAAACTGTTGTTTATACTTCTTATCATCGTAAACAGTAAAAACGATCAAGGTCGTTGCCTCTCGTTTCGTTAGCTTCATACAATTTCACAAAATTATTCTCATAAACCTCCAAATTTTTTACTTATTGTCTTAATTCTAACACTACACTCTGCTTTCTTTCTAATCCCTCTCGTTTGCAATCGACAAAATAATTAGATAGATTGAAACACTACCCTAATAATGCTCGTTGAACAAGTTAACTATTGCCGGGCGTTCGATTCACGTGTACACACTTCGCGATCCAAAACTCAACTCATATATATATATATATATATATATATATATATATATATATATATATATATATATATATACAGGGTGCCCCATATGTATGGAATAATGATTTCACAGCATTTATTAATCAGTGTATCAAAAAATGTTTAAATAAAAATTATAGGGTGTTATACGGCGCATATGCTGACGTCGACATTAAAATGTTTTGAACTGTCAGTTCGAAGAAATTACGCCATCTTGATTTTTTTTCAAACGGAGAGCCCTATATATTATTCTATTTTTGAGTCCTACTAAAAATTCTAAATATTATTTGTCTAACATACCAATCTAAATTAAACTGTTTTGGAATTATTGATATTTGAAATTAAGGAGATCAAATTAAAAAAAAAATTTAAGCTGGCTTGTGTCAAACATTTACTGTCAGGAAAAGACTTAACGCGTCAAAAAATGATTTATTGACGAAAAAGTTTATTTCTGCATTTTGTGAAACTGCAATTTGCTTAATTAATTAACTTTTGGAAGTCCACATTCAGAACGATACATAACGTGACCTAATTGTCTAAATCATTTAAATGTTAACTACGGATTAGTTAATAGGTTCTCGATTCGGTTATCCTGCGTTAAAAAGATCACACACCTCCTGTTGTGTTCCCCTACGGTCTCCGTAACCAACCATGATTAACAAAGTGATTCTTTCGGTTTCTGTTAAATGTACCATTACGATATTATGCTCAAATTGCAGTTTCACAAAATGCAGCAATAAATGTTTTCGTCAATAAATCATTTCTTGACGCGTAAAGTCGTTACCTGACAGTAAATGTTTGATAAAAGCCAACTTTGAATTTGATCCTCTCTTTCAAATATCAATAATTCCAAAACAGTGCAATTTAGACATGTATGTTAAACAAATAATATCTAGAATTTTTAGTAAGACTCAAAAAGAAAATAATATACAGGGCTCTTCATTTTAAAAAATTTCTTTAAACTGACAGTTCAAAACATTTTATTGTCAACGTCAGCATGTGCGCCGTTTAGCACCCTATAACTTTTATTTAAACATTTTTTTGATACACTGATTAACAAATACTGTGAATCATTATTCCATACATATAGGGCACCCTGTATATATATATATATATATATATATATATATATATATATATATATATATATATATATATATATACGTATATATACGTATATATATATATATATATATATATATATATATATATATATATATATTATATATATATATATATATATATATATATATATATATGTATATATATACATATATATGACATAAATATGGAAACAAAACAAAACTGTAAGGAATAAGTTCGAAACTTTTGATTTTCATGCCTGATCCCATGATTACAAGTGTCTAACTTTAAAACGGGTTCCATTTAGCAACTAGAGCCTTAAATTTACAAAACCATTAAATGTCTATTAAGATAAACAGAAATTCATTTTCATTTATAACTAAATCGATAAAAATTAAATATTTTGCTATAATTCAAAAACTACTATATTTTCTACCAGTTCTAAAGTCTTCATTGTGAATTTTTATGTTATTTTCCCCTGAAAGCGTTATTTGGGGATATTTACAATAAGCAATACTAATTGGTGGACCACAAATAGCAACTGGATATCTAAATGTTTTAGATTCCAGGGCAACTGGACTGGATCTAACATTTAGACCACTAAGTGTATTTGGCTGTAAGTATGAAAATATAGCAGAAAGGCAGAAATTTCGAAATTAGGACTACAACTATAAATAAGAACTGCTATTAAAAAAATTCTATTTTTGAAAGGTAAAACCAACGTAGGGATTCGATTAATTGTAAATTATTGAATATATAACATACGTACACGAATATATTTTAAAAATCAGAGAGCTATACTGAATTTTAATTTTGTTTTCGTTCATTTTTAACACACAATTTCAGAATTTTGTTGTTCTTGAAGGAAAACGTATTCTCTAATTTTATTTTTAGGTTATAGTACAGAGAGTTCTAATAATATCTGGTTTTCTAAAGTTCTAGTTCATAATCTAAATACAAATCTTAGACAGGCATTTCTACTAAACATGACTCAAACGAAGATATTTAGTGATAAGACTAATACTTTTTAAGCGAAAGAAATGTCAAACAAATCATAAGTTCCTTTTTTTAAAAAAAAAAAATCTGTAAGCATATTAAAGTGTCCAATCTAAATTGGGAAATAACTGACCAGGAAAATTTGATAAATTCATATAATCATAATTTAAAAAGATAGACCATTTTGTTACCATCTCAATATGTCTTTTTTGTCATACAAATTTAATTTTTCTTAGTCCACTCTATACGACAAAAACCGTGCGGTTGACCGTATTAAATAAATGGAAAATACGTCTTGAAACTAATAACAATAACAATACGTTTATGTGCTAAACATGTAAATTAAAGAAGGAATTAAGTAGGTACTGTATATAAATTAGATTACAGAAAGAAAACAGAAGACTTTTTATTTAACTTAGTAACTTATAATTTAACTTAACTTAATACTACCTATTAAATTATCAATCCAATATTGAAACAGCAGATATTATTTTCGGTGCAACCTAATTTAATAATTTGTTTAGTGGATTCTCTATGAGTAAGTACTAATTTTTATTTATTTATTTTTTTTTTTTTCGTTTCTGCACCATAAAAGGATTTTAGGATAATTAGTAAAGTCATTGATATACGAGGCTGGTTTAAAAAGTCCGTGCAAAAATAAAAACTACTTATGTGTTTGGGGTAAACCTTTTTTATTTTTCGACATAGTCTCCTTTTAGGCTTATACACTTCGTCCAACGATGTTCTAGTTTGTTGATCCCTTCCGAATAATAGGATTTGTCCAAGTCTGCAAAATATCCATTAGTGTCTGCAATCACCTCCTCGTTTGAATAAAATCTTTGTCCCGCCAGCCATTTCTTCAAATTGGGGAACAAATAGTAGTCCGAGGGAGCCAAGTCAGGAGAATAGGGGGGATGTGAAACGAGTTGGAATCCTATTTCCATTAATTTTGCGACCACAACTGCTAAGGTGTGTGCTGGTGCGTTGTCGTGATGGAAAAGGACTTTCTTGTGGGCCAATCGCGGGCGTTTTTCTTGCAGCTCGGTTTTCAAACGGTCCAATAACGATGAATAATATTCACCTGTAATAGTTTTACCCTTTTCCAGATAGTCGATGAGGATTATCCCTTGCGAATCCCAAAAGACAGTCGCCATAACCTTTCCGGCCGAAAGAACGGTCTTCGCCTTTTTTGGTGCAGATTCCCCCTTGGTAACCCATTGTTTAGATTGTTGTTTGGCCTCAGTAGTATAGTAATGTATCCATGTTTCATCCACAGTGACGAAACGACGCTTAAAGTCCTCCGGATTCTTCTGGAACAGCTGCAAACCATCCTTGCAACACTTCACACGATTCCGTTTTTGGTCAAGCGTGAGCAATCGCGGCACCCATCTTGCGGATAGCTTTCTCATGTCCAAATGTTTATGCAAAATATTATGTACCCGTTCAGTCGAGATGCCCACAGCACTAGCAATTTCACGCACCTTAACTCTTCTATCATCCATCACCATATCATGGATTTGATCAATGATTTCTGGAGTCGTAACCTCCACAGGCCGTCCAGAACGTTCAGCGTCACTTATGCCCATATGGCCAGTCCGAAAATTTTGAAACAACTTATAAACTGTTCTAATCGAAGGTGCATAGTCACCATAATGTTTATCAAGCTTCTCTTTAGTCTCCTGAGGCGTTTTCCCTTTCATAAAGTAATGTTTAATCACCACACGAAATTCTTTTTCGTCCATTTCTTGAAAATCACTCGACTTCCTTGATTCACACGAATGCCAAACACAAAGAAATAGACCAATATGGCTGAAACTTGGTGTGCATTCGTTCAAGAGATGCTACTCACTAAACCTGACCTCGATATGCGCCGGTGGTGCCATCTCTCGGACTTTGCACGGACTTTTCAAACCAGCCTCGTATAACTTCCCTCAGAAACACCTAGTTTTAAAATTGATACTGAATTCGAGTCAATGTTTACCATTCCAATTCGATATTTTAATCACAAAAAAGTTTAGTACACGATAGAGGCTTCTGTTAAAATTAGAGGTAATAAAAAATTAATATAATACCTCTGAGAAGCGCGAAAATGACATGTTACATGAGATATAAGAAGTAACCTCATTTAACCTCCTCTCGCAAACCTTTAGACCATTCTTTTCTTCTTTAGCCCGTCACCGTCCACTCCTGAACGTAGGCCTCCTCCATCCCTTTCCATGCGCTGAGGTCCTGGGCTCATGGAAAGGGATGGAGGCATGCGGGTGCATCCATGATGCACCCGCATGCCTCCTTATATCATCCCGCCATCGAAGTTGGGACGTCTTGCGCTCTGTGCAGATATTCTTGGACGTTAACACAGAAGCCGATTGGTCCATTTGCCATCAGGGCTTCGAGCTGTATGTCCGGCCCACTGCCATTTTAATCTTGCTGCTCTCTTGATTACATCGGTGATCCTAGTCCTGGCTCTGATGCCCTCATTCCTTAGTCAGTCCCTTAGGCTCACACCGAGCATCGTTCTCTCCATCGATCTCTGCGTTGTTTTCAACTTGTTAGCACTTCTTTGAGACAAAGCCACTGTCTCAATAGCGTAAGTCATCTCTGGCAGTATGCACGTATCAAATACTCTCCTCCTCAGGTTGATGAGTTATTCTTCAGAAGATGATTCAACAGTCTGAATGCAGTCCAGGCTAAGCCTACTTCTTGGCCGATCTCCGAAGCTTGGTTTTGCCGTCCAAGTGCCATCCCACGTCCCAGATATACATATTCATGTACCACCTCCATGTTTGCATTGTCAACATAAACTTGACCAGGAGCCGGCGCGACTTGTTTATGCCCAGACATATTTGCTCCCATAACCCCCAATCACTTGAGAGTAATGAAGTATCCCAAACGAACTATGTCTAGTTCTCCAACGTTTACTTTTTTTTTAAAAAAAGCTGCCACCTAAATTTTTGTAGCGTTAAATTCTACTTGGTTATTGTCACCCCAAGATAGAATTCCTTCCAGGTCTTTAAGTTGAACGACTTCCTAATGTCTACGAATATTTGTATAAATAGCCGATGTTCTAGCGTGAACTAAGAAATAAGTGTACTGTCATCTGCAAGCTGTAGAATGAATTTCTGGTCCTTTCCGGCAGATCATTAATCTAAATGAGAAAGAGAGTAGGAGAAAGTATAGAGCTTTGGGGCACACCGGCGTTGATAGTGAAGGTATTCGAAAGAAATCTGGCTAGTGCCACTCGTAAAAAGCGCCCTCTGAGAAAATCCGAGAGCATCATGCCAAATACGTTCAAATGCCTTGGATATATCAAGTGCAACCGCTTGGGATTGCGTTGTTCCATACAAGTATTACATAAGATAGATCTCCTGTTGAACTTTGCTTACAAAAGCCATATTGATTATCGCTAATAACATACATATTCAAGATATTCTAGAAGATGTTGATTCTTAGCCTTTTCCAAGAATTTTAATAAAATCGAAAGTTTAATAAAATCGACTGATCGGTCATTGTTTGGTAAAGTTTTCTTGGCTTTTTTGAGCTGAACTGTAGCACATTTCCAGCAGAAAGGAAGTATCTCCTTTCTATAGGATAGGTTGAAAATTTTACTGGTGTTAGTTCTCTAGCGCATTTTTTGAGTACTCCGACAGGTATTTCATCAGCACCAGAAGCTTTTTTTTGGTATCTAGCTTGATTAAAACACTTTATCTTATACGCTATGTGAAGACAATACCGGGTATCTTTGACGGCACTACGGGAACAGTGAGTGATGTTTTTTCTTGGAAATGGACAGTAGAATGTGAAGCAGAGTTCAGCTAACAAGTTAATTTTTGCAGCAAGTGTCGTTGCAGTAGTTTTATCTGGCAGTGTGAGTAGCGGTATAGTGAATTTGATAAAATGTTGACTAATGGCATTAGCGACTGACCAAAGAGACCTATAATTGTTGAGTAGTTATTTTTTAATTTGTTGATTGTGTGCCTCCTGGATTTCGGTGATAATTTGTCTGTATTTATTCCGGGCACGACCAAAAATGTTACGATTTATGACGTTAGGATTTTCACCCCATTATCGACAGGCAAGATGTTTAGAAGCAACAGCTTCTTTGCATTTTCGGTCGAACCAAAGCTTGCTGTTGGAAGGGCATTTCTTTAAAAAAGGGATGTAGGCTTCCATGCCAGCAAAAATGACTTCGAAAACCTCCCTAGCGCAGTCAGATGGGTCGTCGGATCTAAAACGTCTAACCAAGGGAAAGTTTGAAAATATTCCATGAATTCTTCCTATTTAGTAGATTTGTAGTGCCAAATTTTGCGCCTCTCTACCACTAATCCGTAGAATACTTGATGTTGAAAGTAGTTTATGCTCGGAAGAACCTAATGAGGGATTTGCGGTAACAGTGTGAATCTCTAAACCGGTGATTAAAAACAGATCAAGAAGACTGGCGAACTCTCCATCTCGATCAGGGATCCGTGTTGGTTCATTAATTGGTGAAACCACAACTGACTGAGAATGATTCTGCTTCACGCCCTTGTTTGTCGGTCGTATTTGAATACTGAAGCCAGTTGATATTGTAGACATTAAAGTAGCCCAGGATGCCAATTTTGACATTTGGATAATTAATTTGTAAATAATCGACAGTGTCTGCAAGAAAAGTGAAAACTGAATGAAAACTTGGTGATCGATAGAGGCAGTAAATAAGCCTTGTGATTTGTTGAGCCGTTATTTTTAACCTCCTAACATCAAAGTTTTGGGGCTCCAGAGCCTCTTTCTTTGGCAAAAGAAATCGCTTCTTATAAAAAGACAGATTCCAAAGTTACGCGTAAATCGAAAATAAAAGTACCCAGGAAAGGGAAAGTTTATCGTGTTGATCGATGAACTGACCTTGGGGTATTTGACCTATCGAATTTTTTGACCCTGGGAGCTTCATCATCTATTATCGCCACAGTGAATCCGAAGACATCGGCGCAGTCAGGAAACATTAAGCAACTTCACGCTACCTAAGCCATTGCGATAGTATCACACTAGACTCTGCCTTGTGAGATCTAGGAATCTACCATCTAACTTGTTCTTTTAGTCGCTTTCTACGACAAGCAGAACGTATCGGGTGTGCTATTCTATGCAGCACCCACACGAGATATATAATATAAATAATTATGTTTAAAATAGGCTTAATTTTCTATTGAAACTATACAATATTTGTCGATCCCCCTCCCTTTCCCCCTTTCCTTGAAGCGACATCTTTTAAAAACCACAGGCTCCTTTTCTACTTAAATTGTTATATGCGTACTAAATTTAAAATCTGAAATTCACTTCGTTCAAAAGTTATCATGTCAACAGCCAGACAGACGAATTTTGTTTTTTGTGATCTTGTAGGTTAAATCTTTTAAGAATACAAGTCTTCTCATTACGAGTGGAGGGAAAATGAACCGCTTGTACCAAAAGCTTTTACTTTAATATAGATGACACCTATTCGATAGTAGTCACGAAACTCTGTCATGATTAATATTTTTTCCAAAAAACTGCAGCAAACTATTTTGTTTTTAAACAACATAAATAAACATAAATATCTACTGTCCGTGTTTTTAAACAACATAAATATCTACTGTCCGTAAATGATTAATAATCTATTTTTATAGTTATCTCAATCTCTTCTACATATTATTTCTGTTTTTTTTTTTATGCGGCTAGCACACCTGCTGCAGGGAAGTCCCTAAAGCGCTACAGGAGCGACACGTGTGCGGAAAAAAAAATAAAAAGCGATTCACGTTGTTCTTGAATCGCTGTAAATTATGTACTCTGTAGGAAACACAGGCAAATTATTCCAAATGGATGATGTTCTCCATATGAAAGACTGCTTGAAAAGCGTTGTACGAGGAGTAACATGCTGAACCTCATACGGATGTGAAGTATTAGCGCGACGTGTGTTTCTAACATGCACCGCTCTGGGAGGAATTAAGCGGGCAACATCATTTGAACACTTTCCATGAAAATACTTGTAGAATAGGCTCAAGTCGCCAACCGTTCGTCGATGTTCCAGAGAATCAAGCCCTCAGTTCCGGGTCTCCAGTCCGACGAACAGCCCTTCTCTGAATAGAATCCTACAAATGCAATATATGTTTGGGAGCGGAGCCTCAAACATGGGAGCAGTATTCCATATTTGGTCGAATTTGAACTTTGTAAAGAATTAACAGTTGTTGTGGGGTGTAAAGCTTTCTGGTTCGAAATAATATTCCCAACTTTTGAGAAGCTCTCCTTGCTATCCCTGTGACATGTTCATGCCAGGACATAGTTGCTCCCAAATTAACTCGCAACAAATTGAGTGACGATGTTAGAGGAATGGAGTGCCCCGCCATAACTATGCCAGGTTCAGCAACGTTAACTTTTTTAGAAAAAACTGCCACCTGGGTTTTTGTAGCATTAAATTCCACTTGGTTACTGTGATCCCAAGATAGAATTTTTTCCAGGTCTTTGTTAAGTTGAACGACCTCCCGTAGTCTGCGGATATTCGTCTGAGTAGCCGATATCCGAGCGGTAAAAGTGAATGAAGAGATAAGCGTACTGTCATCTGCAAAGCTGTAGGTTGGGTTTCCAGTTTTTTCCAGCAGACTATTAATGTCAATGAGAAAGAGAGTAGGAGATAGTATGGAGCCTTAGGGCACACCGGCGTTGATAGTGAAGGTGTTGCTCTTGACATAGCAACCGCTCGGGATTCTCCAAAGTTGTTCCAAACATGTGTTACATAAGTTGGAAGATCTCCTGATCGCTAATAATGTTAAATCCTTCAAGATATTTTTAGAAGATGCTGATTGATAGCCTTTTCCATGACTTTCGATATTATTGAAAGCAGTGCGACTGGTCGGTAGTTATTTGGCAAGGTCTTCTTGGCTTTTTCAGATATCGGCTGGACTGTGGCACATTTCCAGCAGGAAGGAAATATTCCCTTTCTGTAGGATAGGTTGAAAAGTCTACAGAAAACTGGTGTTAGTTCCCTCGCATAGTTTTTGAGAACTATGGCAGGTATTCCGTCAGCGCCAGAAGCTTTTTTGGTGTCTAGCTTCATTAAAATACGTTTGCGCGTACGCTGTCTGAAGGCAATATCGGGCATCCTTGACTGCACTAACCGTTACTTTGGCTGGACTGTTAAAATTGGGAATACTGAAAAAGCTTACTGCAATAGAACTATATTACAATATATACGCAACTACCTTATCCCATTCCTTTTACTCCATATACCTTACTATAAATAACACAGGTCTGTGAAATAAAATTTTTTAAAAGTTTTTTTACTGAAGTGTTTATATTCGTAATAATAGTCCTAAACATAATATAAAATGATATTCGTAAGTTCTACATCACGTTACATTTAGCAGATTTAGATGACACGGTGATTAAATGAAAATAGCAGAAAACTACAAATTAAATTAAATAATACTATCTATTATCTAAAGTTTTAATTATTCAATTAAAATTAAAATAAAACACAAACAAATAAAACATATAAAGAATCAATGATATCGCTGTTTTTTTTTTGAGAAAAAGCTTCGTTTGGTTGGTGTCCGTTTATGAATATTATCTTCATCTCTATGGATCATCTAACAATAGTCTGCCATCATTCTGACGTCCCAACGGCCTTGATATCGCCTTCGCATCTCTTTTATATCTTGATGGAACTGTTCCCCTTATTCCTTACTGTAGTCTCCCAGATTTTTTAGGAAATGATCGATGTGTGAATTTAAAAAGTGAACTTTCAGACTCATATTACATCTTAATTTTTTATAGTTGTTTAACATTTCTTGGACAATATTTTTATTATTAGGATGTTCTGTGTTGCCTAAAAATTTGGAAACAACATTTTTAAAAGAATTCCAGGCATTTTTTATGAGTTTGTTATGGCCTTCTCAAAGTCTGCATCCTTGATTAGTTTCCTGATATCAGGTACTGTGAATATGCCCTCTTTCAACTTTGCATTAGATGAACTAGGGAAACATGAAGAGAGATACTTGAAAGTATTTCCAACTTTTGGTAATGCCTTTACAAACTATTTGATCAAACCAAGTTTGATGTAAAATGGTGGCAAAAATACTTTCTCGGGATCTATCAAGTTCAGATTAATGACATTCTTTACTATGACAAATAGATGCTTATACTGCACTCTGTCGGTGACTTACAAAGTCTTTTCAAGCAGAGCGGCACAGCACGGCTGGCACTTATTGCAGAAACGCAACTTCTCGAGCTTACCGCTCGAAGGCATAGATGACATTGGTATAACAACTAAAGACAAATCGAATGATTCGAATTTTCAGAAGTCGTACATTCTTTACGCCAACTTCCAATTTTTTTTTATCGGGCAATCTAATTTTTCCCAATGTAAATGCTTTGCCCTACTACCCTACTGACAAACATGGGAATTTCGTATAGCCTTGCTGCATATGCTGATGATTTTTAAATCACCAGAAATTAGCCATTTGTGTTCTGTGTATTTTATTTTCTCCAAAACATTTTTTAAGTTACCGGAAGTTTCTTTAAGATAGACTGAATGTGCTATATATATTGATATAAATTTATTACCAATGTGCAAAAGGACAGCTTCCAAGCTTATTTTTGAAGAATCTATAAGAAATCGCCATTCTTGTGCGTTGTATTCGATGGCAAATTTACATACTAAACCGCCTATATCACAGAAAAAAACAAATTTTCCATACCACATGAATTCTTCTTTTCTCCTTCGATACCAACAAAACTTTGTATCAGGATCTAATAAATTATTTTCCTTTAGACGAGAACCGAGAAATTCCGCTGTATCTTTACGTAATCCTTCTTTACCAAGTCATTTAGTTCTGTCTGTTTTAAGGATCGGGGCTCATTCATGGGGTTGAAAGTTTCACCACTACTTGAATAATCACTGATTTCCGACGTTTGTGTTAAAGGCATATCGACGCTCTTATTCTCAGTAGGAACAGGTATGAGTAATTCAGGCCCATGTGGAATTGACTTTGTCATAGATGGAACATCGGGATATACGATTTTGGTGCGGTTTTTAGAGTTATATCCTGTCACATTGCTCAAACAAAAGTAACAATCATCAGTAAGATTTGTTTATTCCCACCACAACGTAGGAATAACAAATAACAATGATTTTGATTTGCTATAAGTTCACTGCCTTATTATTTCAACACAAAAACCGGCACACATTATGTGGAACCCACTGTTTATCTTGGTGACCTAACGAAGTAAGCAAAATATGCATTTTCACAAAGTCTGTTATATTTTGCCTTTGTTTGACTCTTGTATATTGTCCACAAATGTAATAAGATTCGTCTGGACTATTTTTGGAAGACCGAGAGGCCATAATTATGAATAAGAAAAAAAACATTAATCTCACACATGTACAGGGTGAGTCAACGATAGAGTAAAGTGCATTGTCTCATTTGTTTCGGGAATGATGAAAAAATGTTAAATACTATAGTTTCAAGGAATGTTAAGGTGCACAGTTTAAAATTATTTTTGAGTTTACAGGGTACTTAAAAAAGTGTAGCCGATATAACATATGTTTTTTAAACGAAACATCCTGTTTTCTAATTTATTTAAATTCTGCGTAAAATTTTATAACTTTTTTATTAATAATGTTATATACCTAAACCTAGTAGTTTTTCTAATATTTCAATTAAAAAAAAAATACTAGTTTTCAGTTTTGTAAAAAATTGCCAGTAGCGTCATTGTTTCTGAAGGTGGAATACTCATAATTGGTACGAGCATTCTATAGAGATGAAAAAAAAGATATATGTAAAGAAATTTGAGTTAGATGCTACAGGGTGTTCAAGATAAATTTATGCATTTCGACTGTTTTAAATTGAAAAATCTCAAATTTTTTAAATGGCACACCCTCTATGTTATTATTTTTTCTGATAGAATTTAGTATGTCATATACCTATTTCTAATAGTTTTCGATTTATTTTGAATGTGTCAATTTTTACCCTTGTTTTTAATACACTTACGCTATAACATCATAGTTGCCAAGACAAAACAAAAATGGAGGCATTATCAAATTTTGACACGTCTATTAAGCAAGTAAACATAGTTTATTTTGTTGTAGTAAGTGACGTATAAAGGTAATAGTTATGGATTTTCCTAAAATTAAATCAATTGATATGGTTTATATACTGGGCGAGGCGGGAAAAAAATTGTCTTTTGGCAGTAAAGCTTTACGGAGCGAACTAACCTAATAGACGTATACCATCTAGAAACTCTTTTCAGTGCTTAATGAAACGGTTTGATGGTAGTGGTAGCGTTGAGTATACGAAACGGAAAGTAGTAAACCAGAATGCTACCAATAAGGAAAAAGAAATGGAGATTTTACTTCATGTTGAAGATAATCCCTAGGTCAGCAGCCGTCAACTAGCTGACTTTTCTGACACAACTCAATCTACGAAGAATTGCACCACGAAAAAATACAAGTATCATCCCTTTCATATGGAACTACACCAAGAACTTCAAGACCGTGATTTTGAACGACGAGTAAACTTTTGTACCACCATGAATAGAGCAATAGAGGCCGATCCAAATTTTTTATCCAAAATAATGTTTTCTGCTAAAGCTACTTTTCCCAGTAATGGAGCAGTTAACAGCCATTACATGCATTATTATTCAACAGTTAATCCATTTTGGGTCCGGGAAGTTCAAAATCAAAACCATTGGTCGCTTAATGTATGGTGTGGAATATTAAATTTTCGAATTAAGCGAACCGTTTAACGGGCCAAGATATCTAAATTTTTTGCAAAACGAATTACCCCAGCTTCTTGAAGAAGTTGATAACTTTGAAAGGGAACAAATGTGGATTCAATAAGACGAAGCTCCTGCTCATTACCCCCGGAAATTTCGGATATTTTTAAACCATCGTTACCCACAAAAAAGCAACGGTAGGGATGGATTCATTCAGTGGCTCCCTCGATCATGTGACTTAACACCTTTAGACTTCTTTTTGTGGGGCTACATTAAAGATCGTGTTTATGTGAATCCCCCCACAACACCAGTAGATATGGAAAATAGGATACGAGATGCCTGCAGGACAATAACGCCCTTTATGCTAAGGAAAGTGAAGGAAAATATAGTAAAACGACTAAACATGTGTATTCAAGTAGACTAGCATATTTTTGAACATTTATTACGTCATAATAATTAATCATTAGATAAGTTAAACTATATTAAAATTATTATTAACTATTTGTTTATGTTTTCAGAATAGCGTAAGTGTATTAAAAACAAGGGTAAAAATTGATAAATTCAAAATAAATCGAAAACTATTAGAAATAGGCATATGACATACTTAATAAAAGTTGGAGGGTCTTATAAAATCTATCAGAAAAAATAATAATATACAGGGTATGCCATTTAAAAAATTTGAGATTTTTCAATATAAAATAGTCGAAATGCATAAATTTATTTTGAACACCCTGTAGCATCTAACTCAAATTTCTGTACATATATCTTTTTTTTCATCTCTATGAAACGCTCGTACCAATTATGAGTATTCTACCTTCAGAAACAATGGCGCTACTGGCAATTTTTTACAGAACTGAAAACTAGTATTTTTTAAAAAAAAAACTGGAAAATTATAAACTACTAGGTTTAGGTATATAACATTATTAATAAAAAAGTTATAAAATTTTACGCAGAATTTAAAAATAAATTAGAAAATAAGATGTTCCGTCTAAAAAAACATATATTATATCGGCCACACTTTTTTGAAGTACCCTGTATAGTCAAAAAAATTTTAAACTATGCACTTTAATATTCCCTAAACCTATTGTATTTAACATTTTTTCCTCATTCCTGAAACAAATGAGGTAATGAACTTTACTCTATCGTTGACTCACTCTGTACACCTGTCACTCTTAATGACGTACGCAAACTGCTTGAAAAATTCTACAGTAATTATTTTCACTTAGAAAGAGATGGATATACTATGCGCATGTGTAGTGGGAATATCATAGATCGTAGAATAAATTATACTATCAAAGTAAACATGAATTTACTGCTTTATAACTGATAAAAATATTTAATAATTTTAATAGACTTATTGTAAAAACAAGAGCTACATTAATAAAAAATCATGGCTTGATACGTTAAAACGGAGCTTATATTTGGAATGAGCGGGTTAAAATCTATATATTTCATGTGAAAGTATTCGAAAAACTTTTTCATTGCAGACCAGTGTAATTAGCTCAAATTTTATAAAATATCGCAACCAAAAAGCAGAAACAATTCTCATAATAATTTTGAAACTATACAATTTGTAATGTTCTCCACCCCTTTCACCCTCTTCCTCTGTTAACATTGACGAACGGAAAATAATGGAATTTTTCGAACCTTAGGCTCAAAGAACCTTGAAAAGGACCCTTAACACAATAAGTACTAAAGAACCTTCCTATATCCCTTCCCCACCACCCATACGTATATTTATAGGAAATAAAAAATTATGCTTGAAACTTGTTCATTGTCGCAGTAAAAACCTGGAAAAATTTCCAGAATATTAGTAAAACTATACCATATTTGACTACCTTAACTCGTTCATACCCTCCCGCAATAAAATTAAAAGTAATGTAAAAAAAAAATAATTATTAATTTTTAGAGTCCTCTACTATAACCACCCTGTAAAAAGATTTATAACAAAATATCTAAGCAGCAACCCTCTTTACCCTCTACCCCACAATTTTAACACCTTACATATTTTACTATAAATAAATATGCTTAAAATTTGTCCAAAAAATTATATAATATTAAACAGCCTCCACCCTTTTCAACCCCTTCCTGGATTAAAATTAAAAACAATGAAAAACAACCTAATTTTTGGATTTCGCGGCTTTAAAAACCCTTAACAGGTCATATAACACGATATATACGAATTAATCCCTCTAATCTCCTATCTCACCCCTTTTAATGTTTCATGTTTTATTATAAATATTTTGGAATAAAATTTATTTGTTAATTCAACAAAAAAAAAACAGGAAAAGTTACCAATCCACCCTTTTCGCCTCCTTGGCTTTAAGCGATATCGTTCACAAACTATAGGCTTCATTCATTCCGGTCGCGGAAACTGTTTGACTATTACCGCCACTGCTTATTCCTTATGTTACCTATGTCTAATAAAAAAAAACGCGTAAATTGAATAAGTGGTTCTCAAATGATAAACGCAGTAACGGACAGACACACAGACAGATAGATGTTGCGCTTTATATGTATTATATATATTATTATATAACCCGGCCAAAGAAGTATGTATGAATTAAAAAAAAAAAATACGTAAATCGGATAAGTGGTTCTCGCGTGATAAGCACACTAACGGATAGGGAGACAGACAGACAGAGAGACGTTGCATTTTATATATATTATAATCTTTGCTACATGATATTGTTTCATATTTAACGGTTTAGGCAGCGTACTGCAAGAGAGCGCGCTAGCGACAATCTTTTTCCGACTTGATTCACTATTATCGCCACTACTTATTTCTTATGTTACCTAATGTAATAAAATCTATAATCTGGTCATAGAACATATGCATGAATTTAAAAAAAAGTAACGTATATCAAATAAGTGGTTCTCGAGGGTTAAGCGCACTAACGGACAGACAGACAGATAGAGAGACGTAGCATTTTATGTATATTATAGATATAGATCACAAAAAAAAGGTCTTCTTTCTCACATTTGGTCAATGTGGTTCCATGTTTCGCTAACGGGCCCAACTCAAATCAGCACAAACACTATTACCATTGTGTATTTGTGTATAGATATAGATTATTATTATTATTATATAACCTGACCAAAGAATATATGTATGAATTTAAAAAAAGACACGTAAATCGAATAAGTGGTTCTCGCGTGATAAGCACACTAACGGACAGACAAACAGACAGAGAGACGTTGCATTTTATATATTCAAAAAACGCAACATCTAAAGAAGAGATTAAAGCTAGATTAGGACAAACGCGGACATGCATAAAACAATTAAATTCGATCCTGTGGGACAAGCACATTACAAAGAGAAACAAAACACGCATGTACAAATCAATAATACAAAGCATAATGACATACGGGTCAGAAACATGGACGATCAACAAAAGAAATAAATCTAAAATTAACGCGGTAGAGATGGAGTATTGGAGAAGATGTTGTAGAGTAACACGTATGGAGAGAATAACAAATGAAGAAATAAGAAGCAGAATGAACATCAAAGAGAACGCAATAAATACCATTGAAGAAAAACGATTAAAATGGTATGGACACATAAGACGGAGCGAAGATAATAGGTGGATAAAGAAAATAACGGAGTGCAGCCCTATAGGGAGAAGAAGAAGAGAAAGACCCAGACGATCGTGGAGAGACGATGTGGACGAGGTTATGGGGGACAGGGGTCTAACAGATGGAGACTGGGAAGATAGAAACGGATGCAATCAAAGGCTGAGAGAAGGAAGACAGCGTCAGCTGTAGAAAATCCTTGATATATATATATATATATATATATATATATATATATATATATATATATATATATATATATATATATATTCTTTGCTACATAATATTGTTCCATATTTAACAGTTTAGGCAGCATATAGCGCGCTAGCGGCAAACTTTTTTCCAACTTGATTCACTATTATCGTCACTACTTATTCCTTATGTTACCTAACATAATAATATATATCTTATAACCTGGCCAGAGCACATATGTATGAATAAAAAAAAACATCACGTAAATCAGATAAGTGGTTCTCGAGTGATAAGCGCACTAACGGACAGGCAGACAGACAGAGAGACGTTGCATTTTATATATATTATAGATGATAGATATTATCTGCTACATAATATTGTTCCATATTCAATGGTTTACGCTGTGTATTGCAAGGGAACGCGCTAACAGTAAACTTTTTTTTTCCGACTTGATTCACTATTATCGTCACTACTCATTTCTTATGCTACCTAACGTAATAAAATATAACCTATAATATGGCCAGAGAACATATGTATGTTTTAAAAAAAAAGTACGTAAATCGGATAAGTGGTTCTCCAGCGATAAGCACACTAACGGACAGACAAAGAGACAGACAGACAGACAGAGAGACGTTGCATTTTATATATATTATAGATTAAGTTTTAAATTAATATCTCATTTCATTAGAGAGTTACCGTCCGGGAGACCTGAAAGATAGACAGATAGACAGGCAGGCCTACATCAAATGAGTGGCTATGTTTTACGTGATTTAGGAGTCCTAAAACGTAAAGAAAAGCAAAAATCTTGAAGTGTAATTTGTTCACGAATAAAATATTTTCCTTGGACAAGGAAAGTAAAAACTATAAGAATCTCTGCAGCAGCGTTCGTTCTAGCCAAATATTATTTAATTATTTAGTACTGGATACTCGGTGTATAAAGCTCGCTTGCATCTACTACCATTATCCTCTTGGGCATAATAAGTGAGAGCAATTACCTAACGGTTTAAGATTAATATAATTTTTATTATTATTTCAGCATGTACACCCTTCCAGTCTACATTACCCTTTTAGTCTTAGTAACGGCTCAAGATAGTCAAGATCCTCTAGTTACCACCCCTCTAGGGCAAATACGAGGTACTATAATTCAGTCTAGGTTAGGAAAATCGATATATTCATTTAGAGGTATTAGATATGCCAAACCACCAACAGGAGAGTTCAGATTTCGGGTAAGTTTCTCTTTTAACATTTCAGTATCGTTATTTGTACGAATATTCTGATATTTTGAAACACGAATATTCTCTCTCAATTTGAAAAAGCACTGTAGTGATTTACTCAACACTACCGCCACTAGGAAATATTTTAAAATAAACATTGACGATGACTTTCTCATATTACCTACGTTATTTTCAATTTGCTAAACTTCAAAAATCCTCAAAAGAGGGTATGACACGATATACACGCAATTACTCTAACTCCCTCTCTCATATCTTTAATACCTTATATGTTGAACTGTAATAATATTTAGAATCTGTTGATTATCTTAGCCAACGCAAGGAAAAATCGTCCTCATATTACTGAAACTCTACAAAATTTATTGACACTCACATTTTTCATGCTCTTCTTTTGAAACCTTATCACTTCCAAACTATAGCTTGCTCTCTTACTTCAAAAATCGGACGTGAGGGCACCTTGATAAAGAAAAAAAAGATCGTGTACTAGAATTCTAAAAACTAAATTCCTTCTTAACACAGTAAACTTAAAATCGATAAAAAAAAACTTTTCGTAGAGTGGAACTTTAAAAGCTTAAACCCAATTTAAAAATCAATGGCCGAGGGTTGAAGATTTTTTAAAGGAAAGAACCCTTTTAGATAATAGAACTTTAAAAACTTTCCCTAATAAAAAATGACGTATTTCTTAGAGAGCACTTTTCATATACAGATCGACATTAAATATTTTCGTTTTTACAAGAAAATTACATAGAACGTGAATATTGCAATCATGTTAAAAAACAGGTATACAACTTGTGGCCATTTATTTACTGCTATACAAGAAAATTTAACTTATTTTATGTAAATCCCTAAAATTACTTCCGTTCTTAAGTAAAACCAACCTTAAGAAAGCTACAAATATTCTGAAGGGAATTTTAAAAAATCATAGTTAACACTCCTAGATATGCTCTAGATTCAGTTACACATAGTGATTTGCAACTTTAAACTTTACCAAAATTGTTTAATAAAATTATATTATTATACATAATTAACACGTTTTCAACTTGCACTTCCATTAAAAACGAAACAATAGGTATAAATTACATCAACTTTGACTTTTCTAGAAATAATAAACCCTGAAAAATATTTATCACTTCAAATACGCAAAGTTCTTTAATTTATGCTGACATTTTAACCTGCAATTAAAAAGCTAATACTACTAATGTGTAAATAATAGGTCACATTTCATTTATTGGCAACTAGCTAGTCTAGAACTATAACTATTATAGAATAATATGATTAACAATTTAGATCTTAAGATAAATACGTGGCAGGGACCTAATAAACTTAGCCTAGGGATTTATATAAGTATGTTGAGAAAACTTTTTATATATATTTTCATGAACATAAACTTAAAATTACACTTAATATTAATTAAAGTAGACTTTGCTGATGAATTCACAGATTGTGGGTACCTCCAGGACTCGGTGGAGTTGGGTATTGCGGACGAACCATGGGGCTTTGACGGTGATGCAGAGTTCCTTGTTTTGGATGGTTTGGACGGTGGAACTACGGTGCGTGATATCTGCGACCCTGCTGGACTGGAATAGATCAGTTCGGCTCGGATGATCATCTTGTAGAATGTCAACTTGTTGCGAGTTAACAATTTGCTGAACTTGAGTAGAGGGTAACCTGGTCCTTCCATACTAGCTAAATAACCCCACCAAACACTTTATTTTACCACTCGAAACTTGTTACACTAACCATGGGAGCATCACCAGAAGCGATTAGTAAGTCGGCAGTCAGTAATCACTTATAATGATGCTCACATGGTTAGAGAAACGCGTGTCAGATGCAAAAATAAAGTGTTTCTTGTAGTGGTGTTGACTATCCTGCAATGCCATTGTGCCAAAGTTTGCAAATTTTCAACATAATCTAAGCACTAATTAACAGTTTATTTGCAATAAAAGATCATAATTTTAATTTTACTGTATTTTCTTAGTAGTTTTTATACCTAAGTAGGAAAAAAACATGCCATACCATAATAGCGATAAGAATAACGAACTTCAAATAACCTGGTAGTGTTGTAGAGATCGGAATAGGTTCTTCGCCAAAGGAGTCAGTTCTGGAAAAAATGCCACACCAGAGAAAGTTTCTCAGCCGAAATCTGAGATGAGTTCCAGAGCCATTTTTCTGTGTGGGGCCGGGTGTCATCCTGCAATAGCATCATTTTCCTTCTCCCGCTGCCAGAAAATGGTATTTTTTTTTCTTTGTCACTTACACAGATCTGCTATTGTTGATCGAGTTCAGTAGTGAAGGTCTGACAAGCTTAGAGCAATACATAGTGGGCACGCTCCTTTAATCTTACCAAATGCATTGCCATATTGTTGCATGGATGCAAGTTTTGCCAAGAATGTTGATTGCTCACCTGAATAAGTCCATAATTTTCACTTCTTAGGATCCTTTCGAGAATATACAGAGTAAGGAGGAAGCAGTAACGATGCGCCTGACCCACTGAGATCCTAAATAAGGGAAATCATTATCTTGAATAAAGGTTTTCTTATTTTGTTTCAATACTACACAAGCTTCAAACGGTGGGTGTATGCTTCAAATAACGATAACAGCTGAGTCCTTATATTTAGTATCTTCCCTTTACTATTGCGCATGCTGCAAATAAAGATGAAGACGGTGAGCTGCCAAAGTAAGCTTTGCAAAATCTATTTATTAGAGAGATTTTGCAACGCTTATCTCTCTAATAAAGAGATTTTGCAACGCTTATTTTATCAGGTCACTGTCTTTATCTTTATTCCAAGCATGCACTCACCGTTTGGAGCTTGCACAGTAATAAAGAGAACCAATTAAATATAAGGACTCAACTAGAGTTATATAAAGCATGCGCCCACATTTGGAGATTGCGCAGTATTGAAACAAAATAAGAGAAACCTTTATTAAGGATAACGATTTCCCTTATTTAGGAACTCTTAAGAGAGGTTATTTTGAAGTTCGTTATTCTTATCGCTATGATGGTAGGGTCTGTTTTTTTTTACTTAAGTATACAAACCATTAAAAAAATACGGTAAAATTGAAATTATAATCTTTTTTTTGCAAATAGCACTATCAACAGTTAATTAGTGTTGAGATTAGGTTGAGATTTTGTAATCTTTGGCTCAATCGCATTACAGTGTGTGTAGTGCTAATTTCAAATTACATTTTATTTATCGCACATTCGTATTACCTTGGAAATATTGAAGGAAGTGATAGAGACCTGCTAGACACAACTTTATTATAGAAACTTATGTTGACCTATCAAATACTAATAACCGGTGTGCTTAACCATTTAATGAATGAGAAAAATCCCAGATACAGAAGATGATTACTAACCTAACCTTGAAATTCCTTCGCGATAATACTGCGCATGCTTGAGATAACGATAAGGACAAAGGCATGTTAAAAATAAGCGCTGCAAAATCTCTCTATTGTTGCAGGACCCGTCGGCCTTTAAGAGTGAAACTTGCTTCGTTATTCTGCAAAACGCGATTTTATGGACTTGGCATCTAAATAACTATTATAAGATTATTTGAAATTTGATTCTTTGAATTTTGTTTTAGCCTCCTGCTCCAATATATAAATATGAAGGAGTTTATAATGCGACGACTGACGCTCCGCTTTGCCCTCAACCCACTCAAGAGCCTGTATCTGAAGATTGTTTATTTCTTAATGTTTATACCACTAAGGTAGGTAAATTCCACACTACAGTAAAAAAATGATTATTTTCATTTTAAATATCAAACATTTTTTTTAACTTGCCAAGAAATATTATCTCGAATAAAAATAAAGCTTTGTAAAAAAAGAATAATCATGAATTTTGGCTTCGGTCGGGCTAAAATGGAGATTTTCGATAACAGCATATGGTAGAATAACAGTTACTTAGTAGTTAATGGAACCTAAAAGTTAAATTATTTTTCTAAATACATTTTGTCCAAAGTACAGAAGTGACATTTCATAATTATGTCGGTTGTTTTTATGGCCGTTAAATTTAAGAGAGGTTCGTGCTCAGAAGTATCGATTCACGTTAGTCTGGAATTGCTACAGATTTTATTTGGTGAGAAACACAGTCTTAGACCCTAAAGAGATTAATTTTTCCACATGAAAGTTATTAAAGAGGGTAGGAGAATGAGTGATAGGTTCAACCTCGTAGTGGTGCGATGGGTTTCCTAATATGCACTGCTCTATTTGAAAGTAAAGTCACAAACATTAGAGCAATATTCCATCGATGGCCCAATTTGAGTTTTGTATAGGATTAAAGACTCTTGTCGAGTGTACAGTGTATTATTACGAAATAATATTCTAAACGTTTTGAGAAGCTCTCTTTACTCCAAATTCAACAGGATCATGCCAAAATATTTTTTTTTCAAGTATAAAGGTTCTGTAATGTTAGTCTTTCTAGAAAAGTTACCGCTTAGGGTTTTATCGCATTGAATTCTATTTATTTAGTCACTCTAATGCTGAATTTTTTCGAGGACTTCCATCAACTGTTACTGACAATAAACAATCTCTGAGGAAACTCGAAAGCTATTAACAAGACCTTTCAAACATACTATAAAAGCACAGCTAAGCTAAGAATCTGTCATACCAAACACTGTCAAATGCCATGTTTCAAACTTTTAATAATATTCAATTGTGTTATTCTAAAATCTATATTGGTCAGAAGAACCACTATTGATTTCACTTACGGAAGAAAGACTGATTGTCTTTAGTTATATTAAATCCTTCTACAGCCTATCACGTAAAAGCGTGTCGGCGTTAATTCATTTTTGGTAGGTGCGATTCTAGAGATTCAACAAGAAATCGGTAGATGGAACCTTTGTTTACGATGCCTTTTAGTAAAAATATCAGTCGATTCAAAACTTTCATCGAAATCACGTAAAATCCAAAATGAGTCAATCGTTTTCGCGTCGGTTTGAGGCATCCTTTCTTTGTTCCCATCCATGCATAAAATGATACATTCCGCGGCCGCTAAATATATTAAAAAGTTTGTGCCGTTTGTGACAAAGTGGATAAATCATTTTAACGAGACCAAAAATGTCAACGACCTAACAAAACGTGGCTCGGCAGGCAAAGTCACTCCGAAAGTCGAAAAACGAATCGTGCCTTTGTTTTGAATTAAGAAAATCGGGTTTGAATGTGTCCCATGAGACCATTCGTCAACAAATTCGCTCTCATGATGTCAAATTCCGAAACACGTTGAAGAAATCTTTTGCTGGGCAAAAATTTCATCGCAAAGCGGCTCGCTTGGGCCTACGATTAGATACTAGAGTGGTCCTCACAATCGCCGGACACCAACCCTATTGAAAACGTTTAGTCCCTTGTAAAGAGAAAGCTCAAAGGAAAGACTCTGAGGATTTTGACTCAGTTGTCTCGCGAGATTCGAAAAATTAGCAGAGTATACAGAAAATCTCGTCGACAGCATGCGTCGAAGATGCCAGTAGATTATTGATGCAGGAGGCGATTGGACAACTTACTAAGGTAATAACGCCGTTGTTAGCACACCAAAGAATACATTAATGGCAAGAAATTTTCTCGAAACACATTTTTTCGAGATTATGAGCGGTCACATTCTTACTTGACAGACTGTAGGTATTGTAAAATATTAATAACTTCTTCCATAACTTCTTCCATTACTCCACATTTAAAATAGTGGGTATTGCTTTTTCCTGAGATTTTACACTAGAGTATGAAATAGAGAATGCAACTATTGAGGCTTGCAATAGATTTGAAATAATTTTGCCCGACCCTATAAATGATATTTTAGTTCAATTAGGGAAATTTTGACTAAGTATCCTACCAATCGACCAAAAGCTCTGTAAGTATTACTATAGGTCAGAAGTATTTTTAATTCTCTGATTATGTACCTCCTGAGTTTAATCAATTATTTTTTACATCTGCTCCTAGCACGAATAAGATTTTCAAATTTATGGCGTTAGAGTTTTTACGCCACTATCCGTAGATAAGATATTTGACAGCACCTTCCATCGAATCAAGGATTGCCATTAGAAAGATTTTTCCGAAAAAAGGATGAATGCTTCCATGGTAGCCCAAATATCATCATAAACATCCTTTCAATGGTTAAGGGATCGTTAGAGCTAACATATTCGCTTAGCCAAGGGAATGTCTGAGATATTCTGGAGTTCTTCCTATTTAACAGCACAGTGCCAAATTTTGTACGGTTTAGGCGCTTCTTTGTCACAAACTAGTAAGTGTTCTCAATGTAGAAGCGAGTTTATGGTCAAATGAACCCGGAAGATTTACGTGAGAGTGTAAATTTTTGTATTGATGGTCGAAATGAGTTTAGGAATACTAGCAAACTCCCGCTTACGCTCAAGTAATCCCGTTAGTTCATTGATAAGCTGAGTAAACGCACAACTCTCGATGAAGAAACGGCTCATCAGTCGGGCTAGAATCGATAAACAAGAGAACAGAATTTCTAGTACTTATTCCGGTATTTACGGAACACAATGGTAAGATACAACGAATTGTATCAAATACGCATGCCTAGTACTCAATCGGAGGCTGACACAGAAGCCACAAGCCGACAGAGTGGTTGGCACAGCTTATGTGGTTAACTGTCAAGCAATTGAAAACAGGCGAAATCCATATTTCAGCAGTCTACCCACTGTTCTTTTATTCGTCCATCCATCCCGAGACGTGTTTCGCAGTATCATGGCTCATCAGTCGGGCTAGGATCAACAAACAAGAGAACAGAATTTCTATTACTTATTTCGGTACTTACGGAACACATTGAGCAAATTTTTGTATTGATGGTCGAAATGAGTTTAAGAATAATAGCAAACTCTGCCTTTCGTTCAGGTATCCCTGTTAGTTCATTGGTAAGCTGAGTAAAGTTACAAGTAATTGCGAAGGATTAAACTTCAACTGTAGCCAGTTGATATTGTGGACATTAAAGTCGTATAGCATGACAACTTCGTCACTTGGATGATTATTCTCTACGTAATTGATGATGTCTTTGAGCATCTATCACCTGATAGTCGATATAAAAAACTTTGTGATTTGTTGAATTGATGTTTTTACCCACGTATCATGAAAACTGTAAAGTCCACTCGAATGGATAAGAGAAATCGTTTCTACAAAAAGGAGAATAGAAAGAATGCTATTTTACCTGGGGGTTTCATCATGCTATTAATTTTCCTTTTGTTAAGCCGGGGAACATTGGTACAGCTACGACACTTTAGTTAGTAGAGGCAGCTTTATGCAGCCTAAGCAGAGACGATAATATTACCCTGGCCGATGCCAGATGGGATCTAGACACCTATCATCTGATTTTTTTTCTTAGTACCTGTCAAGCACATACATTTCTTATTATGTTTTAGTTACCTACAGAATGTAATGAAAATGTCAGAAGACCTGTAATAGTTCACATTCATCCTGGAGGTTTTTATGGTGGAACATCGGTTAGTTATTTTGCTGGACCACAGTATTTTATGGACCAACCTATTGTTTTAATTACATTTAACTATCGATTAGGATCTTTAGGTAAAATATAACCATTTAATAAAAAAAAATATCCAGTAAACGACTTTGCAAGTGATTTTTTTTTTATTTGTTCAGAGAACTCAATGCGTTCTTAATCTTATTGCAGAAAAACTTCTTCTTTACGATAGCTTTTTGTTTATTCCAACAACCATTAGTAATGCGACACTACTTGAAACATCAAATTTAATATGAAACATATTTTTTTTTTATGGGTCTAGCACACGTACTACAGGGAAGTCCCTAAAACGCTACAGGAGCGACACGTGTGCGGAGAAAGCTATTCACGTTGTTCTTGAATCGCTGTAAATTGTACTCGGTGGGAAACACTGTCCTGGGCAAATTATTCCAAAGGGATGATGTTCGCCATATAAAAGACTGCCTGAAAAACGTTGTACGAGGAGTAACAAGCTGAACTTCACACGGATGTGAAATATTAGCGCGACGTGTATTTCTAACATGCACCGTTGTGAGAGGAATTAAGCGGGCCACATCCTTCGAACACTTTCCATGAAAATACTTGTAGGCGTGTAGACGAACAGCTCTTCTCTGAATAGAATCCAATAAATGCAGTGTATGTTTGAAAGAGGAGCTCCAAACATGGGAGCAGTATTCTATAGTTGGTCGAATTTGAGCTTTGTAAAGAATTAACAGTTGTGGAGTGTAAAGCTTTCTGGTTCGAAATAATATTCCCAACTTTTGAGAAGCTCTCCTTGCTATGCCTGCAATATGTTCATGCCATTACATATTTGCTCCCAAATTAACGCCCAACAAATTGAATGACAATATTAGAGGAATGGGGTGCCCTGACATAACCATGTCGGGTTCAGCAACGTTAACTTTTTTAGAGAAAACTACCGCCTGGATATTTGTAACATTAAATTCCACTTGGTTACTGTCACCCCAAGATAGGATTTCTTCCAGGTCTTTGTTAAGTTGAATGACTTCCTGCTGTCTGCGGATATTCGTCTGAGAAGCCGATGTCCGAGCGTTCAAAGTGAATGAAGAGATAAGTGTACTGTCATCTGCAAAGCTGTAGATTGGATTCTCAGTCTTTTCCAGCAAATCGTTAATATAAATTAGAAAGAGAATAGGAGGCAGTATGGAGCCTTGGGATAAACCGGCGTTGATAGTGAAGGTGTTAGAAAGAAATCCGTCGACTGCTACTCGTAAAGAACGCTCTCTGAGGAAACATGAGAGCCACAAACAGAACTTTCCAGACATACCATAAGAATGTAGCTTAGCCAACAGCCCATCGTGCCAAACACGGTCAAATGCCTTGGATATGTCAAGAGCAACCGCTCGAGATTCTCCAAAGTGTTCAATTGCGCTGTTCCAAACATGTGTTACATAAGTCAGAAGATCTCCTGTTGATCTATTTTTACGAAAGCCATATTGGTGATCGCTAAGAATGTTGAATCCTTTAAGATATTTTAGAATATGCTGATTGATAGCATTTTCCATGACTTTCGATATTATTGAAAGCAGTGCGATTAGTTGGTAGTTATTTGGCAAGGTATTCTTCCCTTTTTTTAGGTATCGGCTGAACTGTGGCACATTTTCAGCAGGAAGAAAATATTCCCTTTCTGTAGAATAGGTTGAAAAGTCTACAGAAAATTGGTGTTAGTTCCCTCGCACAGTTTTTGAGAACTATGGCAGGTATTCCGTCAGCGCCAGAAGCCTTTTTGGTGTCTAGCTTCATCAAAATACGTTTTATGATACACTGTCTGAAGACAATATCGGGCATCCTTGACTGCACTATGGGAATAGTAGGTGGTGTTTTTTCTTGGAAATCGATAGTAGAATGTGAAGCAAAGAGTTCAGCCAACAAGTTCGCTTTCTCAACAGGTGTCGTTGCAATAGAAATATCTGGCCGTGTGAGTGGTGGTATGGTCGCTTTGGTGAAATTTTTATTAACTGCCTTAGCGACTGTCCAAAAGGACCTGGAATGGTTGGGACAAGCGAGAAGTTTGTTTCTAATCCGTTGATTGTGTGCCTCCTTAGTTTCGTTCTTTGCATCTGTTCCTGGCACGAACAAAGGTCTTACGATTTATGGTGTTAAGATCTTCACGCTACTGTCGGTATGCAAGATGTTTAGAAGCAACAGCTTCTTTGCATTTTCGGTCAAACCAAGGTTTGCCGTTGGAAAGACATTTCATCGAAAAAGGGATGTAAGCCTCCATACCGGCCAAAATAACATCGGAAACCTCTCTGGCGCAGTCAGATGGGTCGTCGGATCGAAAACAAACGTCTAACCAAGGGAAAGTTCGAAAATAACCATAGTAAAAGCGCAAGTGAGACATTGTCGCGTCGGTAGAATAAGTACATGGGGATAATTTGATACGATCGAATCGATCGATGCAATATCAATTTTTGTATTAGCTTATTTCGACTATTACATTGGATGTAGAGTTAGGGTTTTTAATGCTCTGCAAGGAATTAGATTGAACAACTGACAAGGTTAAGCTTACACCATTTTATGAAATTTACTACCGGTGTGGACCCTTACTATAGGTTTTAGGCAAATATTTCCAGGTCTTTTGTGTCAAAATAATTGAAATTTAATGAAAATGTTACGATTAAAAACATGTGTAAGTTTAAGAAGGGTTTTATTTACAAATATGTTTTGGGGGAATTCAAAGGCCGTTTTTCAAATTAAAAAAAAATATATATAGAAAATAACACATTTGCAATTACTATTTTAAAACTTAGCGCCTATTATTATTATTTCTCATATAAGAAGCTGCTTATAGATGATCTCTCGCGAAGGCATTCGAATATTGTACATTGGATGGTAATATAATATAAGAATATCTTTCTTCTGAACTTTTTTTTATTAACTTAATATATTGCTTAAAAACTACACGTTCTTCTTGTACTTCGTGAACGATATGTGTGAGACCGTGTCAAATTGGAATAACTTTCCATTTTCATTCAATGTTCTAATCTCGAAGACTAGAGATTCTTGAAGAAGCTTCGTGCAAGCTTAGATTAAACATGGGAAAATTGCTTCAATTTTACACGGTCTAGTCCCAGGAACCACGTTTTGCCATGAAATCAAAGCTATACAAGATTGTGTTCCAAATTATCTGTGTAGCAAATTTGAGATCCATATATAATTTTCCTTGCGCCAACAGACCGATGGATAGATAGATAGAATTCAGAAACTATGTTTTTCGTAATCTATGGATCCTAAATCGTGTAGGAATACGAAAACCTCTAAGTGTAATTTGTTACGAAGGTATAATTCCCTTTAGCAAGAAAGAAACTAAATTTGACCAAAGAGAAACTTGATCCTCAAGCAGGACAACCCTGTAATTAAATATTAGGTACATTATTGTTAGATATTATTTTAAAAAAAATAGCAATGTTAAGTAAAGGAGAGACTTAAATCGATTGTTATGGGTAATAAGGCAGGGTGTTTTTAATATGGTTTAGAAAGAAAAAAATTACAGTGAAAAATGGAAGTCAGGATCATCACCGCAAGCAAAAAAAAAAGGAAAAGCTCAATAAAATATCAAAACAATGTTGATTGCTTTCTAGCATAGCAAAAATATTATTCTGCACGAATGTTCTTCAACTATTGCAAAGTTTAGTAAGTAAAATTGGACCTAAATGTCATACTCCAGACTGCTGGTACTTGTACGATAATGCACCAATTTACACTTCATATATTATTGGTCAACTTTTGACTGAAATTCAAATATATATTTTTGAACTATTCACCGTAATCACCTTAAAATGTTTAACTATTCCCCAGAAATTTAAACAAAATTACAATGATACTTTTACGAGGATACAGAACATTCAAATTATATTTTCTTTATAGGTAATTCTACAAAATGAACCAAAAGATGTGTTTGAATCACTATTACATGGTTGTTGAAAGTTAAACAAGAAACTTTTACTGTGTATTTGTAGATTGTCAATTAATTGTAGCCTCCACAATCAATTAGATAATTTTCAAAATTACCCAATCTACAAAATACAAAGTTAACAAAGCATCGCATTATAAGGAAAATGTGTCATGAAATTGTTGGAATAGGCATACTGACTTTCACATTTTGTATTGCCTTATTGTGATTTTATAAGAGTCAACGCTAATGGGTGTTTCAGACTTTTCATCATTTTAATGTAAAAAATAGTTCGTACAAAAAAATTAAAAATTAGTAATTCGATAAAAATATCCAACCACAACTGTGAGTGGTTTACTGTCTTTTTCAGTTACGTTGCATACAGGCAATTTTAAATTCCGTAAATTAATAAAGCTCAGTTCAAAGTTCTATTTGAACAAGAGGCCATAGACTGCTGTTTACTTATAATACCAACAATTCTAGGTTTTTACATAACATATTCTTTGTGTTTTCAGGATTTCTGTCGAGTGGCGAAAAAAGAAGCCCCAGGAAATTATGGTTTCAAGGACCAAGTACAAGTCTTAAAATGGGTGAAACAGAATATAGTATCTTTTGGCGGTGATCCTGATTCTGTCACTATTTTAGGATACAGTGCTGGAGCTATTAGTGTAGTATTGCACATGGTGTCTCCTATGTCCGCAGGTAGTATCTGAAACTAGAAATAACTCGCTAAACTCAAAATTATATTGAAATCATTTTTAGATAGATAGATAGTTATTTATTCATGTTAAATCACAAAAAAAAATGTCGTACGTCAATAAATAATATAGTAAAAACCGGTCAAGTGCAAGTTGAACTTGCACAATTAGTGTTCCGTACGTTGATTGTTTTTAAAATAAAAAAATTTTGTTAGGGTGGTATAAAATGATCAGTGACTTCACAAAGTTTTCAACAAAGTTTGTTTCCAATCTTTACTGAAAACTGGTGACCATGAATTTTTTTTTTTTTATATACCAAATAAATTATTAAAGGTAATGCACTCGTGATAATTTTTTTTCAATCTATACCCCGTGGAGAATATTTCAGAATTTTTTCAAAATTTTTTGATCAGTACTTTTCGAGATAAGGTAGGGGACAGCGATTTTTTAAAAGTAATACGAAGAAAAGTGTGCGCAAGTATTACATTATATATATATATTTTTTACTCGTGTTTTCACAAGCTTTCATTTGACACCACACTCGATGACCTAGTAAAAAAATTTTTTTTTCACTTCCGATTTCACCCCTCAAAACGAAACTCTTAAGTCAAAATTTATGTTACGGTGGTATAAAATGATCAGTGAGTTCACAAAACACACCCCAAATAAGTTTTCAACAAAGTTTGTTTCCAACCTTTACTGAAATCTGATGACCTTGAAATTTTTGTTTTTTTTATATACCATATAAATTATTAAAGGTAATGCACTCGTGATAATTTTCGTTCAATCTACACCCCGTGGAGAATATTCCAGAATTTTTTCGAAATTTTTTGATAAGTACTTTTCGAGATAAGGCCCGGGACAGCGAATTTCGCGAATTTTTAAAAAATAACACAAAGAAAAGTGCGCGCAAGAATAATATTATATATATATTTTTTACTCGTGTTTTCACAAGCTTTCATTTGACACCACACTCGATGACCTAGTAAAAAAATTTTTTTTTCACTTCCGACTTCACCCCCCAAAACTAACCCCTTAAGTCAAAATTTAATTCTCAAAACTACATGGCTCTGATGAGGCCATCAATTCCTATATTATTACCAAATTTCATCTTTCTATGTCAAATAGTTTCGGAGAAAATCGGGTGTGACCGACAGACAGACAGACACCGAAGTGATCTTATAAGTGTTCCGTACGGAACACTAAAAATAATATAATAAAAAATGTAGCCACTATACTGATCAAAGCAATACTACACAAATGTTAATACATAACATACCTACGTCTATGCCATTTACACTTAAGAAAGAAACAAGTCTGGGAACAAAGTCCCCAAAAACAAAACTCAGCACCTAAAAGTTATAACAAAGGTACTCGTTTATAGAGTAAAAAGCATTTTCCACCAAAAATTTTTTAACTCTTTTTTTCAAATTCTTTGACTGGCAGATCTCTAATATTTTATAGTAACACATTAAAAAAATTTACTGCCCAGTACCCAGGACCCGTTTGACATCTCTTCAGCCTTTAATATATTAGAATTAGATTCCTCTTATGCCTGGTGTCATAGCAATGCACATCACCATGGCATTTGTAGGACTGATCATATTGCTTTAAGAATCGGAGATTCTCGAGAATGTACTGGGAAGGAACCGTTAAAATTCTGAGCAATACAAATGACTGTCTGCAATCATCCCTGAAACCAATTCCATCCAGTATTCTCAGTGCCCTAGGCTGCAAGCTGAACACTCTATAGGTCTGTGAAGAGTGTCCCCAGACGAGAATGGAATAAACAAGACGAGAGTGAAATATTGAGTGATAGGCATTTCGCAATATTTGCTGAGAAAAACACAGTGTGCAAGATTCCGGAGTACAAAAAGATGTTTGCTCAATTCTTTACACTTATATGTGCACCCCAATGCAGCTTTGGATCTAAATATACATCTAAAAATCTCACCTCATCCACCCCCACATTCAAGTCATACACCTTTCTTAAGGAAAAAATAACCCGTTTGGTTTTACCGCTATTCAAAGCCAGTCAGTTTACATCAAACCACTATTTAACACCCTCTCGTGCCGCCAAGCCACCGTCGTATCGTCAGCAAAGAGTGTGTACTTAGCTGCATTGTTTATATCTGGCAAGTCATTAATATATATCAAAAAAAGTATTGAACCCAGCACTGAGCCTTGGGGAACTCCAATATTAATCACACTCTCTGTCGACGACACTCCAGAGACCCTCAAGGTATGATTCAATAAGTGATATGCTTTCATAAGAAAGTCATATAAGATTATCCAAATGGTGCTCTCCTTGCTGCAGTCATCTTTAATTTTACTTTTATTCTACAAATATAAATAAATAATTTGTCAGCCACTAGCGGTTTTAAACATTTAAAAAGTTAATTTAAATGCCAATGTAATGCAAAAGTTCACCTTATTTTCTTAGATTACAAATTAGTTCCTATAAAGCCGGCTCCATGTTATTTTCTATTCTATTCTAAAATTTCTTGTGGATTCGCCTTAATTCGATTCAAATTAATATACTAAAATAATACACGTAGAATGCCCAAGACCACCCTTGTTCATTGGGTTAGTATTTACATTTCTAGAGTTTTTGTGAGCTTGGAGTTAACATATTATAACATGAATATTATCGTTCAAGAATTGTTATTATTACACAGCCCCACAAAAAAAAAAGTGGGGTATACTTTTGATGCGATATATCAGATCCGTAGTATTTTTGCCCGCTGATCACGAATCTGACGTCAGAATATCGCCATCACATCTCAATTTTTTTCTAACCTCAAAAAAATAGGTAAAAATTAGTAAAAATTAAGAAAACATACTCCTAAAAATTTGATTCAAGCTTTTTTTCATGAATCCAAAGATGTATTAATATGTATTCGGACACGCTAAGCTAATATTCATCGGTTGGATTGAGCCATACAGTTCTGTTTTCTTTCTAACCTCAATAAATCAGACAGATATAGTGCTTCTCGAATGCAAAAACGAATTCAAATTAAAATTCAACCGATCCTTACCAAATTTGGTACACGGGGATTTTTTGGGTCGCTGATCACGAATCTGAGGTTGGATTTGCAAAATTCAAGATGGCAGATGTTTTCGCGCCATTTTGAACGCCGAGAAAAATTCATCGGTCGATTTTTATTCTTCTACCTGCATCCAGGGCACCTCCACGTGGTGACGGTGGGCAACGGTGTTACTCCACTAGCCGGCAGAGTCCCTGGATAACGGCTTAGATGCCGTCATGGCAGGTAGAAGAAAGAGAATTACGATGCAGGGACTCGGAAAACCCAGTATCGGCGGTTGGTCAGGGTGGGAAAGCGGGCCAGCAGCCGTCGTCATCCAGCGACCGTAGCTCTTCATGTGTGGGTGACTTGGCTCATGTAGAGTATAATGCTACAAGAAAACGGTCTCGCGGTACAAGGACTTTTCATAAGTGCGATAAAAACAGTGATTCATTTTGTTATATTTGCTGTCAACACGTATTGAGTAAAATGGGGTCACCGATAACGGATAAGATTAAAACCTTATATAAGGATTGTTTTAACATTGAAATACAGCACCAGGATACAGATTGGGTTCCCCACATCATTTGCAGTTCTTGCAAAATAATGTTGTACATCAATAAGAAGGCGATTAAATATTCCAGACCAGCAATATGGAATAGACCATACAGTGAAAATGATTGCTACTTTTGTATGAATGTTGTATCTAGGCATAACCGAAAAAATAAAAGCACTATTACTTATAACGATGTTTCGACAGTAACAAGACCAACTAAACTAATTCCGCCTCCTGAACCACTTGATGCTGATGTTATGGAAACAAATGATTTCACCTTATCAGTTCATGCCGAAAACATTGAGACTGTCGAAAAAGATTCAAACACTGTTACTAATGAATGTTCTAGTGACAACCTATCATATACTAGTGACACAGATAAAGAATTTCTACCATACAACCGTAAACCAGAACCAATACTCGTATCACAGTCAGAACTTAGTGATCTAGTCAGAGATTTAGGCTTATCCAAAGATGGTTGAGAGCATCTTGCTTCCTTTTTAAAGAAAAGACATTTACTTAAGCCAGAAGCTACGATTTCTTATTATAGAAACAGAGATGAAGAATTTCGAAAATATTTCACAATGGACGAGGAATTGTCACTTTCATATTGTACCGATGTAAAAGGTCTAATGGATGAATTTCAAAATAACTCATACGATCCTGAAGAATGGAGACTGTTCATTGATTCTTCTAAACGGAGCATTAAGGCAGTTTTGCTGCATAATACCAACGTTTACGCTCCCATTCCGATTGCTCATTCCACAGTTATGGAAGAGCAATATGAAAAAATGAAGCAGCTTTTGATAAAAATAAAATATGCTGATCATAACTGGAAAATTTTGTGGAGATCTGAAAATTGTAACAATATTGCTTGGCCAACAGTCAGGGTTTACACTTTATCCCTGTTATAAATGTCTGTGGAATAGCAGAGACAGGGAACGTCATTATAAGAAAAAAAAATTGGCCAACAAGAGAATCGTTCACTCCTGGTGAAAATAATGTATTCTTTCCACCATTGGTAGATCCAGGAAAAGTTCTTATTCCCCCGCTTCACATTAAGCTTGGACTTATGAAGCAATTCACGAGAGCATTAGATACAAACTGTCCATGTTTCAAATATTTGCATAAAAAATTTCCGAAATTTTCTGAAGCTAAAATTAAGGCAGGCGTATTTGACGGGCCACAAATAAGAAAATTGTTTCAAGATTCATTATTTGTTACTAAAATGAATAAAGTTGAAAAAGCTGCTTGGCTTAGTTTTAAAGAAGTCGCAACAAACTTTTTGGGAAATAATAAAAGTCCTAAGTACAAAGAAATAGTCGAGAAAATGGTAAAAAATTTTCAAACATTAGGTTGCTTAATGAATCTAAAATTACATTTCCGGGACTCCCACATCGATGATTTCCCAGATAATCTTGGTGACTACAGTGAGGAGCAAGGGGAACGTTTTCACCAAGATCTGAAAATCATAGAAAATCGGTATCAAGGACGATGGGATGACCATATGCTAGCGGACTATTGCTGGTCGCTAAAAGGAGAAACAAGTCCTCAAAAGCGTTTGGGCAGAAAGCCTTTGAATAGGTCATTCGCGGAAAAAAGAACAAGATACAGCCAAAAAAAGGAAAGTTAGGCGCGGGTCTAACCTTCGCAATTCTAGAGCTTAAGGGTCTACTATTTGAGAGTATATGGTTTAAAAGTCCTAGTTTTGAGTTTATTGGGTCTCATTTTTAAAGTTACAGGGTTATTGAGGTCTATTTTTGGAGGTTACAGGGTGTGGGAGTCTAAGGTTTCAGGGTTTAGGGTTTAAGAGTATCAGGTTTGAGGATTCCCCAACTGTATACCAAATTTGGTAGGAATCGGTTGGTTTTCAAAAATTTTGTCCGCCATCTTGTATCCGCCATTTTGAATTTTGCAAATCCGACCTCAGATTCATGATCAGCAACCTAAAAAAACCCCCGTGTACCAAATTTGGTAAGAATCGGTTTTGAATTTTAATTTGAATTCATTTTTGCATTCGAGAAGCACTATATCTGTCTGATTTATTGAGGTTAGAAAGAAAACAGAACTGTATGGCTTAATCCAACCGATGAATATTAGCTTAGCATGTCCGAATACATATTAATACATCTTTGGATTCATGAAAAAGCTTGAATCAATTTTTTAGGAGTATATTTTTCTTAATTTTTACTAATTTTTACCTATTTTTTGAGGTTAGAAAAAAAATTGAGATGTGATGGCGATATTCTGACGTCAGATTCGTGATCAGCGGGCAAAAAATACTACGGATCTGATATATCGCATCAAAAGTATACCCCACTTTTTTTTTTGTGGGGCTGTGTTATTAAAAAGCACTTTTAAACTTATGATTGAAAACTATTAAAACATTCTACGGAGAATTCCACATATTATAGCTAATTTCTATGTTCTTTTTTTTAGGCTTGTTTCACAAAGCAGTTGCTATGAGCTGCTCGCCTACTTCCCAGTGGCCAATAGGACATGATCAAATAGACCTAGTGAAGAAACAAGGAAAATTTGTAAATTGTCCTGATGAGACACCACGAAATGTTGTAGCATGTTTAAGAACGAAGTCGGCTATTGAAATGGGAAATTCCTTACCCAGATTTGCTGTAAGTATTTTTCTTCGGTCAGAATATTGGAATTATCCATGTAAAAAAATAATCTGCACTAACAAACACAAGTATAAACATATTTGGTTTCATTCTTGGTTCTTCGTCAACTCATATTAATAATTTCCTTCGTTATAGCGACAGCATTTGTATTATACATGGATTTTCTTGTTTGAAACGATATATATATACATATATATATATATATTATATATATATATATATATATATATATATATATATATGTATGTATATATATATATATATATATATATATATATATATATATATATATATATATATATATATATATATATATACAGGGTTACAGGGAAAGTCGTCCTAGATAATTAAGGACGTTATAGTTTAGGTCGTTTCTGACCGATTTGACTCTATGACATGATGTCCTAAACTTAACCGTTTTCGAGATATTGAAGTTCTAAAAAAAAACATGTTTTTTTATTAGAGGTTCTCGAGTGCGATTTTTTGGTTATTTTTAGTTAGTCTGTATGTCAAGTATCAAAAATCATCAAAAAAATTTGAACTGGTTACTAACAGTTTCAAATGGCGGCTTGTTAATGTTTCTAAATTACGAATTTTTACCAAGTGTTTCCTACTTTAAATCAATAAAGAGAAAAAAAAAATGTATGGAAGTTATTCTGTAAATTATTTTTAAAAAACTGTTACGTCTTTTTAGCTATCAAAAAAGGTATAATACTAGGAGTTTAATAGAAAAAACTGTGCACAGAATGACACCTAAAGCGGGCTCGGGTAGCAAAAGGTAAATTTTTAGTTCTAGGTGAAAATACGAAAAATACACAAATAAAACAAAAAACCTTGCAATTTAATATTTTTTATTAATTATAATTCATGTTCTATATGGTCGCCCCTATTTCTAACACAAATTCTCATTCTTTTTCTTAAATTACTTTTCACAACGCTGGTTGTGAGGTGTCGCCTCATTTCGTCAGCCGCATCAATTATTTTTTGTCCATCCACGTTTTCGACAGGAGTCATCTGGTCGTATACGAGACTTTTCATGTGACCCCCACACATAAAAATCTATCGGTGTGAGGTCTGGGCTTCTCGCCGGCCAAGGTATGGGTCCGCCTCTTCCAATCCATTTATTGGGATAATTGTCATTGAGCCATGCACGAACACTTCCTCTGTAGTTACCTGGGCAGCCATCGTGTTGAAAGTACATGTTTTGTCTCAAACCAATAGGTAGGTCTTCCATCAAATTAGGTAAATCGTTCCGCAAAAAATTGTCGTATTCCTCGCCATTCAAATTATCTGGCAGGAAGAATGGCCCAACCAAATAATTTGAAATTATACCCATCCACACATTTAAGCTGAATCTTGTTTGTGATCCTTTCGTTCTTTTTTGTTTGGGTTGCCTTCCTCTTTAGAAGCCCAATAGTGGGCATTGTGGTAGTTTTGTAAGACCGTCTTTGTCGAATTTCGACTCGTCAGTCCATAGTATTTTCTTAAAAAAAGATGCATCTTCGACATCGGTATTGAGCATAAATCTGCAGAATTCTAATCGTCGTAACGGATCCCCTTTTTCAATGACTTGCACGGGCGTATAGTGGTAAGGGTGTTGCCCAACAGTATGCATTACAAACCATACCTTCCACTGCGAAATACCAAGCTGTTGTGCGACAACATTTGCAGATGCGGTTGGGTCCACCTCAAAGAGACGTCGTATTTCGTTTTCTTCGTCTTCGTCAAAGATACGTGGTCGTCCCATGTCAGTCCGCCGTCTTTGTACGGAACCAGTTTCTCGTAGTCTTCGATAAGTTCCATCAAATACGCTAACATCAGGTACACGACGAGTAGGATATTGCAGTATGTATTCATCACGTGCACGCGACGACACTCCTTCGCAAAATCCGTAACACATTAGGATGTCAGCATATTCCTGGTTGGTATACGTTGCCATATTCACAAGCAGAGATCAAAATCCAGTTATGAGCCAATTCACACAGTCAGAAGATGAAACACAGATATTTTTGAAAAGCACGGTATAGCACATTTACCACGGACGAATCGCATGAGCAGACTAAAAATCATTCAATAATGTTTAGTGAACAGAAAATGTCACTCGCACAGAGAGTACCCCCGACCGGAAAAAAAAAAATGCTTACCCAACCCTTTTTATTGTTTGAAACGTACAGGTAGTAAACCGGTAATTGGTAGTATCTAAATTCTATTATTATGTTACTCTACATTTGGGCCTATTGAAATCTCATTTTCTTAGAATTTTCAATAGATCCAGTAGATATTATACCGTTTTAGATAGCTAAAAAGACGTAAAAGTTTTTAAAATAATTTGCAGAATAACTTCCATACATCTTTTTTTTCTCTTTATTGATTTAAAGTAGGAAACACTTGGTAAAAATTCGTAATTTAGAAACATTAAGAAGCCGCCATTTGAAACTGTTAGTAACTAGTTTAAATTTTTTTGATGATTTTTGATACTTGACATACAGACTAACTAAAAATAACCAAAAAATCGCACTCGAGAACCTCTCATAAAAAAAAAATCGATATAAAAGCAAAAAAAACATGTTTTTTTTAGAAAATCTTTAAAACTTCAATATCTCGAAAACGGTTAGGTTTAGGACATCATGTCATAGAATCAAATCGGTCAGAAACGACCTAAACAATAACGTCCTTAATTATCTAGGACGACTTTCCCTGTAACCCTGTATATATGTATATATATATATATATATATATATATATATATATATATATATATATATATATATATATATATTTATATATACATATACACTGAAACAATAAAACATTTAAGAGTTAGTAGGGTTGTGTTTTAGAATTGGAAGAAATAGACAAAAAAAAAAAATAAAAAAAAAAGATCAGAGAAGACGTCATACAGTACAGAAACTCGAAAATAGAAGAAACGTTGAAAAGTTTGAAACACGTAAACAAACAAATAAATGAAGGGAGACATCAAATAATAAACTTATAAATAATGATAACCAAGAGATTGCACAAATCAAAGAGATAAGGAAAGCTACAGATAAATATTATCAAATAATATATGACACAAAAATACCGCCACCGCCCGGAAAGAAGAAGAAGGAAATAGAGTCATAGTAAGAAATGTGGTATGTGAAGAAATTCCCGATGTAACAACGGATGAAATAATGAACGCCCTACAGCATATGCACAACAACAACAGAGAACCAGGGGACGATCAGATAACTATAGAAATAATAAAATATGGAGGGGCATCGATAGTACAATCTCTTCAAGCTCTATTTAACAGATGCTTCGTCGAAAGTAAAAATATCAACACCCTGGGTAAACGCTTTGATCGTGCTTATATGTAAAAAGGGAAATAAATTTAAATTGGAGAATTACAAATCCATCAGCCTGTTATCGGTACTAAACAGAATCCTCACTAGAATCATAACATATAAATTAACGAACAAATTAGACAGTTATCGACCACGTGAACAAGCGGGGATTTAGACGGGGATACAGCACTTTGGACCATCTTCAAACAATTAAAACTACTAGGGGAAAAAGCAAATGAATGTAAGGTCACTTTGTGGATAGAAATGGTTTGACTACGAAAAAAGCATTTGATTCCGTAAAGATAGGGACAGTCCTTAATGCATTAAGTAACAGCAGAGTCGATGAAAGGTACACAACTCTTCTTGAATACATGTATAAAAATGTCACATCACAAATAATGCTTGAAGAAAAAACAAATAAAATCAAAATTAAAAGAGAAATTAGACAAGGCGACTCGATATTCTCAAAGCTGTTTACTTTGACTCTAGAAGACATGTTTCAAATTGTTAAAGTGGGAAAATAAAGGAATACTAATGGACGGTGAACGATTAAATCACTTAAGTTTCGCAGATGATATCACTCATATCGCCAACACAAAAAAGAAGAATTACAAGAAATGCTGATGGAATTAAATAACAAGTCTCGAGAAATAGGTCTAAAAATAAACTTCACCAAAACCAAATATTTGAACGACGAAAGTGAAGATAACAGCCAGGAACTATTAATAGAAGGTGAAAGAATAGTAAAGGTACAAACATTCATATATTTAGGACAAAAAATCGAAATATCAAAAAATAATTTAAAAACTGACTTGAATAGAAGAGTTTCGTTAGCTTCGTCTGCGTTCGGAAGGTCACAATCTACATTCAAATTGGGCATCTCAAATACAATAAAAGCCAGAGTATTCGATCTGTATGTACTACCGGCATATGGCACTGAAACGAGAACTTTAAATAAATGTATAATAAATAAACTTCAGGTAACCCAACGAGCAATGGAGAGGAGGGTCCTAAATATCGGACTCCAAGATCGTATTCCTAACATCGAGATACGAGGAAGATCAAAAGATGTAGTGCAAGTTGGAATTGGGGCGGAGTATGTAGCAAGGCTGAATGAAATAGATGGACATGCCGTATAGTTGAATGGACGCCTAGAGAGCACAAAAGATGCAGAGGTAGACCACAGACAAGATGGACGGACGACATAAAATGATTAGCAGCGATTGGATGCAAAAAGCACATCCGACTACGAATGGAATAAACTAGTGATGATGATAAGTTGTGTTTACATGCCTTTAAAAAAAAAATATATATATACGGCAGAGCATTTGGGGAACGAAACAACAAAACAAAATATTGTCATATTTAACATCATTCTATATTACAATTTTTAATATGGTATTGATAACCTGAAGATATTTTTAGATTAGTACTAGTGCCACAGTTAGTAATTTTAGTTATTTCTTGGGGTGTCACTAAAGGATCTTAAATATTTTAAGACTAGTATCACTACCACCGTCATTAAAGTTATTTATTTCTTGGTTGGTTACTAATGGATCTTAATGATTTAAAAGTCGTTTGTATTTCGTTTTCCTTTTATTTTGAGTTGACAATATATATTAAGTAAGTTTAAAGATTAAAATTCCTATTAATTAGAAACTAAGTAAGTGTTTACTGGGTCAATTAGCCTACTTTGGGAATCAGCATTTCTATTTGATTCCTCAAAATATATCGTAAATAAATCATCTAGTTTTAGTCTGAACCATGTTAATCGTGAATCAGTGTCTCTACTTTTAAGAACGTAAAGGAAAGGTATGTGATTTGTGACAATTATGAATCTCGTACCTAATAAATATGGTTGGAAATGGTTTTCGCTCACGCTATAGATGCCAATTTAGTTTTCTCTATTGAAATAACTGTATTGAGCTTTATTTAAGATAGTGCTGCCAAGAGCTATAGATTTCCGATGGTTAACTATCTCTTCGGAATTGTTCAGGGAAATTTGATTACTGGAGAAGATGTAGAACAATAAGGCATTTCTTGTAGTTTAAGATAAAATATTGCAAGTATATTTTGAGCCTATTTTGACATTTAAATAATTTTGTTAAGGATTGGGCAATTTTGTTTAAAGTCTTTAATAAATTTTCTATAAAATCCCACAAGTTTTTTGGGCTTCGCAATTTTGCTAACTCATTCTACTTTGGATGAGTAAAGATATACCTATAATATATAATTCTACATACAAACACCTTCCACGTTTAGAGAGTTTTAAATTTCTAATTATGTTGCTGGAGTATTTAAAAAATTTCTATTAACCTTTTACTGTGTTCAGGCGAGTTATTTTCATTAGTCATGAAAGAGTAGCTGGTTGCCTTTTAATCAAAATAAAAACCGGCCAAGTCCAAGTCAGGCTTACGCAATTAGTGTTCTGTATGGTGATTGCTTTTAAATTAAAATAAAATTCTTACCTAGAGTAAGTTAATTAGGTCCCTGACATGTATATATCTTAAGATCCAATATATATTTTAACTTTTTTCTTAATTATTAATGTATAATAGTAGTAAAAATTTAAAACTTATATTTACTACCTAAATAAAATCATTTTTTTCTCGGTACGTATTCGTTGATCACCAAATGCTTAAAGCAACAGCTCTTAGTCCCAGTTATATTCACAACTTTCAACGAAATAAACCTTCAGCATTTTTGTCGATCAATTTTCTTTTTATATCAGATAAATTACTAAACGTAATGCGCTTGTGATAATTTAAGCTTAGTCTACACTTTATGGAGACTATTCTAGAATTTTTTCAAAACATTTTGGTGCAGGCACAAACTTTTTTAAAAATAATACAAAGAAAAGTGTGAACAAGTATTACATTTTTTTTTTGAACTCGAGTCTTGACAAACTTTCATTTGACACCTCCACTCGATGACCTGATAATTTTTTTTCTCACTTCCGATTTAACCCCCCTCTCCAAACTAACGCCTTCAGACAAATTTTGACTTCTAAAACTACACAGCTCTAATTAGACCATCATTTCCTATATTTGTGCCAAATTTCAACCTTCTATGTCAAATAGTTTCGGAGAAAGTCGGATGTTACCGACCGACGGACAGACGGACACCGAAGGAATCCCATAAGTATTCCGTACGGAACACTTAAAAGAGTCTGTTATAATATAAACATAGTCTCCTACAGTTATACTGAACGCAGATTTAATTGCAACACTAGCTAAACTTAATGTTATGAAATTAATCTAAAATCTTCACGTTATTGGTAAGGAAACTCACTGCTTTTAATTATCTTATTTATTTTTCTATAATCTATACATATACACTGTTCAAATCTTCGGTTTTTTATTTGATTAGGTTTAACTGAGAGTGAGATTATTTTATCCCGTAACATCTGGTTGATTTGTACCCTATTAGTTCTCGTTTTTTAAATCCTAGATGAATAAAGCTTAACATTATTGTATCCTTCAGTTACTATTAGTTGGAGAATATTATTAGTAAAAAGTTTTTATTACTTAAATATTCGGTCTTTAATTGTTATTAATATATATATATATATATATATATATATATATATATATATATATATATATATATATATATATATATATATATATATATATACATATATATATATATATATATATATATATATATATATATATATGTATATATATATATATATATATATATATATATATATACATATATATATATATATATATATATATATATATATATATATATATATATATATATATATACATATATATATATATATATATATATATATATATATATATATATATATGTATATATATATATATATATATATATATATATATATATATATTTAAACAATTAATATAACAAAGGATAATAATATATTGTGTTTTAGATCATTCTATAAAGATGAATTAACATTAACACTTGATAATTATATCTTGTGTGTGTCTTTGTACTTTATAAAAGTTTTTGGCCAAATCTCATGGCATAATGAGTGTTACTTAACTGACCTAAAATGTCTGTGTTATAAAGTAAAGAAAGTACGTCTTTTGGATTTTTTTTTTCATAATCTATGCATACACGATGTCTTCGATACGAACGTAGGCGACCCTCTCGCCTTTGCCTGTGGTTGATATGTTTTTAAGTAATTCCACAAACAAAAGGAACCTACAGTTTAATACCTATTCTAGCGCAAAAGGCAGACACCTAAACCACTACGCTTTGGCCGTCTCTATACACGATGTAAGGAATATTTTTCTTTAGGTGCGACTAAATAAGGAGGAAATTATTTTTTCTTTTAACATCTGCTTGGGTTAATCTTTCATTTGTTCCTGGTTTTAAATGGAACGCAGTGTTAACATTAAAACTTGATAATCGTATCTTTTAGTTTATTTGTATTTGACGAAAGGTAGTAACTAAACTTTACATTAAAAATTAATTAGTGTTACTATTTTTTTCAATAATTAATTTATTTAGGGACGGGAAAATTAATGGAAGTTCATTTTATCTTTTAATATATATAGTTAGTTTGTTCTTTTATTAATTCGCAATTTGTAAAAGCACACTACTCTTGAGTCATTTAATAGGATTAATTGGTTTTGTGTATGCAACAGTGTTTTCTTAGTATTAGGCCGGTCAGTTATTATTATTTTCAATTATTTCAAAAAGTATCAATTATATTTTGTGGTTTAGAATTTTTGGTAGAGTAGCTGTATGATTTTGGCTCATTCTTCTTCATAAAAACTAAATTTAACGTTGTGAGAAAATTAAAATTATGAATCCGATATAAAATGTGTAGGTCTGTTATTTACTTTTCTGAAATCTACACATACACAATAAGTAGGTTTACCCGAAAAATTCATTTCTATTTGGACATTATTATTAAAGTTCCAGTCCAAGGACTAAAACAGAGAGCATTTATTTTCTCGTTCAATGTTTGGAGTCTAGTATTTTTACTTTCCTGATTTCCAAATGGTAATATAGTAAAGGCTGCTGACATTACTTTATTTAACAGTGTTGGTACATGATAATTTATCTCGTTTCAAGTAAAAAAAACTGCTTAAAGTCGGGGATCTAATAATGGGTTTATTGTCGATATTCACATCAATTGTTTTGTGTCTTAAATTCCTGTGCAGAGTTTAATAATATTTCTATAATTTCATCGCCTAAGATTCATTTTGAAATATTTCAAATATTTATTTAAAAACCAGAATTAAAAATCTGTGATTTTTAAACTTTATTTAAAGAAAATCCTATATAAAAGTTATCAAATATTTGTCTAGCCGTTATTATTCGTTAGATGTTTGATATATTGGCTAAAGTAAAAAATCACAGTTTAATATTTTAGAAGAATCGGGTGGAAATTTTTCAAATGTTTAGGATAAACGGTTTCTCTGGTGCAATCTAATTTTGACATATATTTTTTTAAGAACAGACATTTCAAATGATCATCATTTCAACTAAAAAGATATCTAGAATAATATGAAAATGTTATGGTCAATTTAGCCTTACCTATTAACGAAATTGAAGTAAACCAAATCCCTAAGGTGAGCACCTACACTTGTTAACTCAACAATTGAATCGTTACTTATTTCGACATATTTTATTAGCTAAGATGCTTTTAGTAAGGAAATACCTGGTTCCAAATTTATAGCAGTTTACTAGGCAACTATCTAATAGGTGCCTCTTATTCCGGCTTACTAGAAAGTTGCATACTTCATAGTTTTTAACTCTGTACGAAGCTCAAGTTCGATCATTAATGAAATGCTGCTTCCATTTTCTGGGCTATGATATTCTGTATCAGTTAGATTTTACACGCCAGGGCGTATTTGCCCAATTGAAGATCGAAAGGAAAACTGGTGGCTCGAGTTTATACTATAACTGTTTGGAAAGTGTTCTATGGATGTAGCCGGAAGGATATCTCCCTGAGCAGTGTATACCAGGAATACACCTAGCGATAATACATTATATCCTAATGAAGTTCAGATTGTCATTTCCCTACCATCTTTAAGAACTCTTTCGTACACATCACTTGAAAAACACCACCTAGTGCCGTGTCTCTCACCAAATACATCCTACAGGTATCTAGAACCGACATGAATCGGTACTTCCGCGCCCTTTTCGCCCTGATAGCTATTTGAATGTTTTCCTACAGTAAGTGTGCTATATTAATAAAAAAATACATAGCCAGGCATCTTTACTTTAAAATGTTGTTATAGTATAAGGATGTTGGATAAATGTGTCATCTTATTGTGTTATTTAAGGAATTTGGCACCGACCCTCTGTTAATATGGAAACCAGTCATTGAAAACGATTTTGGACAAGAAAGATTCTTAACAGATAACCCAACTAAACTCATATTGGAAGGTAAATTTCACAAAGTGCCCTTTATTACTGGGGTCACCACAGATGAATTCGCTTATAGAGAAATTTGTAAGTAAAAATATATTATATTATTATTATTACAAAAAGTTCTTCTTTCTCACATTTGATCAATGTGGTTCCATGTTTGGCTGACGGGCCAAAACCAAGTCAGCACAAACGCTATTACCATTCCGTATTAAGGAATGACCTGACAATGTTACATGTTTTTCAAAATCACTGACTTCTGAATGTTTCTGTGTATGTCCGTGTTGAGTCCCAATTGCACTAAATGTGGTGTGAATGTTATTGGTGTAAGGCCTGTGGCTGATATAATGAGGGGGACAATGATGACTTTTTCCGGTCTCCATAGCCTTTTTATTTCCGTTGCAAGGTCTGTGTATTTGGAAATTTTTTCTGTGTATTTCGCTTGGATGTTTGTGTCGTTGGGGACAGCTATGTCAATCAGATAGGTGACTTTTCCTTTTTTGCACTGAAAAGTAATATCGGGTCTATTGGCGGAGACTGTTTTATCTGTATGGATACCGATATCCCAGTAGAGCTTGTAATCTTCATTTTCAAGTATGGATGTTGGCGTGTATTTGTAGTAGGGATCTGTGTTTTCTATGAGTCTGTATGTTGTAGCCAGTGCTTGGTGAACCACTTTGGCAGCTGAATCATGCCTGGCTGTGTACTCCGTTCCGGCCAATATTTTACATCCGCTCGTTATGTGTTCGATCGTTTCTTTCTGCTGGTGGCATTTCCTACATCTGTCCTCTGCAATAGTCGGGTCTTTGATGATATGCTTTTGGTAGTTTCTGGTTAATATGACTTTATCCTGGATGGCAAGTAAGAAGCCTTCAGTCTCAGGGAATAGCTGCCCATCCCGTAACCAGGTGTATGATTGTTTTTTATTTACGTGGTCTTGTTCTATGTGGTATCTGTGTTTTCCGTGGAGTGTTTTCTCTGACCACGTTTTCATCTTTTCCTGTTGTAATTGGGTGTGACTGTGTGTGTCTGCTGAGTGGTCTGCCCGGGATATTATTATTATTACAAAAAATTTCTTCTTTCTCACATTTGGTCAATGTGGTTCCATGTTTGGCTGACGGGCGCAAACCAAGTCAGCACAAACGCATTACCATTGTGTATTAAGGAATGATCTGACAATGTTACATGTTTTCAAAATCACTGACTTCTGAATGTTTTTGTGTATGTTTGTGTTGAGTCCTAATTGTACTAAATGTGGTATGAATGTTATTGGTGTAAGGCCTGTGGCTGATATAATGAGGGGGACAATGATGACTTTTTCTTGTCTCCATAGCCTTTTTATTTCCGTTGCAAGGTCTGTGTATTTGGAAATTTTTTCTGTGTATTTCGTTTGGATGTTTGTGTCGTTGGGGACAGCTATGTCAATTAGATAGGTGACTTTTCCTTTTTTGCATTGAAAAGTAATATCGGGTCTATTGGCGGAGACTGTTTTATCTGTATGGATACCGATGTCCCAGTAGAGCTTGTAATCTTCATTTTCAAGTATGGATGTTGGCGTGTATTTGTAGTAGGGATCTGTGTTTTCTATGAGTTTGTATGTTGTTGCTAGTGCTTGGTGAACTACTTTGGCAGCTGAATCATGCCTGGCTGTGTACTCCGTTCCGGCCAATATTTTACATCCGCTCGTTATGTGTTCGATCGTTTCTTTCTGCTGGTGGCATTTCCTACATCTGTCCTCTGCAATAGTCGGGTCTTTGATGATATGCTTTGGTAGTTTCTGGTTAATATGACTTTATCCTGGATGGCAAGTAAGAAGCCTTCAGTCTCAGGGAATAGCTGCCCATCCCGTAACCAGGTGTATGATTGGTTTTTATTTACGTGGTCTTGTTCTATGTGGTATCTGTGTTTTCCGTGGAGTGTTTTCTCTGACCACGTTTTCATCTTTTCCTGTTGTAATTGGGTGTGACTGTGTGTGTCTGCTGAGTGGTCTGCCCGGGCTAAGTCGAGAGGTGTGTAGTTTTTGTCTGCTTTCACTGTCGCTGTGTGGAGGCTGGTTTGCTTGCTGTGAAAGAATTTCCTAAGTGTTTGTATTTGTTTTGTGTGTAATGATCTGATGTCTATAATTCCTCTTCCTCCTGCCTTCCTCTCGATGGTAAGTCTTTCTTTGCATGCGTTGGGGTGTAATTTCCTGTATTTGGTGAATTGAGATCGTATAAGGATGTGAATATTTTCTATGTCTGTTTGTGACCATTTGATGATACCAAATGAATATGTGAGTATAGGTATAGCGAACGTGTTGATGGCTTTAGTGAGATTCTTAGAGTTGAGTTTTGTTTGCAAAAGTTTCGTCAGTCTGTTTTTGAATTCGGTTCTGAGCTCTGTTTTGATGTGAGTGTGGTTGAGTTTGGTGCTTTGTTGGAAGCCTGGATATTTGTATGTTTCTTTGTCGAACATGTTATCGAGCGTTTCATTGTTGATGGTTTCTGTCTCATGGTGGCACTTCCATTGGCCTTTGTTGATGTGGAGCACTTTGCATTTACTTATACCAAATTCCATATTGACATCTACGGTGAATATTTCTGTGATTTTGAGGAGTTCTTTCAGCTGTGTTTGTGTGGCAGCGTAGAGTTTTATGTCGTCCATATATAGGAGGTGGTTTATTTTATGTTGATTGAGTTTTTGGTGTCTGATATTGAAGCCATGCTCTGTTCTGTTTAGTATATTTGAGAGTGGATTGAGACAGAGGCAAAACCATAGAGCACTGCGCGAGTCTCCCTGAAATATACCCCGTCTGATGTACAGCTCTTCTGTTTGGATCCGTTCGGTTTGTGTTTCTAGGCGTATTTTGGTTTTCCATGTTTTCATAATTTGCGCGAGAAACTGCCTGAGGTGTTGGTTGATTTTATAGATTTCTAGGGCCCTGATTAACCAGCTGTGGGGTATGGAGTCGAAGGCTTTTTTATAGTCTATGTAACCGATGTGAAGGTTTCTGTGTTCTTTTCTGGTTTGTCCCATAATCACGCTATCTATAATAAGCTGATCTTTGCATCCTCGACTATTTTTCCTGCATCCCTTCTGCTCTTCTGTGAGAATATTGTTGTCTGTTAGGTGTTGTTCTATTTTCTTCGAAATTGTGGCTGTGATGATCTTGTATAGGGTTGGAAGACAGGTGATAGGTCGGTAGTTTGACGGGTTTGTGGTGTCTGAGCTTTTTGGTTTAACGTATGTTATTCCTTGTGTGAGGAAAGTGGGAAATGTGTGTGGTTGTAGAATGGCTTTGATGATTTGGTGCGTGAGTGCTTCGTGTGTGGTGGTAAACTGTTTGTACCAGAAGTTTTGTATATTATCTATTCCAGGACATTTCCAGTTGTGTGTGTGTTTGATAGTTTCTGTAATTTCTTGTGTATTTAATGTGGTATTTTCTTGTTCTGTCACATGTTTATGTTTGTCTTCTTCGGCTTTGATCCAGGGGGTGTTATTATTGTGTAGTTTGGGTTCTGACCAGATACTTTTCCAATAATCTGTGAGTTCTTGTTTGGTTGGTGGTTCAGTCACTGCTATCTCTTTGTTGTACATAGTTTTCCGGTAGAACTGTTTTTTTCGCTTCTTCGGAAGAGGTTGTTGGTGTCTTTCCTCTCATTTGATTCTTTGTATCTACGGAGTCTTGCGGCATATACAGATAGTTTTTGTTTCAAGGTATCGAGGCTTTCTGGCAGTGTTCTGTTGGGAGACTTAGATTTGATCTTGTTTGCCCCCTGTGTGACACGTTTGGACGCGTTCCCCGCTTATAAACTGGGTAAGATGTCCTAGATCTCTCCTGATGTTGTTGATTTTGTTTTCTATTCTTACTTGCCATACGAATTTTGGTTTTGTCCGGTTGGGGTTTCCTTGTCGTTTTATTATTATTATTATTATAAAAAGTTCTTCTTTCTCACATTTGATCAATGTGGTTCCATGTTTGGCTGACGGGCCAAAACCAAGTCAGCACAAACGCTATTACCATTCTGTATTAAGGAATGACCTGACAATGTTACATGTTTTCAAAATCACTGACTTCTGAATGTTTCTGTGTATGTCCGTGTTGAGTCCCAATTGCACTAAATGTGGTGTGAATGTTATTGGTGTAAGGCCTGTGGCTGATATAATGAGGGGGACAATGATGACTTTTTCCTGTCTCCATAGCCTTTTTATTTCCGTTGCAAGGTCTGTGTATTTGGAAATTTTTTCTGTGTATTTCGCTTGGATGTTTGTGTCATTGGGGACAGCTATGTCAATCAGATAGGTGACTTTTCCTTTTTTGCACTGAAAAGTAATATCGGGTCTATTGGCGGAGACTGTTTTATCTGTATGGATACCGATATCCCAGTAGAGCTTGTAATCTTCATTTTCAAGTATGGATGTTGGCGTGTATTTGTAGTAGGGATCTGTGTTTTCTATGAGTCTGTATGTTGTGGCTAGTGCTTGGTGAACCACTTTGGCAGCTGAATCATGCCTGGCTGTGTACTCCGTTCCGGCCAATATTTTACATCCGCTCGTTACGTGTTCGATCGTTTCTTTCTGCTGGTGGCATTTCCTACATCTGTACTCTGCAATAGTCGGGTCTTTGATGATATGCTTTTGGTAGTTTCTGGTTAATATGACTTTATCCTGGATGGCAAGTAAGAAGCCTTCAGTCTCAGGGAATAGCTGCCCATCCCGGTACCAGGTGTATGATTGTTTTTTAGTTACGTGGTCTTGTTCTATGTGGTATCTGTGTTTTCCGTGGAGTGTTTTCTCTGACCACGTTTTCATCTTTTCCTGTTGTAATTGGTGTGACTGTGTGTGTCTGCTGAGTGGTCTGCCCGGGCTAAGTCGAGAGGTGTGTAGTTTTTGTCTGCTTTCACTGTCGCTGTGTGGAGGCTGGTTTGCTTGCTGTGAAAGAATTTCCTAAGTGCTTGTATTTGTTTTGTGTGTAATGATCTGATGTCTATAATTCCTCTTCCTCCTGCCTTCCTCTCGATGGTAAGTCTTTCTTTGCATGCGTTGGGGTGTAATTTCCTGTATTTGGTGAATTGAGATCGTATAAGGATGTGAATATTTTCTATGTCTGTTTGTGACCATTTGATGATACCAAATGAATATGTGAGTATAGGTATAGCGAACGTGTTGATGGCTTTAGTGAGATTCTTAGAGTTGAGTTTTGTTTGCAAAAGTTTCGTCAGTCTGTTTTTGAATTCGGTTCTGAGCTCTGTTTTGATGTGAGTGTGGTTGAGTTTGGTGCTTTGTTGGAAGCCTAGATATTTGTATGTTTCTTTATCGAACATGTTATCGAGCGTTTCATTGTTGATGGTTTCTGTCTCATGGTGGTGCTTCCATTGGCCTTTGTTGATGTGGAGCACTTTGCATTTACTTATACCAAATTCCATATTGACATCTACGGTGAATATTTCTGTGATTTTGAGGAGTTCTTTCAGCTGTGTTTGTGTGGCAGCGTAGAGTTTTATGTCGTCCATATATAGGAGGTGGTATATTTTATGTTGATTCTCTTTTTGGTGTCTGATATTGAAGCCATGCTCTGTTCTGTTTAGTATATTTGAGAGTGGATTGAGACAGAGGCAAAACCATAGAGCACTGAGCGAGTCTCCCTGAAATATACCCCGTCTGATGTACAGCTCTTCTGTTTGGATCCGTTCGGTTTGTGTTTTCTAGGCGTATTTTGGTTTTCCATGTTTCCATAATTTGCGCGAGAAACTGTCTGAGGTGTTGGTTGATTTTATAGATTTCTAGGGCCCTGATTAACCAGCTGTGGGGTATGGAGTCGAAGGCTTTTTTTATAGTCTATGTAACCGATGTGAAGGTTTCTGTGTTCTTTTCTGGTTTGTCCCATAATCACGCTATCTATAATCAGCTGGACTCTCTTTGCATCCTCGACTATTTTTCCTGCATCCCTTCTGCTCTTCTGTGAGGATATTGTTGTCTGTTAGGTGTTGTTCTATTTTCTTCGATATTGTGGCTGTGATGATCTTGTATAGGGTTGGAAGACAGGTGATAGGTCGGTAGTTTGACGGGTTTGTGGTGTCTGAGCTTTTGGGTTTAACGTATGTTATTCCTTGTATGAGGAAAGTGGGAAATGTGTGTGGTTGTAGAATGGCTTTGTTGATTTGGTGTGTGAGTGCTTCGTGTGTGGTGGTAAACTGTTTGTACCAGAAGTTTTGTATATTGTCTATTCCAGGACATTTCCAGTTGTGTGTGTGTTTGATAGTTTCTGTAATTTCTTGTGTATTAAATGTGGTATTTTCTTGTTCTGTCACATGTTTATGTTTGTCTTCTTCGGCTTTGATCCAGGGGGTGTTATTATTATGTTGTTTGGGTTCTGACCAGATACTTTTCCAATAATCTGTGAGTTCTTGTTTGTTTGGTGGTTCAGTCACTGCTATCTGTTTGTTGTACATAGTTTTCCGGTAGAAAACTGTTTTTCGCTTCTTCGGAAGAGGTTGTTGGTGTCTTTCCTCTCATTTGATTCTTTGTATCTACGGAGTCTTGCGGCATATACAGATAGTTTTTGTTTCAAGGTATCGAGGATTTCTGGCAGTGTTCTGTTGGGAGACTTAGATTTGATCTTGTTTGCCCCCTGTGTGACACGTTTGGACGCGTTCCCGCTTATAAACTGGGTAAGATGTCCTAGATCTCTCCTGATGTTGCTGATTTTGTTTTCTATTCTTATTTGCCATTTGAATTTTGGTTTTGTCCTGTTGGGGTTTCCTTGTCGTTGAGGGAGTTTTTCATTATTTTGTGTTAGAGTGGTGATTGCTGCTGCGTATATTATTGTGTGAATGTCTTCGATTGTGCTTGAGTCTGTTATATACTGAGGTATTATGTGCTTGTTTAGTGTGTTGAGGATTGGTTGCGTGCTCTGTCTGAAGATTAAACGAGGGATGGGATTTCTTGTTGTGGGGTCGGTGCCTGACCATCGAGCTAGATGTGACTCCATTTTTGCTTTAAGTGTTTGTATGTGAGGTGATTCGGGGTGATGTTGTGTGGAAGTCGTTGAGGGTGGCGAGTGATTCATGTTGTTGTCTGTGATATGGTGTTGCGCGGTACTCGCAATATTATTTTGCGTTATGCTCCTCCTGGGTGGTGGGTATTGTTGTGTTCGACTGGGTGGTTGTGTGTGTGAGGCTGGTTCGGAATCTGCTTTATTGTTTCTATTGTTTGGTTGGTCTGTGTTCAGTTCAACAGCCACTGTGTCCTTGATGGTTTGCAATTCGAGAGGTGTGAGACGATTGTTCTTGGTAATAACTCTTTTTTGGTCTACTACTCTCTGTTCTGAAACAAGTAATTGCAGATGTGGATATTCGGTCAAGAAAAGTCTGTGCAGTTGCTGTCTGTAGCCCGATGTTATTGTTTCGAGTTTGGTGGCGGTGTAGTAACAGTGCATCACCGTCCTATTCATCTCATCCGTCCACTTTAACCGCTATCTTGGTTTTCCAGCCTTGATAGTTGCATGTTGTCCGTGCAATACATACGGGCCCTGGCCTGGCTTTGGTGGTTGTGTTTGTGCCGTATCTACGTCGGTTGCGCTTGGGATTGATGTTGGTGGGTCCAAGCGGCGAGTGATTCTCTTCTCAGTGATTTCTTTGTCAGGTTTTGTGTTTTCATTACAGCAACGCATGGCGTGTTCGTTGATTCCTGTGGTGCAACTCATGCGCTGCTGTGATTTTCCCGCCTTGGTGGGTGTCGGCTTAGTCGCCAACACAACACTTTTGGCAGGTCCATTTTCGGTTGCCTGGTCTTCATCGTTTTGGTCGAGCTGCCATTTCCCGCGACGTCCTCGACCGTTACGTCGCTCGCCCGATGCTTCTTTTATTGGTCTGTTGTTCTCTGGAATGTTTTCAGTGTTTTGTGGTGTCAGAAGCTCAAAGTGTCCCGACATTGGGTTGCCTGTTAGTAGAAGGTAAATGGTTTTGTTGTATTTTCCCGTGCTTATTATTGTTGGTCTGTCCGTAAAAGTTATTTTTGTATGTCTTGTTCTTCGTAGTTTTGAGAAGATATGAAAGTTGCTATTTTGTGTTTCCGAGAGGGCAAGTATCTCTAGGCTCGTTCCATAGGTGCCATTTTTCCGCATATAATTATAATAGTTATTGAAGTCTTTTATATCGTCGACTTCAATTAATGAAAATGTGTGAAGTTCCGACCAGTTTTGTTGTAAATATCTTAGAGCAACCTCTCGGAGTTTCTCATGATGGTTCTGGTGGCCATATAAGTATAAGCTAACTGCACGGAAAAGGCAATTTCCATCACCTACAATGTCGGATCTGGTAAAACTATCGGGAGTAGTTTCGACTGAGGCGGTTGTTTGGTTCGTCTGTAGTTGTTGTTGTGGTGTTGCTGTAGCTGTTTGTACGACAGGGGTCCGCCTCCGCAACACCCTTCCATTTTCATTATTATAATTATTATTGTTTAACATAGTATTCCCACGAGTATCCTAGGAAAGAAAGGTCGACTGCGGCAGAGCCTGGATGCCACAGCAAGGCTACTTACTCCCGGAGGGCGCCCGGTATCCGGGGGAACCGTTCGCGACTCATAAACGCTGAGCCATTCATCTTCTCGGCACGGTAAACACCTTAAGATTGCGTTTTTATTACACATAATCTGGACAACACAAGACAGCACAACATGACTCAGGTACCTCGGGATCGTCAATGCCCGTACTAGGAGAATCCTGGGATTCCCCTAGCCCCCGAGGGATTATTATTATTATTATTATTATTATTTGTATTGTTAGTCATTATTCTAAGTCTTCTTGATTTAGCTACTAATGTTTTTCCAATTAAATCACCAAAGCTAACAATTTCACTTTATGTTCATACAGTGGCAATGTAACAACGCGACATTTCGCATTTACCATCGCGTCCCTCCCCTCCCATACCAACATTCAAATAGTTTACGCATCCAGCTCCTCAATGAATTACACAAGAAGATTTTTGAATCAAATTTGGTCTCACTTGATGTATCTCAGAGTGAACGGCGTGCTTCACAGTCACACGAACAAAGGTCTCATATCAAAGAATTGAGTATGGTACGATAGCTGGCAAGTCTGAAAGCAGTGAAAACAGTTATTTAAAATTTAGACTCCATTGTGGGTCTTGAAGAAGAAATTTCGAGGAAAACAGCTACAGCTGATGACGTAATGGATGTCATTTTTATACTTTTAGCAATTAATAAAAGACGTTAATTACATTTAACATTGTGGCATTCTATACTTGCGATCAGCAAACTTTGCTGAGGTCAAATTGCAAGAAACAAAACAAACATGATTGTCTTCCAGTTGCGTTGAAGAAATTGGAAGGTGTTTTTTCCTTTACAAAATCAACATTAAAATGGGAAAAAGATGTGCTTCAAACAAGAAGATTTTCTGGTCACCCGACAATGGCGAATAAGAAAAAAATTTCTAGATACAGATAACAAGTCTTTCAGAGTCGGCAGATAAACATCAATAAAGTAAGATATAAATTAACAGAAAAAAGACTGTTTTCAAAAGATCAAATAAGGTTTTGGATTTTTTAAACCTGTAACGCTGAAGACAAATAAATTGAAAAGTGTGTAACTTGATAAACGTCCGATTTAAAATATGAACGGGACGTTTTTTTTAATTTCTACTTTTTCTGAAATTAAGCTACTAACCAAGTAACAAGATCTTGAATATGTGAATTTCGTTATTCAAAGAAAAAGCTAATGAATCATTGAATCGCCTTACTGAAAATAGTCGATAATTTCGTTGTTCTTTTTATTGAACGACATATGGTAATTAGGTGATACAATTGAAGTCATTGCTAAAGAAAAGGCGAGAAGAATATTTAAAACGACGTAAACAATTTTATTGTGTGTTGTATAATTCCCAATGTCATTAACATGCATAAAATAAAAACAATTTCGTATTTATTATTATTTCTCTCTCACTATTATGATTATTTAAAAGCAATGTATAAATAAAACTTGTACAGTCTGTCAAGTAAGAAATGTGTTTCGAGAAAATTTTTTCCCATCAATTTGTTCTTTGGAGTACTAACAATGGCACAATTATCTTGGTAAGTTGTCCAATCGCCTCCTGCATCGGTAATCGCCTGGCATCTTCGAGGCATGCTGTCGACGAGATTTTCTGTATACTCGCACGGCAATGATCTCCAAATTTTTCGAGTCCCGCAAGATAACTGAGTCAAAATCCTCAGAGTCTTTTCTTAATTTTGCCGCCCCTTGACGCAGCGTCAATTTCAGGTCCCGTCAAAACAAAGACACGATTCGTTTTTCGACTTTCAGAGTGACTTTGCCTACAGAGCCACGTTTTGGCAAGTCATCATTTTTCGTCTTGTTAAAACAATTTATGTACTTCTTCATAAACGATACCGACTTTTTAATATATTTAGCGGCCACGGAATGTGTCATTTTTGGCCCCTTTGGATGGGAACAAAAAAAGACTGCCTCCAACCGTCGCGCAAATATGTGACTTATTTTGGATTTTACGTGATTTCGACGGAAGTTCAGAATCCACTGATACCTTTACTAAAAGGTGTCGTAGACAAAGGTTCCCGTTACAGATTCTTTGTTGAATCGATAGAATTGAATTTACCAAAAATGAATTATCGCGGGCATGTTCTTACTTGACAGACTGTATGTATAATAAAAAAACATACCCAGGACCCCTAAAGAGCTTAATTTCCAGGTACATGTTCCTTAAATCTGTCATTGATGATATATGGTAATACTCATATTTTTTAACTACAGTCGTTTACTGTTATTTAAGTTTAATTTCAAATTGTTGCTTATAGATCTACTTCTAAACGTATTGACATGTGTCGATGAGAAAAAATCTTAATGAAATATAAATGTGCCATAAACCGACTGATAACTATGAATCTATTTTTTGTCACCTTCTAATACCCGCAGCTGTATAATAAGAGAACGTTAAAAACTATTTATATTGACGTAACAATTTAAGATAGAAAACATAATTTCATAGTCATTAGTAAATAAATCGATAATGGGGTTCTCAGAAAAACCAGAGAGTACTAGATACAAATTCTCGTCGAAATGAAAATTTTTTTTAATTACTAAATGTATGTTTGAATGTCAACAAGGACAGATAATTCTATTGCAACGACACCTGTTAAGAAAGCGAACTTGTTGGCTGAACCCTTTGCTTCACATTCTACTCTCGATTTCGAAGGAAAAACACCACCTACTATTCCCATAGTGCAGTCAAGGATACCCGATATTGTCTTCAGACAGCGTATCATAAAACGTATTTTAATAAAGCTAGACACCAAAAAAGCTTCTGGCGCTGACTGAATACCTGCTGTAGTTCTCAAAAACTATGCGAGAGAACTAACACCAGTTTTCTGAAGACTTTTCAACCTATCCTACAGAAAGGGAATATTTCCTTCCTGCTGGAAATGTGCCACAGTTCAGCAGATACCTAAAAAAGGCAAGAAGACCTTGCCAAATAACTACCGACCAGTCGCACTACTTTCAATAATATCGAAAGTCATGGAAATGGCTATCAATCAGCATCTTCTAAAATATCTTGAAGGATTCGACATTGTTAGCGATCACCAATATGGCTTTCGTAAACATAGATCAACAGGAGATCTCCTGACTTATGTAACACATGTTTGGAACAACGCAATTGAACACTTTGGAGAATCTCGACCAGTTGCTCTTGGCTAAGCTACGCTCTTATGGTACTTTTGAAAAGTTCTGTTTGTGGCTCCCATGTTTCCTCAGAGAGCGTTCTTTACGAGTGGCAGTCGGCGGATTTCTTTCTAACACCTTCACTATCAACGCCGGTGTGCCCCAAGGCTCCATACTGTCTCCTTCTCTCTTTCTGACTTACGTTAACGATCTGCTGGAAAAGACCGGGAATCTAATCTACAGCTTTGCAGATGATAGTACTCTTATCTCTTCATTCATTTTGAACGTTCGGACATCGGCTACTCAGGCGAATATCGGCAGGCAGCAGGAAGTCATTCAACTTAACAAAGATCTGGAAGAAATTCTATCTTGGGGTGACAGTAACCAAGTGGAATTTAACGCTACAAAAATCCAGGCGACAGTTTCTTCTAAAAAACGTTGCTGAACCCGACACGTTTATGTCGGGGCACTCCATTCCTCTAACATCGTCACTCAATTTGTTGGGCGTTAATTTGGGAGCAAATATGTCCTGGCATGAACATGTTGCAGGCATAGCAAGGAGAGCTTCTCAAAACTTCGGAATATTATTTCGAATCAGAAAGCTTTACACTCCACTACAATTAAATCTTTCGAATTTCGAATCAAAAAGCTTTACACTCCACCTTCAAGTTAATTCTTTACAGGGCTCAAATTCGACCAACTATGGAATACTGCTCCCAGGTTTGTGGCTCCTCTTCCAAACATACACTGCATTTGTTGGATTCTATTCAGAGAAGAACTGTTTGTCTGATTGGAGACCCGGAACTGACCGGTGGCCTTGATTCGCTGGAACATCGAAGAACGGTTGGCGACTTGAGCGGTGCATGTTAGAAATACACGTCGCGCTAATACTTCACATCCGTATGAGGTTCAGCTTGTTACTCCTCGTACAACGCTTTTCAAGCAGTCTTTTATATGGAGAATATCATCCCTTTGGAATAATTTGCCCAGGACTGTGTTTTCCACCGAGTATAATTTACAGCGATTCAAGAACAATGTGAATTGCTTTTTCCGCACACAGGTCGCTCCTGTAGCGCTTTAGGGATTGCAGCACGTGTGCTAGATCCATAAAAAAAACAATCATATTTATCAAAATTATTTTTTAGTTGTTATCAACAATAAAACATTACTTAATCAACTTAATGAAAAATGGGAAGAGACAGCTCCAATTCCATTTTTGTATATAAGAGAAGGAGAAGAATCTAGGAAGATTAGCAGAGGTTTGAAGGATTTTTATTTCGATGATAAACCAATCGATCAGTCTTTGGCAGACAAGCTTGGACAGGTATGTATTAATATTTGTTACAGTAATACCTCCACATTAGGACATGCATTAGAGCGGGCCTATCCCTACTCTCGATTCCAGTTTCTACTCTTTCGATCCTCGAATTGATCTCAGTGCTTCGTGTACAGGTTGAGACTTAACTAATCTAAGTCTAGATCTTGGTACGTACGTCTAAGTATTGATGACATCGAAAATAAAAAATTATTTGCCATTTTGTAGAAAAGAGCTAATTTTGATTAGTTTTTGCTTGTTACTTTTAGTTGCCCTCAGATGAACATTTAGTAATAAACACCAGCTAAAATAATAACCTAAACTAATTAAACTCTTATTATACAACGTCTGCTTTAATAAAAATCAATATAAACCACTCAAATTGGCTCCTTAGCCGATCTAAGACTGACAGAGAAAGAAAACAAAACTGAAAGTACTAATTGCAGTTCTAGCGCAAAGAATAAGAAAGATACTATTATTTGCACCTCTGGCTGATATAAACTTAACTATGAAGGCGTACCTGTTCTCTATCGGAGCTTGTTCGAGGACACAGATCAATGGAGGAATTGTTCAGCTACTTGCGAACAATTACTGCTTGGCAGCGCTTTACAGGGTTCTACCCAAGTACATAAAATCTCTTATCTGTCAACCCATCTCGAAATGCGTTTTGTCTTATCACGGCTCCTCAGCCAAGCTAGGATCGGCGAAATGCGTCCATGAATTGATGAATGAGGGAACAGTTAAAAGCTGCTAAAAAATGTTCAGCAGCTTTTGCAAATGTTCAGTTTTAGTGGCTTATATTGATCTTTATATACTTGAGATAGAACTCTATAAAGCTCTAATCGGCAGTAACTCTTAGCAACCCGCTGAACAATCCTTCTATGAGTGGCCTCAAACAGCAGCTGCAGCAGCAGCAGGTACGCCTCAGCCAGAGGTATGAATTGTTGTATCTTACTTCTTCTTAAAGTACCTATTCGGTTCGAATGTTGGCAATCATTCTGGCTATTATTACTTTATCCGCTGCAGCTCTGAAAAGACCGGTAGTATTTGTTGAGAACCAATTTCGCAGATTGTTTAGCCAGGAAATACGTCTGCGTCCTGGTCCCCTATTTCCAAATACCTTTCCTTGGAGTATTTGCTGTAGTAATCCACATCTGAGGGGATTTCTCATTATGTGTCCTAAATACTACAATTTTCCTACTTTAACAGTTTCCATAATTTCCAGTTTTTTGTTCATGCGACATAAGAAATTTTCAAAATTCGGCGATATAGCCATAATTCAAATGCCTCAAGTTTCTTAGAAGTGGCTTCAGTCAGCGTCCAAGATTTCACATCATAAAGGAGGACACCGAAGACATAGCATATTAGGAGTCTCATTTTCGTGCTCAATTTTATTGCTGAGCTTTTGAAAAGTGATGTCATTTTGAAGATCACTGCTCTAGCTTTTTTGATATGGCAACGAATTTCCTGCAAATGATCCCATTGTTCGTTTATCATGGTACTTAAATATGAATATTGTGGAGTTCTTTGTATTTGTTGATTGTTAACCATCAACAAGATAGCAGGAACCGGAGACTTGCTAATTACCATGTACTTTGTTTTGATGATATTAAGTTCGAGGCCGCATCGATTACTGACTTAGTTTATTTTTGTTATAAGATGTTGCAGACCCTTTAAGTTATCAGCCCTAACCGCCGCCTCGTCAGCATAACGAATGTTATGTATTCGCTCCAATTAAACAGTATTCCTTCATCAGCCTGTTCAAATGCCTCTCTGAAGATTTGCTCAGAGTATATATTAAACAATAGTAGAGACAAAACACAACCCTGCCTTATTCCACGCTCAATTGATATTGCTTCTGAGCGATCCCCTTCTGCTTTAATAAATGCCATCTGGTTCCAGTAGAGGTTGCCAATAATCCGCAGATCCTTTCCTTCTAGTCCAAAGTCTTTCAGAATTTCGACCATTTTGTGATCTTGGGCTCGATCAAAGGCCTTTTGGTAGTCAATCAGGCCCAAATATACGTCACAATTGACGTCTCTACATCGCTCAATCAAAGCCTGCATAGAAAACAAGGCGTCTCTGGTTCCCATGGCATCACTAAAACCGAATTATGTAGCTGACATGTTTTCTTCACACAACTTGTTTATTCTTCTGTGAATAATTTTCAGAAATGTTTTTAAAAGATGGCTTATGAAGCTAATTCCTCGATATTCTCCACATTTTTTAACGCCTGTATTTTTTGGGATCGGTATAAACTCAGAATTTAACCAGCTTTCTGGTACTCTGCCTAAATCATAATTTTTATTGTAGATCACCGTAAGCCACTTAAACCCATCCTTATCTAAGAGCTTGAGAAACTCCCCATGGAATTCATCGGGACCGATGGCTTTTCCATTTTTTAGTTGATTTATTGAAATGCGCACTTCATATGTAGTAATACTGGGCCCAAACCAGACTATTGAGCATTGTGGCTGATCTGGTCTTGCTTCAGAAAATAACCCTGTAATATAATCTTGCCACATCTTCAGTTTCTCTTCCCTATCGATAACAACGTTTCCTTGATGATCTATTAAACGTCCATTTGATTTCGTTCTCCGTTCACCAGTTAAGTCTTTGATTTTTTGATAGATATTAAAGCTGTCATTCCTTGCAACTCCTTTATTTCTTTACATCTTTCACCATTCCGCCTATCTTTAGCTGTTCAAATTTCTTTCTGTATTTGTAAGTGTAGTCTGCTATATTCTCTTTTATTACCTCTGTTTTTGTATAACCGTCTCTCCTCCATTAGTCTTAGAATGTCATCTGTCATCCATTCTTTCCTTTTATGTGTTTGTTCCATAGTTAGATACTTATTCTTTAGATCCCTTGTTATTTCATTTAACTTTTCTATTTCAGATTCTATAGATCTGTGTCTCAAAGTTCTTTATTAAGATCTTTTTTAATTACCTTTGTTTTCTTTTTAACTTTTTCAAGTTAATTCTTAGAATCCCTACCAGGGCATTGTGATCAGAGTTTATATCAGCACTGGGAAATGATATGATCTGGTGCGTCTAGTGGGAACTTCCACGTGTATAATCTTCGTGGTGGTAGGTTGAAAAAGGTGTTACTGATAACATAACCTATTTCTTCACTGAAAATGTTTAGTCGTTCGCCTCTGTTGTTTCTTTCACCTAGACCATAAGGTCCTACAGAAGTTCCTGATCTACCTCTTCCAACCATGGCGTTAAAGTCTCCCATTATGACTATCAAGTCCCGTTTTGGTATTGTTCTTAAGACTTGTGTTATTTGCTGGTAAAATTGCTCAACCTCCTCATCCTGTTTATCTGCAGTAGGATCATATATTTGTATGACGTTAAGAGGAACAGGTTTCGTTCTAACTTGGAGAAGCATTATTCAGTCTGAAACAGGCGCAAAATTTGTGACGCACTTGTCTGTAGCTTTGTCAAGTATAACTCCCACTCCATACTCATGTTTATTTTTGGCCGATCCTGAATAGTATATTTTGTAATTTTCCATGCTACAGTGACCTAAACCTGGCCATCTTACTTCGCTTATTCCCATAATGGATATGCCAAGTTTTTTCATTTCTAGGATCGCATTATGAGCTTATCCTGCCTGGTAAAGAATTTTTACGTTCCAGGTGCATATTATATGTATGTAGTATCTTACTTAGTCTACTTTAATGTACAGTTGCCGTTTATCTTGGAAAGGTTGACGATAGATGAGGGGAAGAATTTTTTTACTAAATTTTAATAGTGCGTGTTGTATCTAATAAGTGACTTTAATTCGCTCGTTGGTGGTTATAGAAAAATGCAACAATAAATTAATATTTTTCTTTTCTGTAGTTAGGCTTATAATTATAGCTATACTGGGCTATTGTTACGTAACAAGTATTAAAATTTATATTATTATTGAAATGGGTGGCACTCAAGAAATTTTATACTTCCAAGAGGGTTGAAGATAATGGCTTATTCAGTAAAATTGTGTAATAGAAGTATCATTTTCATATTTTCCGTCGAAATCGCAACTCAGTGTCAACAGATTATCTCAGTCTTAAATAAGTCTCGGTGTCGCTGTCGGAATGTTTTTATAAGTCACAGTCTCCATCTCAGTCTCCTTTCCATACCGGGACTAGTTTTAAAATCTCGAAAATCTCTAATATTTACTCGTACAACAACGAAGTATTTATATTATATGCAGAGTTCATGGTGGACGATTACAGTATTAAGTTTTAATGATGACGAGAGATAAAATTAGAAGATTAATAAGAAAGATTAATTGAAGCTAGTGGTACTTATAAGGTAGCCTAATACTCTGAGCTATTCAATCAGGAGGAGCTTGACTTTCTATCTGTCATTTACCTTCTTTTTCTATGCACCACAGGAAAAAAATATTTTTTTTACGAAAAGTACGGAAACTATGCTAGTTCTTGACGAGAAATTAATGAAAAGAAACACGGAACTTTAGAAAAAAACACTTACGAATATATTAGCAAATTTTAAAGTAGGAAAATACTGTACAAAAAGAAACTTAAAATTAGATAACTTACACCAACAAAAAAAATAAATAATATAATGTTAATAGCCACTATTAACTTTCAAAATTTGGAAGAAACGAAAAACGCTTTTCGAAATCTCCCAACAGACATGGTACTGTCTTAAAATTCCTACGTAAGAAGAGGCCCTCATAAAAGCTTCCCATGATCGAATATCCCTAGATATTTTGACGTATCCCGTACCTTTGAATACCAACGCCTTAAACCTACTGCCTCTAGAGTGAATTTATCTATATTTAGTTGATATTAATATATATATATATATATATATATATATATATATATATATATATATATATATATATATATATATCTACTATTAAAATTAAAGAATGAAATAAGTGTTAAAAAATCTTTTGCTCTTTTGATATTTAAATTTTAACAATACAAAAAGAAATCCAAAATTAAATATCTTTCATAGGGTTAATATGGAAATGATTATGGAAATTTAAGCTGGTAGTTCAAACAACAATTCACAGCGATATGACTTAATTTCCTTTCCTGAGAAGATTATTTTACCTCAAGGACATCAAAAAATCAAACTTTGTTAAATAACATTTAATCAGTACTTTCGCCAAAAAGCACATATTTAAGAATCGTAAAAGATCAGATCCGTACTAGGGTTTCCAACCTTTTGAAATAAAAACAAAGAATATTTACTACTCAGTATATATCACCATTACACCAAACACTTTATTTTTGCACTCGATGTGCGTTTCGCTAACCATGTTAGCTTCATCAGGAGCTACTAACATGGTTAGCGAAACACGCGTCGAGTGCAAAAATAAAGTGTTTGGTGTAGTGGTGATATATACTGTTTAGTATCATTGTGCCAAAGATTCCACATTCTCAACTTAGTAAAGAATATTTAGTTAGAAATTCTGCTACCTTATTAGTAGCCAAAAAAAATTGAAATAATCCGGACCTTCGTCACTATTTTGGTTGACGAACATTATTTAATAAAGCAAGTAGCTGAAACTCTGCTTGTGTTACTAAACATCATGCTTCTCTTCATTTCAGTTGTATGCTGATTCCTTAGTTGGTTTTGGTGTAAATAGGGCCGCAAAACTCATCAGTCAAAAGAATACTGAACGAACTTACTACTATAGGTTTAGTTATCAAGGAAGATATAGCCACTTCTATTTACCTGGTACTAACGATACCAAACCTTATGGTAAGTTATATCACGCCTTGTCAACATAACGTGTGTCTTGAAGTTATTTCCATTATAAGGTGAAAAAAAATATAGAATTCTAGATAGGTTTATTAGAAATAAAGGAAACGTGAAGCTAATATTAGTTTTAATGCAGTTCACTGTATTAAAAGGGTTAACTTTTACTTTTAAGAAAAAAAGGTATTTATATCAGTCCTCCATTTCTATGTTTCTTTTAACTATGTATAATAAATATCTCTAAATGTTTGGTCCTAATTATTGGGAAAAGACCGAAACCAAAGATATTGCTCGGTGTAAACAGTACCGAAGTTTAACTAGAATTTCCATATATTTTTTGATACCATAACCTTTCGGGAAGAGAAAACTTGGTTAAAATGATAACAGCTTGCAAGATTCCGCTCTTAAAGAAGGAAGATTAAGGTCAATCCAGGAAAGGCCCAGGCCGTCTTCGAAAAAAACACTCATTCGAGAGACCTTCCTCAACTCTCACTCAATGGAACTAGGCTCAGACAGACGAACAGCATTAGGTACCTGGGCCTTCTATACAACAAACGGCTCGTATGGAAGGACCAAGTGACAGCGGTCGTGCGTAAGGCAAGTCAGCTCCTACGGAAGCTGTACCCTCTTCTGAACATTCGAGGTAAATTATTAACTCATAACAAGTTGCTAATTCACAAAACGATTATCAGAGTCGTACTGCCAAATATGGTGCCAAATATCTGGAAAACATCGAGCCAAAGTCCAGACAATTCCAAATAAAACCCTACATATCATAGCAGGAGCTCCCTGGTCCGGAACGATCAGTTGAACAGGGAGTTTCAAATGCCCACAATACAAGAATTCACCCGAAATACCCAGCTTCACTTTTTTGAGAAAGCCACAGCTCAACCTAACACTAAGATAGCTAACGCCTTCAGACACAACGCAAACGTCAGTAATCGCTACTTACGACCCTCAGACATACTACAAGTAGACTAACAATAGACATGACTAAAACTTTACTACCAAGACAGACTACATATACTACGTTCTTAGTATATAGGAATAAGGTCGTAGTGTAGTTGAGCTACTCCTCTCCAAAAAATAAGCTAAACATGTAAACATCACACACCACTAATTGAAACACAACACTCCCGAAATAACCGGGAATTTAGCTAAGTTTTCTTTAGTTTTTAATTGGATTTAGTTAGGTTAAGGTAGCATAGATCTACACATTAGAAACTAACCCACAAGTTCTTAAAACTGATACCCCCTATATAAAGAATAATTGTCACATTATAAGAGAAGTTAAGAGTCACAGAATAAGCTCACAAGGAGGTTTAGTGGGTATGCAAGCCACTCCGGCTGGAGCATTGCCACATAACTGGAACATTCTGGGGCACCCTTAAAATGACGCAGATTGCTTCATTATCTATAAGCCGGATTCCTCCCTGTAAAAAAAAAACCCTTTACAAGAATATTTTTTTTTAGGTGTAGTTCATCACGATGATTTGATCTATCTCTTCTACATTTCGAAACTTTTCCCTCGATTTGGAGCAAATTCTCCCAAAGAAGCTGAAATGGTTGATAAACTTACAACGTTATATGCGAACTTTGCCAAATATGGGTAAGAAAAGTAAAAATTGATCAGTTGATTTTAGAATATTTTACCTCATAGTTTCTTTTCAAAGATTATATTTTGAACAGTTGGTTATCTGAACGTTTTTTTTTTTGTGCGAAATTTTGATATTATTCGATATTTTTTTAAAATTAAATCATTTGGAAATTTTGCTTCCGACAGTCTTGACTGAAACATTTCGTTTTCGAAAAATTTTCAAGGAGATCCAAACATTTCTAAATCAGTAAAATTAAAAACAATAGATACAGACCAAAGAAGTAGAAATAGAAATCTTGTAGTCATTTGTAAAAGAGGTTATTATAGACCGAATGTAACATGTTCGAATTACAAAAAAAAATTGAAATGAAATAACCTACTGGTATAAATCTTTTTGTAACGTATTAATAGGTATTTTTCATTCACTTTTGGTAGTTCTAGTACTTTATTCTATAATGACATAATGAGAGAAACAAATAAACAATTAGTCTCTTTAGTAAAAACTTTTTAAGAAAGAATTGTTAGTATTATATGTTGTATATAGTTTATTAATATTTCCAAAGGAAAATTTTAGAATAAATAAATTTTTTAGAAACTAATTTTAGTGCAGATTTTTAAAATGACTAGGAGAATCTTGGCTAATCGTAGAACGGGAATAGCTTAAGAAATATTAGATTAATTAAATCGGTCGTTTTAAAAAGAAGTAATCTCCCTTTTTTCAGACTTGTGATGTTTATAAGGCTGATGCTGATGCAAAACTATCTTTTTATGTTTTTTGAAACTTAGAGGGGCCCAGAAAATTTGTTTTCCCTAGAGGAGATGACCCCTTTTCAAAATGAACTTTTCATTTCATAGACAATTTCTTTTTAAAAAAAAACTGTATTTTGACAAATTGAAATAATAAATAAAATTAAAATTGGAGAAAAAAGATAGCTAAAACTCTTCTAGCTGTTCCTCCGCTGTTGTTGTGGGCTACTTGTTGATTTCATCCCAGAAAACTTTTTTGTCAATTTACCAGAGGATCATAATACCATCTTCTCCTCTACTAAACTCTGGTAAAAGTTTGCCTTTGTGAATTGTTCTTATTTAAATACAAATGAACTTATATTAAAGCTTTAATTGGCTCTAAAAATTACGACTGAATTAGTAAACATTATTCATTTTTTAGAAACCCTATTCCTATAGCCAGTGATAAACTTGACAACGTAACATGGGAACCATTCAATATCAGAACACAAAAATACTTAGATATAGGCCAAAAGTTGGTTGTAAGAGAAAAATTGTACGAAGAACGATACGCTGAATGGGAAAAACTAGTTCCACTGGACCAATACGCCTAAACAAAATAAGTCAACGTCGGCGATTTTGGAGATATATTAGAGTCGCGTTAGTAGTTTAACACATGCGTGCTACTTTAATCATGTTTTTACTTCTAAGAATCAGTGAAAGAAATTTAATTAATGCATGCGTACATTTAAATATATATATATATATATATATATATATATATATATATATATATATATATATATATATATATACATATATATATATATATATATATATATATATATATATATATATGTATGTATATATTTGTTCAAAAATAAAATACAACTTTTAGATAACTAAGAATATTTTTTTAAAATTTAAAAGAATTGTTGCAAATCATATCTACTTAGAGGGTAGTAAAATTTCATAAAATCGTGTTAATCTCGTCAGTTTACGGGTAAAATGTTCTAAAGCTTTGTAAAAATTGTATATTTTAACATAACTCTCTACGAGTAGCAGTCAACGGATGTCTTAATAAGATCTATCAACGCCGGTGTGCCCAAGGGGTCCATACTGTCTCCTACTCTTTTTCTCATTTATATTAACGATCTGCTGAAAAAGACCGGGAATCCAATCTACAGCATTGCAGATGACAGTGCGCTTATCTCTTCATTCACTTTGAACGCTCGAACATCTGCTATTCACACAAATATCCGCAGACAGCAGGAAGTCATTCAACTTAACAAAGACCTGGAAGAAATTCTATCTTGGGGTGACAGTAATCAAGAGGAATTTAACGCTACAAAAACCCAGGCGGCAGTTGTTTCTAAAACAGATAACGTTGCTGAACGTTGCCGACATAGTTATGTTGGGGCACTCCATTCCTCTAGCATCGTCACTCAATTTGTTGGGCTTTAATTTGGGAGCAAATATGTCGTGGCATGAACAAGTCGCAAGCGTAACAAAGGTAGCTTCTCGCAAGCTGGGAATATTATTTCAAACTAGAACACTTTACAATAACTGTTAATTCTGGATAAATCTCAAATTCGACCAACTATGGCATACTACTCCCATGTTTGGGGCTCTGCCCCCAAACATACGCTGCATTTGTTGAATTATATTCAGAGAAGAGCTGTTCGTCTGACTGAAGACCTGGAACTGGCCAGCGACCTTGATTCGTTGGAACATCAAAGAACGGTTGGCGACTTGAGCTTATTCTACAAGTATTTCCATGGAAAGGGTTCGATGGATGTAGCCCACTTAATTCCTCCCAGAACAGTGCATGTTAGAAGTACACGTCGCACTAATACTTCACATCCGTATGAGATTCAGCATGTTTCTCCTCGTACAACCCTTTTCAAGCTCGTTTATGTGGAAAACCTAATCTCTTTGGAATAATTTGCCCAGGACTGTGTTTGCCACCGAGTACAATTTGCAGCTATTCAAAACCAACGTGAATCGCTTTTTCTGCACACGTGTCGCTCCTGTAGCATTTTAGGGATTTCCTTATAGTACATGTGCTAAACCCACAAAAAAAATATATTGTAGACATTTGTAATTTTTTTTTATAAATCAGTTTCTGCTATTTCTGACATATCTCCAAAATAGCCAATATCTCTTCATAATGCCTATTTATACTATTTAAGGAAATTAATTTCATGTCAGTTTTATGTTATTGTTAAATACGTGTGCATGAAAAAATAAAATTAAATTTTAGAGATGAAACAATATGCGTATTATTTGACATACTCGTATTCAAGGAAAAATTTTTTAAAGTGTTTGTGTTTGACTGCGTATTCCCCTGGTAAAACATACAAATTTAAAATAAAAAATAAACTGAAGTTTTTCAAATAGAGATAAATTCATTAAGATATATTAATCACAAGAAAATAAGTTAAGCTGACAAAGGGATTCGGAAATATCTACAACTGAAACTTGACGTGTCCCTTTACATCCTGGTTATGTAGAAGATGAAAATAGTAAAAAATAATGTATCGTTATCATTCTACGCAAAAACCAAGAAAAGTTCCCAAAACACCATTGAAACTTCGCTCTCACACCTTGCCTCTAAACGAATATCTTTTTTTATATTCAGTAACTCAAAAATTGGCCACAGAAAAGTCATTATCACTTGAAAGCTATACGTTTCTTTCTTACTTTAAGTGTAATATATATGCTAAATTGAAAATCGACATCTCATTTCCCTAGAGAGTTATCGAACCAACAGTCAAAACAGATATATAGATAACACAACTCTACAAAAAACTTTTTTGTTTTTGTCCTAAAATTTATGTTATGAGTTTTCTATTTATTATGCTCCAAAATAAAGGAAAAGTACCCATATTCCATATAAAGTTTGCTTTTGTGGTAGTTATGATAATAATACATTTTTTTGAGTTATCGTAGAAATATTAAATAGTTCTGGTATATTTAAAAATACCGAGAAAAAATAAAGGGGTCGTAACTTTCACACAGTGTCTACAGATGTCACTTAAATGATAAACAACAATTGACTGTTTTGTAGAAGACTTAAAGGTCAAAATGTCGTCGAGAAAGTGTAAATATGATGCTGATGCATTTTGTTATATATGTGGTATATTTATTAAAGTACGAGATATAAAATTTTATTTAAACGCATGTGAAGAGCTTTGTGAAGCCTACAAAGCCTATTTCAACTGCCCTATTCGGAATCTAGACAAGCCCTGGGCTCCACATGTTGCTTGTAGTAATTGCAAAAGATGTTTAGAAGGTAAACAATTTTTAGTAAAAATAACCGGTCAAGTGCAAGTTAAACTTGCGCAATTAGTGTTCCGTACGTTGATTGCTTTTAAAATAAAAAAAAAATTGTTACAGAGGTATAAAATGATCAGTGACTTCACAAAATACACCCCAAATGAGTTTTCAACAAAGTTTGTTTCCAATCTTTACTGAAATCTGATGACCTTTATATACCATATAAATTATTAAAGGTAATGCACTCGTGATAATTTTCGTTCAATCTACACCCCGTGGAGAATATTCCAGAATTTTTTCGAAATTTTTTGATAAGTACTTTTCGAGATAAGGCCCGGGACAGCGATTTTTCGCGAATTTTTAAAAATAATACAAAGAAAAGTGCGCGCAAGTATAATATTATATATATATATTTTTTACTCGTGTTTTCACAGGCTTTCATTTGACACCACACTCGATGACCTAGTAAAAAAATTTTTTTTTCACTTCCGACTTCACCCCCAAAACTAACCCCTTAAGTCAAAATTTAATTCTCAAAACTACATGGCTCTGATGAGGCCATCAATTCCTATATTATTACCAAATTTCACCTTTCTATGTCAAATAGTTTCGGAGAAAATCGGGTGTGACAGACAGACAGACAGACAGACACGGAAGTGATCTTATAAGTGTTCCGTACGGAACCCTAAAAATATAAATAAGTTTATTTTTATCTTTATTTATTTCAGGTTGGTATCGAGGTGAGAAATGGAGTATGAAATTCGCAGTAGCGAGAATTTGGCGAGAGCGAAGAGACCACGTTAATGACTGTTATTTTTGCCTAGTAAATCTAGCTAAAAGAGGCAATGCGAAACCCATCGAATATCCTGACCTTGCTTCATCTTCTGCTCCAATCTCACATAACCCACAACTTCCAGTACCTGAACCTCCTAAAAAATTGTCTCAGTCAAGCTCATTTCAGAGTTCAAATAAAATTATTGAAGATGAAGAATTTGTACTGTCACAGGAACCACCGAAACCCCATTTTCTTATCTCAGAAGACTTTAATGACTTAACAAGAGATTTGAATTTACCGAAGAGTAAGGCAGAGCTTTTGGGTTCTCGTTTGAAGAAATAGAATTTGCTTATTGATGTCAAAATAACAGATCAACGAAGTCGGCATGAGACATTTGCTACATTCTTCACCAAAGAAGATGGACTTTGTTATTGTAACGATATAAGAGGTTTGTTTGAAGCAATTAGGATGCCCTGGGTTCCCACGTTTATTTATTGACAGCTCGACGAAAAGCTTGAAAGCCGTTTTATTATATAACGGAAATAAATTTCCATCTCTTCCAGTCGCTCATTCTGTACATCTAAAAGAAAACTATGAAAGGGTTAAAATTTTACTCGAAGCTTTAAAATATCAAGAGTATAAGTGGCAGTTCATTGGAGATTTTAAGATGGTAGGATTTTTAATGGGGCTACAGGGTAGATATACAAAATATCCGTATTATCTCTGTTTGTGGGATAGTAGAGCGGATGCTCAACACTATGTTCAACGATTATGGCCACTAAGAACGGAATTTTGTGTTGGGAAACAAAACGTTAAATGTGAACCTATTGCTGAACCTGAAAATGTATTAGTGCCGCCTTTACACATCAAGTTAGGGCTTATGAAACAATTCGTAAAAAAGCTAGATGAAAAATCTGAAGCTTTTACATTTTAAGAAACTTTTTTCCAAAGTTGTCAGAAGCAAAGGTTAAAGCTGGAATTTTTGTCGGTCCACAAATTAAAAAAAATTTTGCCAGTGAAGAATTTCCAAAATTACTTATTAGTGCTCAAAAAAAAAAGTTGGAATAGTTCTAAAACAGTAGTCTCTGAATTTTTAGGGAATAACAAAGTTGAAAATTACCAAGAGCTAGTTGAAAACATGTTAGAAAACTTTAAAACCATGGGTTGCAGAATGTCTCTAAAAGTACATATGCTGCATGCTCATTTAGATAAATTTGAAAATAACATGGAGGCGTACTCAAAAGAACAAGGAGAACGTTTTCATCAAGATATTATGAACTTCGAACAACGTTATCAGGGCCAATACAACGAAAATATGATGGGGGACTACATTTGGGGTTTAGTGAGAGAAAGTTCTTATGAACATGAAAGAAAAAGTAATAGGGTTCACTTTTAAACTTTTTTCCACTATTTTGTAATTTGATATGATAGTAAAAGTTGATAAAAATCATATATAAATATATTTGTTTCGATTTATCAATAAATAAAAATTTAAACTATGGATTTTTTAAAATACTGTTCAAACCGTTCTCCTGGATACAAAAACATACTTTTTCAGTCCATATATTTTTTTTTCGTCTAACTGTCGATAAATCTATCGAAATTTCATATCCTCTTATCAAAGTCAAAATTCGTGTTGACCTGTGTAATCAGGCAGATAGACTGACATTTCATATAAAATTGTCTCTTTACCTTAACAATAACTCAAAAGAACAGTAATTCTTCTTTGCTTCATCAGTCTTAAACTACTGAATCATCATTTTCTTGGAAAATAACAGACCTTATATTTATTTAGTAATTCTCGTACTAACGGAAAGCATTGTGTTAGTAAATAAACCACCATCCCATATAAATGAAAGTAGTTTGTTAATCGTGACAGATGATCACAGTACATTCTTAGTTGTTCTTCTTCTATGATAGAAGAAGCATCAACTAGCAAATAATTTGAATGCTTTTAGAAGAGGATTTAGGCTTTAATAAATCAAGCAATTTTATCCAGTGAAATATTAAAGTCTATGATTTCAACCAACTGCACAGCTATCTTAAGGGATACTTAGCTATTCTCTATTTAACAAAAGTGTGGTGCAAATGTTCATTATGTAATTAGACGCCATTGTCTTTCCTTTTTAAAATTTTTGGATATTAATGCAATGTGACGTTCTTTTAGTTACAGAAATTAGTTGTCGAAACTTTTTCCCATCTTTGTACTCACAAGATACCCATAAAACGACGAAAACATCTATCTATGTACGATTTTATCATGGCAACAAGAATGTCTTTAGTGATTTGAGAGTGCCAACTAGCATTAGCATCAATATATTAGGTACAAAGAACTGGTATTTTAAGTCAATCATATGTAACCTTTTGAGCGGTGAAAATGGGGGTTGGAGGGGAAAAAATTTCGATATTCACTTGAATCATAAAAATATCATTAAAAAATCAATTAAAATAGATTTTCTGCACAATGGCGATTTATTCCTTTAATGATTAAAAACAAAATGTCGAAGTACGTTTTTTTCGACATTTATGAAACATATTGTTGTGTCACGTGAACCGTGAAGTGAACATGTCACTTTTCTTTTCTAAAAACACTGAATACAGTCAAAAAAATCACTATCAATGCTTATAATAAAGAATTCAGGAACAAGAGCACATTTTTGGGTTACATGCTTGACTAAATGTGTTATAATATAAAATATTACCGCCAATAAATATAGCCTTGTCAATTCTGATTCCATTAAAAATTAATCTTCCTAAATAAATAAAATTTCATTTCATAATAAATAAAGTTTCACTTCATAAATATATTTGGATATTTAAACTGCAATACAAATATTTCATTGTGTTTATCATCAAATTATTGAACACAAAATTTCTGATCAGTACATAAAGGACTCCGCCATAATCTTAGAAAATTGGGTTCGTCGAAATTATCTGGATTTTTGATATATTGTGGCCTTTGTCATCTTGAACAAAAGACTCTGGAGCAAAATTATCCATATTGAGTATTTTGGTTACTATCATCAAATCTCCGTAAAAATTTTTTTTAAATTCAGGAAAATCGCTTTATTAATATTGAAAAAGTTATAGTTTGCTATAGTAAAGGTCATTCTTCAAATTAATTTTTTTATAGCTATATGAATGACAATTCTGTATTTTTGTAAATTTTTCTAACAATAACCAAAATTTAAAAAAAAAACAAATTAAACTGATCATTTAAATCAATTAAAAAAAAACAAAATAAAATTGAAAAAAAAAATAAAAAATTTTATAAAATCTTGTTTTTGATTGAAATTGAAATAATTTAATAAAATTTAAAGAAACTTTATATAATTTTATGATGATAGGTATATAAATTGAATAAATAATTTACTTATATTATTTTTTTAATAAATTATATAAAATTTTCATACTATTGACTTCGGAAAAATTTTCCCCGGTATCGTTATGAAATTATTGTAAAACTCAGAAAACAAATCAGGAAGTCATCTTTTATTCTATATTCCTTATTTTATTCTTCAGTATCAGCATTAATTCTCCCCTCCCAACCCACATTTTCACCCCTCAAAAGGGTACATATGTTCAAAATGATTCCGAAAATAGATTCAGGGACCCCAGAAACCCCTGAGGAACCAATTCTGAATGCGAAATTTCACCTCTCGATTCCGTGCTTATTTGCAATTTTAAGAAATTTTAAGGTTATGCTTTGCACATCGGTTCCCTTCCATTTCTCCAGAATTCGCTTACAAGTATTAAAAAGAAGTCTGATTTTGTTAATAATTGACTAGACAATTTTGAACAAAAAATCAGACTCCTGAACCACAATGCGCTTCTTGAACAAAAAAAAAAAAAAGAACACTTTTGCTTATATATTTTTTTAATATCAGAAATGATAAAATTACTTAGCATAATATTACCCAAAGTTTGAACTAATATCATACACTTTCTATATTTTTATTATAAGTTAAGTAAGTAGTTAAACCTATGCCCGTAAATCAAAAAATATCTTACCAGCAGAATATTATGTAAAAGACGTGTGAAAAGCGTATGGCGCGAATGCAGTTGCAATGTGTCGGAAACCCACCAAATGTATTCAGCAAGATTAAACGTTATCAGGCAAATTAGATGTAGAAAATATGCTTCAGCAAATGTTCATGTTCATTTTAACAATTTTTATCAGAAAATTTATTTTCTAAGGAATCAAATAAAAGGGAACTGTCTTGGTTAGATTGTTATTACAGTGTTTGCAAATTTCAACTTATTCCTTAGACTTCCTATTAATCGAAGAAAGAATTCAAGAAATACGTTGTGACCAAAATACCAATGTCCGTCAGCTACATCCGATACTTAAAAAAGGCAAGAATATCTTGCCAAACAACTACCGACCAGTCGCACTGCTTTCAATAATATCGAGAGTCATGGATAGCTATGATGGTTGCCAACATTCGGAATGCATAGCGCATTATAAGAAACAGAAAAAGAAGTATCCCTGTTTATTTCTTTAATACAGGACTTATTTAAATTTAACGGCTTTATCCCTTAGTGCTCGATAAAGCTTGTTTCAAATTTCCCACCAAATTCTCTGTTGGTAACGTATTAGATCAGCAAAAATGGAGATGGCCCAAATGCAAAACTTTCAGCAATGAAATCATTAGAAGAACCAGCTCCGGAACGTCTTATTAAAAATTACAGCTATAGAAAAACAGGGCTTAAATATTCTGAGAATTATTTTTTATCTAATAGACTACCATGTGGTAATTCCTCAAAAAATATTTTAGAAACTGAGGAAAACAACCAAGTTGAAGTAGACATTGACAACTTTAACAATAACGTAAGCACGATTTGTTCATTGTTCTAAATTAGCGTGGTCTTTTTAAGCTCTCAAAGTAATTATCACAAGAAGCAAGTTGTTGATCTTTAATAGGTACGTATGTCAACTATTATCTTAAAATATGTTTGACCGTTCATAAATGATACGTTACTTAAGTAGTCTACTACACATCATAAAGATATTAATGTAAATGTTAAGTTTGGGCAATATCGAACTCAGCGACACTCTCTAGATAGAAAGATGGGAGGAAAGAAAGAAAGGAGAAGAGTATAAAATACAGTAAAACGACCATGGTTGTATAGTTACAAACAAAACATTTGTATAAAAAAAATTTCCAAATTACATGATAATTTTAATGATAAATTGATGATAAATATATAAATATAGTTGGAAAGTAAACGTTGTTTAAGGATAATCTTGTAATTTAAACAACTCAATGAGAAATGAAATGTAACAGTAATACTCATAATAGAAGTGTAATATATAAAGCACTATTAGAATGATTCCTTATTATGCTTGAGAATACTCTGGTCTAAACTTTAATCGGTGAATTAAAGCTATGTATTTATTTATTAAATTCACGGGTTATCCCTTTTTGACAGTTTATAAACTTTTAGTAGGAAAATAAAATAATTTACGAGTTGGCAACAACAATCAGTGCATAAGAAACAATACTAACAATTATAATAATAATATAATATTATAGCACAACAATATACAGAATACAGAAGTGACAAGCCATTCAAATTAAACTAGATAACAGTGCTTTAAAGCCACACAGAGTTCACCTAAATAAATCAATATCCAAGTTGTTTAAAGTTGGGGGGGATCTATATATAGGAGAATTTTGCACATAATTGGTGGAATGGTATATGAAAGAGTTGAGGGTTACGCAAGTCACGACAGAGGGTATTAAAATTAATTCTGGACAAGAGAGTTTATCTAAAGGCAAGAAGACCTTGCCAAATAACTACCGACCAATCGCACTGCTTTCAATAATATCGAAAGTCATGGAAAAGGCTATCAATCAGCATCTTCTAAAATATCTTGAAGGATTCAACATTATTAGCGATCATCAATATGGCGTTCGTAAAAATAGATCAACAGGAGATCTTCTGACTTATGTAACACATGTTTGGAACAACGCAATTGAACACTTTGGAGAATCTCGAGCGGTTGCCCTTGAACATATCTAAGGCATTCGACCGTGTTTGGCACGATGGGCTGTTGGCTAAGCTACGCTCTTATGGTATGTCTGAAAAGTTCTGTTCGTGGCTCTCATGTTTTCTCAGAGAGCGTTCTTTACGAGTGGCAGTCGATGGATTTCTTTCTAACACCTTCACTATCAACGCCGGTGTGCCTCAGGGCTCCATACTGTCTCCTAGTCTTTTTCTCATTTACATTAACGATCTGCTGGAAAAGACCGGGAATCCAATCTACAGCTTTGCAGATGACAGTACGCTTATCTCTTCATTCACTTTGAACGCTCGGACATCGGCTACTCAGACGAATATCCGCAGACAGCAGGAAATCATTCAACTTAACAAAGACCTGGAAGAAATTTTATCTTGGGGTGACAGTAACCAAGTGGAATTTAATGCTACAAAAACCCAGGCGGCAGTTTTTTCTAAAAAAGTTAACGTTGCTGAACCCGACATAGTTATGTCGGGGCACTCCATTCCTCTAACATCGTCACTCAATTTGTTGGGCGTTAATTTGGGAGCAAATATGTCCTGGGATGAACATGTTGCAGGGATAGTAAGGAGAGCTTCTCAAAAGTTGGGAATATTATTTCGAACCAGAAAGCTTTACACTCTACAACAACTGTTAATTCTTTACAAAGCTCAAATTCGACCAACTGTGAAATATTGCTCCCATGTTTGGGGCTCCGCTCCCAAACATACACTGCATTTGTTGTATTCTATTCAGAGAAGAGCTGTTCGTCTGACTGGAGACCCGGAACTGACCGGCGGCCTTGATTCGCTGGAACATCGAAGAACGGTTGGCGACTTGAGCCTATTCTACAAGTATTTTCATGGAAAGTGTTCGAAGGATGTGGCCCGCTTAATTCCTCCCAGAGCGGTGCATGTTAGAAGTACACGTCGCGCTAATACTTCACATCGGTATGAGGTTCAGCTTGTTACTCCTCGTACAACGCTTTTCAAGCTGTCTTTTATATGGAGAACATCATCCCTTTGGAATAATTTGCCCAGGACTGTGTTTCCCACCGAATACAATTTACAGCGATTCAAGAACAACGTGAATCGCTTTTTTTTCGCACACGTGTCGCTCCTGTAGCGCTTTAAGGACTTCTTCCCTGCAGCACGTGTGCTAGACCCATAAAAAAAAAAATCAATCTATGGACAAGTCTGAAGACAAGGCACAAATCAAATAGCACCCGCCTCACCTCCAAACTGTCCAAGTTCAACCTATGCAGCATATCTGACCTATGGTAATGATCAAAGCTAATATTGGGCTTATTAGCCGTAAAGCGAAAGAACTTTGTTTTGTACACGCTAAAGAGTGTCAATGTGAACTCGATAATGGGACGACAATAGTCGAATATTCAAAATTTGTATACCTCACCAGTGAGGTATACAATTTGGCAATATCCACAGATAATTCACCACAATTGCTAGACACAAAACCCATGGGACCCAAACTTTTCAGGCTTATCCCGGAGATATGCTTGACAAAGTATAATCTCTCATCGAACCAGACTTCAAGATCCTGGCGACTGTGACACATTGCAAAGCCCTATCATTAATTGAGTAGCCAGTGTTAAATTTTATTACCCCTAAAGAAACTGATGCAACAACACTTTTTGTTATTTAACAACAAATTATTAGATTGAAATCAGACCCAAAGGGCGTCCAAATCACTCTGGAGTCCCAGCGAGTCCCCACCGCTCAATACTCCTGTATAAGTTAAGGTCATCGGCGAACATGATCATTGACGAATTCTCGCTGTCATTCACAAACAAATTGAATGACAGTGGGGCACAATGGGACCCCTGAGAGACCCCAAACTGCCCAGAGGTAAAATTATTCACCCTGACACTGCCCGTAAGGAAGCTCTCCAACCAGGTAACAAGTGAGGGATGAAACCCCACAGTCCTCAGCTTCGCCAATAACAACTGAAAAAAATCTGGCAATATTTATATTTAATTACTTTACAAACAAAGTATGACGTATATAGTACCCTTTTATTATTAACTTTACCCAAGAATATCTAAAATAAAACGTAGACATGAATTTTTAATCTTCGAATAATTTGAACATCTCAGCTATCTGATCAAGAAGAGTTTAGTTTGTGATAAGGTTTTATCATAGTAACTTAATAACACTAGTAAATGCCATAGTATGATTATATAGTAAATTTTAATGAATAATGTAAGGAATACACTTTTTAAGGTAGTATATACTGTCTCAAGTTTAGATTTAACAAATTTAGGGCTAGTTTTGAGTTTTCAGTTTCTAGCGCTAATTTTAACTGGAATATTAACATTTTAAATTTTCATGGCAGGTTAACTAATAACAATTATTCTAAAATTAAAACTACACAATAGGGATGGTATTGTTTTATTAGGAAAAAGTTTAAACAAATGTAGTAAAAATGCGATACACGACGATACAACTAAGTTGGGAATGTGGAATCTTTGGCACAATGATACTACTCAGTATATATCACCACTACACCAAACACTTTATTTTTGCACTCGACGCGCGTTTCGCTAACCATGTTCATCAGGAGCGATGATGAAGCTAACATGGTTATCGCTCCTGATGAAGCTAACATGGTTAGCGAAACGCGCGTCGAGTGCAAAAATAAAGTGTTTGGTGTAGTGGTGATATACTGAGTAGTACGACGATAAAAGACTAATCCAAAACTTTAAACGATTATTAGCTAAAAAGCAAAAATTTCCAAACTAGCTCTTACTTTTTAGCTGTTTTATATATTTCATACAAATCAAATGATTCATCTCAGTATCATACATCTCTATCTCTCTCTACAAGTATGTATAACTACTGCTTAATATGATATTTTGAGCACCTGACCCTAGTGGCTGCTGTCAATATACAACAATAATATAAAAACATTTAAATAATCTAAGAAATGTACAAAATATGGAGATTTTCATTTATTATTATTGTCACTACAACTGAATAACCGGTCAAGTTCAAGTTGAACTTGCACAATTAGTGTTCCGTACGTTGATTGCTTTTAAAATGAAAAATTTTGTTACGGTGGTATAAAATGATCAGTGACTTCACAAAACACACCCCAAATGAGTTTTCAACAAAGTTTGTTTCCAATCTTTACTGAAAACTGATGACCTTGAAATTTTTGTTTTTTTATATACCAGATAAATTATTAAAGGTAATGTACTCGTGATGATTTTCGTTCAATCTACGCCCCGTGGAGAATATTCCAAAATATTTTCAAAAGTTTTTGATCAGTACTGTCCGAGATAAGGTGGGGGGACAGCGATTTTTCGCGATTTTTTAAAAATAATACAGAGAAAAGTGTACGCAAGTATTACATTATATATATATATATATATATATATATATATATATATATATATATTTTTACTCATGTTTTCACAAGCTTTCATTTGACACCACACTCGATGACCCAGTAAAAAGAATTTTTTTTCACTTCCGATTTCACCCTCCAAAACTAACCCCTTAAGTCAAAATTTAACTTCCAAAACTACACGGCTCTGATGAAGCCATCAATTCCACAAATAGTTTCGGAGAAAATCGGGTGTGACAGACAGACAGACACCGAAGTCATCTTATAAGTGTTCCGTACGGGACACTAAAAAGTACCAAATCCAACGAAACGACAAATTCTCTTTTTTTAAAAAGTAGAACCTCTGTGTTGTATTATTTGTAAATTGTTGAAGATAGTAACTCGATATTTTGTGTATTACAAAACATTACGTATATAAAATTAAAAGAGAAATTAGACGGCTCATCCTAACTTTTTCATTTGTGTGCAGTTACGGCACACTTATGGGATCACTTCGGTGGCTGTCCGTCCGTCTGTTACACCAGACTTTCTTCGAACCTATTTAAGACAGAAAGTTGAAATTTGGCACAAATATAGGAATTCATGGCCCAATTAGAGCTAAGTTAAATTTGGACTTAAGGGGTTAGGTTTAAGAGGAGAAATTAAAAATGAAAAATTTTTGGGGTGTCAAATGAAAGTTCAAAGTTCAAAAATATATATGATGTAATACTTGCGCATGCCTTTCTTTATATTGTTTTAAAAAAAATGGACAAAAATCTCTGTCTACTTCATCTCGAAAAGTTCAGATCAAAGAAATTTTGAAAAAATTCTGGAATATTCTTCATAAAGTGTAGAATGAGCGAAAATTGTCACGAGTGCAATACGTTTGCCTGGTGACTGGTGACTGGTGACCAATGAATAGGTACCGAAGACAAAATAATTTTATTTTGTTTATTTATAATTAAACAAAGATTTTGTTCGTAAATATTTATGTTAAACTTTTACTACGTGATTCTAGATTCAGCGAGATTCACTTATTGGCTATTAGGGAGCTAATTTTTATTTTAAATGTAATAACGGTACGGAACACTATTTGCGCAAGTCCAACTTGCACTTGACCAGTTATTTTTTTTTAATATATGTATTATGTAAGTTATTAATAATGATTAAAGTGATGAGTTAACAAAGTAAACTGTAATACCTAAGTTTCTATAATTCTAGAGTTCATTTTTTTTAAGTACTAAATTCTTATTGTTGGTAAAAAACCATTTATATTTTATTTTCAATTTTGGTAGAATGTAACATGTAACAACAAAATAAAAATGTTTGTTTCAAATTAATGACTTCAATTAAATTAATGTTTACTATACATGAAAAAGAGCCTTGTAGGTTATTCGGAAAATACTGGACAAACAAATTAAAATTTTTCTTATCTGTCACAGACGCAGACACTAATCGAGTAGAAAAAAAAAATTATAATTAATATTTTTGAAATAACTAATATTGTCCGGCAAATACAAAGAACACTTTGTGAACTCCTCAGATGCTAATCTTTCGATTCGCCTTTAGTTGTTTCACCAACGCCATCTCTGCCTTCGGGCGGAAAGCTCGGGAAGGTGCGCTTCTGCAATTAAGTGTAAGCCTTGCTGGCCGCTTTGTTTGGAAAGACTTTAAATAAGTCACCAACAGAGTGCAGTATAAGCATCTATTTTGTCACTGTTTTCCGTTAGTACCTAGATAAGGACTGAAATTGTCTTCTTTGTATTCGCTGAATGTAGCCCAACTGATAAGCCGTGATACGGCGAAACGCGTCTTGGGATGGTCCGACAATACAAAGAACACTTTGAGAACTCTCGAAGTGCGGATCTTTCGAATCGCCTTTAGTTGCTTCACCAACGCCATATACACATTCTATGTTTCAAGGAACAAAAAAATAGACAATTTTAATATAAAATATTTATTACATCCAAATTTTATAAATAAAAATGATAAGAAAATAATCTTTGGGTCAGTAAGGTATAATTAATTATATTTGTAATCCACTATAATATGGCCTCTTCAGCTTATTGTGAATATTTAATTCTAACCTAAACGAGGTGGTGGGGTTACAGGAGCATTTTGAGGGCTGAAAGTGATCCTAGGTACGAATCCAGACTCACCTTCCACTGTATATTCCACATTCATAAGTCTTCCATCTGGAAGAAGAACATAGTAATTGCCTACTACTCTTCCTTGGCTATCTCCGGATTCTGTTTGGCCGAAAAACGTGTTTGAAGGAGCGTTGTCTACTTTGTATTGAAAATCATACTAAAAAATAATTATAGAAGAATTACATGTATTCTGTTATGACGGGTCTAAAATATTATTTTTTCTTTTCAAAAAGATAAATGTCCGGTGTAACTGGAGGTAGCAACAACTTGATCTTGTCACTTCCTGTTAAATCGGAAATTGATATTTTTAGATAGAGAATGAAAAACAAAAATATGTAAACTAGAGATCGATCTGCTATATACCAAATATTTAGAATTTCCGGAATAGTCTAAATCAGGGGTCCGCAACATATGGCACGCGTGCCATCTCTGGCACGCCAAGCAATTTTGAATGGCACGCGTACCTGTTTTAGGTATGTATGTAAGTTTACACATTAATTCTGTAATCTGTGACATGTTTAGAAATTAAGTAAATAATCGAAGACAGTATTACTTTAACGATACAAACAAAAACGATATATTATATGGGTCACTAGGTATTATTACCAAAAACTACAAAATATATATTTTGTAATTTATAATTTGACTGAATGCATTGGTTTGGCTTTAATTTCAGCAAGTATTAAAGAGGGCAAGGGTCAAAATATAAGCCTAGGCTAAAACACAAATAAATGTCCTCAATTCAGATCAAAAGAGCCGCTATAAGGTGGTTTTTGTTTGACTTCAATCTTTTCGACGCACTCCGCAACTCTTTTTATATTGCCGAACTTTAGTTTTTGTTAAATTTTACTTCTAGGCGGCCCTTTGATTGCAATGGGCGCGTTGTAGATAATAATTTTTGTTCTAAGAAATTGAATAAACGTAATTATTGGAATTTTCTGGAAACATTATTTTTCTATATATAGCAAGCGGCTACACGTTTGGATAATTTAGTATAGAAGTAACATCCGTTCCAGTCAATAGTCGTCGAAAAGTTTAAAAATTAAAATTACGTTGCGTTATGGCCGCGAAGAAACAGAAGGTAGACGTTGGATCATTTCAAACTTCATGGACAACAGATTACGGTTTTGTACAGCAAAACGATCGGGTCATTTGTGTCCTATGTCGGGAAAGCGTAGTTTTCCGGACATCTAGTGTTCAACGACATTTCCAGATAAAACATGAATCGTCATTTAAAGATAACGCTGATAAAAGGGAGGCAATACTAAGAGCAAGTAAACAATACGAGAAACAATCAACATTCTTTAGCAAAGTTTTCCAAGGAAAAAATCAGCTAACTGAATACAGTTTCAAAATTGCACAATCGTTGGCACAAAAGGGTAGGCCGTTCACTGACGGAGAATTTATGAAGCAAACGTTTTTGAGTACTGGCGAGATTTTATTCGACGACTTGCCCAATAAGGATACAATATTGGCCAGGATTAGGGATATACCGGCATCAGCGCAGACCATCGAGAGACGATTTACCCAAATGGCACAAAATGTCCAAAAACAGCAGAGAGACGCTATCAAACGGAGTTTTGTATTTAGTGAAGCATTGGATGAAAGTGTCGATATTAATGACATTGCCCGTCTGGCAATCGTTGCGCGATACTTCGATGATGACACTGTGTATGAAGAGCTGATTTGTCTGCTCCCATTGCAGGGAACTACAAGAGGAGAGGATGTATTTTCAGAATTTGTTAAACATTTTGAAAAGCGGAACATTGATTTAAATAAAATTTTTTGCGTAACGACAGATGGCGCTCCTGCTGTGATTGGGAGACATAAAGGATTTGTTTCCCTTCTTATTGAACGCATGGGTCGATCAGTTTTAAATTTTCATTGCATAATTCACCAAGAGAGTTTGTGCGCTAAAATCTTCGCTGGAAGTTTAAAATCCGTGATGGATAGGGTGGTTAAAATAGTTAACTACATTGTCGGTCGTTCTTCACTGATCCATAGACAATTTAAGGCGTTTCTGCAGGAATTAGAAAGTGCATATTCAGATATACCATTGCACAATAATGTGCGCTGGCTCAGCCGTGGTAAAGTGCTCTCTAGATTTGTGCAATGTCTGGGTGAAATTAAATCGTTCTTGTTGGAAAAAAATCAAGTGGAAGCTTATCCTGAACTAGAAGATAAGAACTGGATCTGTATGTTAATGTTTCTTACTGATATTACAAACCATCTCAGTGAACTCAACTTAAAGTTACAAGGTTCAGGCAAAACAGTTCTGGATTTATACGAATCCTGGAAATCATTCAAATTAAAAATAGATTTATTTATCAGCGATATTACTACAAACACATATAAATATTTTCCAAATTTAAAAACTTATATATCCAGTGTCGACGATGGTGCAGTAATAGACGAAATTCTTAAATATTTGACTAATTTAGAAGAGGAGTTTATCGAGAGGGGTCAGGATTTTGATAAACATGGTCCTATGGATTTAATGGATTTTTCCAGCAGTTGCTTTGACATATCTTTGTTTTCATGGATGGACATTAATGATTTTGATCTTCAATACATTGAATTTAAAAGCTCCGAGTTATGGAAAACGAAATTTGTAGAATTAAGAAGGGTATTAGAAGGTGACTGCCAGAACCATTCAAACGAGATACTCAGTTGTTGGATGAGTTTACCAGAGAAATTTATTTGTCTTAAGAAAGTAGCGTTTGCCATGCTTACAGCTTTCGGATCATCCTATATCTATGAACAACTTTTTTGCCATCCGTACCGAAGCAGGCTGACAACAGACAACTCGGAAGCATGTGTGACACTGAAAATAACCAGACATGAACCGGATATAAGAAAACTCTCTAAATAACTTCAAGTACAGGGTTCACACTAAGTCCTAGGACTAGTATAATAAAATTATTTGTTAAATGTTAAAATTTTTTGTAATTAAACCTTCTAAAAGCAATATTTTAAGTTAATTTAAGTTAATTTTTGTTAATTTTAGTTGTAGTAAGTACCTATGTCGGCACGCAAAATGTTGTATGGATGAAAACTGGCACCCCTTAGTTAAAAGGTTGCCGACCCCTGGTCTAAATATGTGAATACATAGAGGATAAGTTAGAGACATAAAGACAGACAGACCGACAAATACACAGACGGAATTGGGATTATGTTTTTTTAACCTAGAGACTCTTAAACGTGAGGAAGTTTAAAAATTTCTGAGGATGATTTTTTTTCATTAATACGATACTTTTCTAATGTAGTAAAGCAATTATTATAGATAAAGACACTAAGATAGCATAAAGTAATAAATTCTAGTGGATAAGCTCCTTCAATAGTTAATAACAAAATACTAAACTAATCTGCACTATTATGAACTAATCTTATTAGGTTAGTGTATATTATTATAAATAACACGTAGACTGAAAAGTTTTTGGTCTAGCCACTTAAAACACTTTTTTTTTTTTTTTGCAAAATTCGACTTTATCCATCAATATAGTCCCCTTCAAGAGCGATAAAATCAGTATAACGCTTTTCTAACATTTTTATACCTTTCTTGTAGAAGGATTTGTCTTTGCCTTCAAAATAGGCCTCAGTTTCGGCAATAACTTCTTGACTGAAAATCTCTTTCCCGCGAACATTTTTTTGAGGTCTACCAATAGATAATAGTCGCTGGGAATACGGTGGATGAGGAAACAATTCGAATTACAATTCATGCAATTTTGCCATCATAACCATTGACTTGTCACACGATGCAATGTCTAGATGAAAAAGCACTTTTTTATTATTCATTGGGGGCCGTTTCTCTGCGATTTCTGCCTTCAAACGCACCATTAACTTTATATAATATTCGCTATTTATGGTTTTTCCCGTTTAAGCATAGTCGATGAAAATCATTCCATGCGCATCCGAAAATACAGAGGCCAAAACCTTCCCAACCGACTGTTGTGTCTTTGGTGGCTTCGGGCGGATTTCACCGGCTGCCGTCCACTCAACTGACTACCGATTTGACTCCGGTGTGTAATGGTGGATTCATGTTTCATCCATTGTCACATATCGTATCAAAAAAATATCTTTTTATTTCGTTTAAACAAGTCCAAACAGCGCTCAGAATCATCAACACGTTGTGGTTTTTGGTCCCCTGTGAGCAAACGCGGTACCTATTTCGAACAGTGCTTTCTGATACCCAAATGTTCATGTCAATTATGACCAACACATTCTTTTGATATCTTTAGGGTGTCAGCTATCTCACACAGTTTCACTTTACGGTCATCCAAAACAGTTTTGTGGATTTTCCGGTGTAACCACCTCATTTGGGCGTCCTGAGCGTTCAGCATCATTTGTATCTGTACAACCGCGTTTAAATTCAGCATACCACTAAATCATGGTGACTTTCCAGGGGTATAGTCCCCGTAACACTTATCAAGCCATTGCTTTGCTTGACCCGTATTTTTTCCCAAAAAAAAACAGTGTTTAATCAACACATGAAATTCGATTTTGTCCATTGTTTTGAAAATATCAAAAGTAGCGTCACTATAAACACTGTAACTTTTAAACTAATACTCGAAATGTCTTGAAATTTTGACACATATCGTTTGAAGGTTGGTCCTTTCTAAAAATCATATGGATTTTTTGAAAAGGGCGACTACTATGTGTCAGACCAAGAACTTTTCAGCCTACATATTATATTTATTATATGTATTAGAAATATATAAAATAGATCGCACGTATCATAACGGTATGCCTAAGGCCGACTCTAACGGAGAACCATATCCGCCCGCCGACGTAGCTCCTCCACATATACGCGGGCACATTATCTGCTTTACGGACATCAACCACCAACGCAGCTTCATGAGAAGAACGAAAATCCTAGAAGGAACACCGGGAACTAACCGATTCGCCGAAGTGGAGAAATCAACTAAATCACCAGGACCTTCAAGCCAGGGAACATCTACCACCAGCAGCAAATAGCTCTACACAATGTGGAAAACACTTAATGAAATGAGAGGAGGTGTGCCACGATGTCAAGCCAACATGCAGTAATTGGCGCTGCTACTAGCTGGAGTAGACGTCCTGTGGAGGTGTGGTACTGTTCAAAGGCCACAACATCTTTAGACTGTTCAAGTTTGGACCAACCTTGCACAGAGGAACACATTATGCTAGCCAATGACAGAGCGGTATCCGCTGCAAACTACTGGAAATACTGTGTTTGACCGGACATGGAAAGTAAGTATTATAAACAAAAACTAAAAAAAATCAAAGCTACCATTTGTTAAAACATGAGACGGGATTCTGAAGTTACGATTAATGATGACAATAGGAAAAGTGTATAATCAAAATAACGTCCAGCGGTTCGAAACCAAAACTATCATCTAACAACACTACGTCTTCCAAAATATTTTCACTTTTATATCCATAACAAATTTTTAATAAATAAAATCCATTGTTGCTTTCTACAGTTGCTGCCAATAGGCTACTTAGCTTGGCGTACCCTGTATATACAAATTTGTTAAAAATAGGATTTCGAAATACTTGTAACATTTTGTTATGCGATTAAAAATTGTGTAATAATAGTGCATTCATATCTCCCCTACACTAGTTATATAAATGTAGGCTGTAATGTACATTAGTTGTATTAGATTAAAAAAACATTGTACTCGACATGATAAAAAAAAGGATCAGTTGATTAAACAGGAGAATTTATGGAAGATAGGCCCTGTCAATTCTCTTGTTGTTAAAAAGCATTATATCATCTGGTTATTATAGCGTTCTTCGCGTTCCGGTTCCCAATTTCCATCCTCTTCAATCTTCCTAACCTCCGGGTCTTAGATTTCTCTCTGATATTGCCCTCTGAACAACTCCAAACCATGTCGCTATTGATCTCCCTCTTCTCCTCTTTTCGCTTGGTACCCACTTTAGCACCATCTTTGGTATTCAGTGTTATTCTATTCTTTCCACATTACATCCCTTATTCTTTCATTTCTAACTCTATCCATTCTTGACACTCCAGCTGATCTTCACCAGTAATCCATTTAAAGTGCTATTAGTTTCTGTTCCAATCGTTTCGTCAATTGTCAAGTTTCACAACAGTATAACACGCTGCTCTTAAATACTGCATTATAAATGTGGGGTTTTCTCTGTGATGTTATGTTCTTCGGCCACAGAACAGAGTTTAGGTGTCTTATGACCTCCTATGCTTTACTTATTCTACTCTCCACTTCTTTTTCCGTTCTACCCGTCTTTACTTATGTTAGTTCCGAGATATATATATATATATATATATATATATATATATATATATATATATATATATATATATATATATATATACATATATATATATATATATACATTTCACGAGCATCAATGACCTGACCGGTATTTAGAGGAAGGTTTCCTTGTGTTCTTCCTATACACAAATATTTGTGAGATTCTCCAAAGTGTTCAATCGCGTTGCCATATAGTTGATCGCTAATAATGTTGAATCCTTCAAGATATTTTAGAAGATGCTGATTGATATCCTTTTCCATGACTTTCGATATTATTGAAAGCAGTGTGACTGGTCGGTAGTTATTTGGCAAGGTCTTCTTGCCTTTTTTAGGTATCGGCTGAACTGTGGCACATTTCCAGCAGGAAGGAAATATTCCCTTTCTGTAGGATAGGTTGAAAAGTCTACAGAAAACTGGTGTTAGTTCCCTCGCACAGTTTTTGAGAACTATGGCAGGTATTCCGTCAGCGGCAGGTATTCCGTCAGCGTCAGTTAACTGTTAAACTGCAGTTTTTATAATCTTCAAATAGTTTTCTTGTCATAAATTCAAGGTCTTCCTTGTCCTGGGCAATAACTGCCTGATCGTCGGCAAAATGTAGAGTGTACAATGTTGTTTCGTCGATCAGCTGTATTCGCATACCTCCATATGCTCTTCGCCATCTCTCTAATGCCTCATTCAGATAAATTTTGAATAATGTAGGAAGCAGACAGCAACCCTGTCTGACATCCTTTGCAGCATTATAAAGTTTGATTATTGATTAAAATGGTGATTTCTAACTTAATGAAGCAGCCAGTGGAAGAGTTTCTTAAATATTTGATCGGAATTTTTTAATGATAGAAATTAACATGAAATAATCGGTTTTAAAAAAAACAATAAACTGTGATTGTAGTGTTGGTTAACTAAAAAGAATCGAACCAAGTAGCAGTTCTTCTTATAGTATAAGTGGACCGGTCAAACAGAGCATTCGGGGATCCGTGATGGAATATTTCACCAGTCACTTATTATATAAAATCCATTCGATAGTTCCGTCAGCTCAGGTCAGACTTCACCAAAAATAAAGTATGCTGTTTATCTTTGACGACGTTGAGGGAAAACAAATATATTCACTAAGTAATCAAAAATATGATACACCGTGTGTCCACTTCACCTTCATAGTGGCTTGCACTTGTCCAAAATAGAACCTATCTATTTTTATAAACACTTTCATAAGTTGCTGTGCTATATAGTTAAAAACTTTCTGTAACTACATTTACTCTCCAAATATATAATTTCAGATTCACATCACAAACAACAAAACGGTTTCAGCGTTAATATTTTGGCAAGGAAGAAGACCTTCAAACCATTTTCATTTCATAGCTTAATTTTTCGACTTTTCGTACCTTAATTTTTCGACTTTTGACATTTCAAGCAGCAAGCAAGGAAGGATCGTTTATTTTTCGTCTTATTATTATATAGAAGAATAAGTTCTAGTTAGTAATACAGAATGTCCTTTTTGTATAATATGGGCTGTTATGCTTACTGCTTATTATTCAAACGCTGGCAATTTAAATAAATTAGAAGTATGAAGGTCAGAAGTGCAACAAGAATAATGAAAGCAGCTAAAGCATCGGGCCCAGACAATACAGAATCAGAATGCCTAAAGCTTCTAAATGGAGAGAACATAAAATGGCTGTCTGACTTCATTATTCAACTATATTTACAATTCTGGAATCATTCTCCTTCAATGACTAAAGGCTCAATTTATAACTCTACCCAAGAAACTCGGAGCTAAATCATGTGGGGAGTATAGAACAATCAGTTTGATGAGCCATCTCTCCAAAATATTTTTTCATAGCAGAATCTACGAACTCTGTAAAGAACCGATATCCTTAACTTAGTTCGGTTTTAGAAACCCTATTGGTACACAGCCTTATTTAGTGTCCAAGTATTTTTTCAGCCCCGTAGAGATGCGAACGTTGACATCTATGTATGTAGATTACCAAAAAGCATTTGACAAAGTGCAACACCACAAGATGATAGATATTCTAAGGAATATAGGACTGGATGACACAGATCTGAGGATTATTAAGAACCTTTATTGGAATCAGTCTGCCCCTCTGAGATTACAAGGAGAACATATGGATGCTATAAAAATCCTTCGAGGTGTTCGACAAGGATGTATATGATCTCCACTATTATTTAATATTTACTCCCAACAAATATTCGAAGAGGCTCTTGTAGATCTCGATGTCGGAATTCTACTGAATGGAGAGAGAATGAATAATATTCGATATGCTGATGACACGGTCATATTCGCTGACAGTCTGCAGGACCTGCATTTACTAATGGATAGAGTGACGAGCTGCAGCTAGAAAGAGGGTCTTGATATTAACATAAATAAAACAAAATTAACGGTTATTAGTAAGAACAAGTTGCCTAACTGCCATTTAGAAATCAGCCAGAAAAATATTGTACGAGTAAGTAAGTACACATGCTTAAGCGCTAACATCAATGACCAATGGGGCCACTCGCAAGAAATAAAGAGCCGTATTGTAAAGGCTAAAGTAATATTCACCAAACATGAGCTCTATATTCAAAAGCTGTAACTTGACACTGGACACAAAAGTGAGGTTTCTGCGTTGCTACGTATTCTCCATTTTGTTTTATGGAGTGGAGACATGGACCTTGAAAGAGGCAAAAAAGAAAAAGATTGGAAGCCTTTGAAATGTGGCCATATCGTAGAATGCTGAGTTTTATGGGTGAACCGAGTCACTAATAAAAGAATTCTTCAAAGAATGAAAAAGGAAGAAGAGGTTTTTAGTTACCATCAAGCAACGTAAACTTCAATACCGCGGCCACATTATGAGCAATGGGAGCAGACTCCATCTGTTACAGAATATACTGCAAGGTAAAGTGTGTGGAAACAGAAGTGTGGATAAAAGGATTTCGTGGCGCAAAACTCTTCACACTTGGTTTTGAATGATCATCACGCAGCTGTTTAGTGCAGCAGTCAACAGGGTGATGGGTCTAGCACACGTGCTTCAGGGAAATCCCTAACGCGCTACAGGAGCGACACGTGTGTAGAAAAAGCGATTCACGTTGGGCTTGAATCGCTATAAATTGTACTTGATGGGAAACACAGTGGTCAAATTATTCCTAAGGGATAAGGTTCTCCATATATAATAGCTAATATGGTTGTCAACATCCGAAACGAATAGGAACTGTGAAAAGAGGAGTAAGTATGATATAATATCTTTAATTCTTCAGGTAATTAAATTAAAAGTAACACATAGGCGTGTCGCTTAAATGATAATGATTATTTTGACGATTTACAAACAAAATATACAAGCCAAAATTTCTCATTTGGTTTGCTGTACATTATGAAGTAACATAGAATATCTCATTAACAACTTTACAAATTTTCTAACTGATTTTAGAATGATAAGGGCCCCCGCATGAATCGTAAGAAAAAATATCTCCTGTCAAATTGGTACAATATAGTTCCTGACCTATAAAACTTGATTCCTCAAAATATTTAGGACATGAAAAATAGTGCCCGCTAAAATTGAAACTTATTGCTATAATATAGATCTTGAACTTCTAAATTGTAGTTGATGGTAATATATTATTCAGACGTTCAAAATTTACATTATAAAAAACACAAACATCTCTCAAATTGTGTTTATACTAGCGCGCTGTCAAAGTTTGATATACAGAATGTATTACGGATTTGGGAAAACAGTTTTTAGAGAATTGATTAAAATTTTGCTAGAATGGAGTTCTCGATCTTCTCAGTAAAAATTACAGTAGTACAAAAAATCTGTCACAAACCGACCGACAAATTTTAATTTAATACAGTCTGTCAAGTAATGATGCTCGTATTCTTGAAAAACTGTGTTTCGAGGACATTTTTTGCCATCAATGTATTCTTTGGTGTGCTAACAATAGCGCAATTACCTTAGTAAGTTGCCCAATCCCCTTCTGCATCAATAATTGCCTAGCATCTTCGAGGCATTTTTCGAATCTCGTGAAACAAAGACCTCAGGGTCTTTCCTTTCTTTCTTTTTACAAGAGACTAAACGTTTTCAATAGGGTTAGCGTCCGGCGAGTGTGAGGGCCACTCTAGTATCTTATAGTGGGCCCAAGTAAACCGCACCGCGACGTGATTTTCGCCCAGCAAAGGCTTCTTCAACAAACTCGGAATTTGACATCATAAGCACGAAGATGTTGTCGAATGGTCTCATGGGACACATTCAAACCCGATTTTCTAAATGCAGCCACTTCTTGGTGCAGCGTCACTTTCAGGTTCCGTGAAAACAAAAACATGATTCGTTTTTTGACTTTCGGAGTGACTTTGCCTACCGAACCATGTTTTGGCAAGACGTCGACATTTTTCATCTCATTAAAATGATTTACCAACCCACAATATGTCATTTTAGGCTCCTTTAGATGGGAACAAAGAAAGACGAGCAAACAAGTGATTCATTTTAAATTTTCCGTGATTTTGACGAAAGTTGGGAGTCAACTGATACTTTTACTAAAATGCGTCGTAGACATAGGTTCCCTTTACCAATTTTTTGTTGAATCGCTATCTAACAAAAATTAATTATCGCTGATACCTTCTTACTTGACAGACGGTGTCTTATGTTCCAACGTTTGAGACATTCTAAGATAAAAACTTCGTCACAGATTTTTTTGTTTTAATTGTAAATTTAGTACAGATGGTAGAGAACTATAGAATTCCATTATATTAAGTGTGAACAAATTTGATTTTTATACCCCTTTATGTACCTATCCGGATTTGATAGTCCATAGTACAAAAACAACTTGGTAAATTTTTTTTGACAGTCCCACCTTTATTTATTTTTCATAAGGGTCCATTTTTAATTGCGAATGTAATTTAGCATTACGCATTAATTTAGCAGAATGAACTTAAAACAAGAAAATTTCATTGAAACAGTTCATGATTTTTTTTTTGGAATATTTAACAGGTTAAAATATTTGGATCATACAGTCACATTTTAGAGGCTACTTTGATTTGGTCACAACCACTGTTCAATATTACAACCAGTTATAGAAAAACACGCACGACGAAACTTTGTCCTAGAAAATGTTAGAAGAGGGATTCGAATGAGAGCAGTTAACAGGACAGAGATGCTTTGTATAGAAAGTTACAGTTGCTGTACCTTCATCACAAAAGGGCATCTTTTACCATAACGCATTACGTTATGAAACCATGTTGTTATATTTTACACCAAAGGATCAAAAATATCGCTTAGAGTACCTGCTAAATAAATGAAAAAGGCGAACAGATTTGTAAATAAATAAGTGTAACTGTGAAAAAAACAATGCAACAGAAGAAAAGAGTAATTTTACGAGTATTTGAAAAGAATCCTCATTTATCATTGCAGAACGAAATAGCAATTTGTCGTAGAAAGTTTCCATATGTGCCGGGTATTATTATACGAAGACGTTCACTGGCTCATAAAGAGAAACTAGGAGCATAATGAAGAAATCGATACTCTTTAGAGAGAATTTGGACTGCGATTGGAACAATTCTTCTTTTTAAGCACCTTCTTCCCATTAAGGCAGTAGGCTCATCCAGTGGATCGTTAAACATCCAGTAAAAATACAGGGCTGGAGCTGTTTCTCAATGCCCGTCGCATTATTAGAAAGTATACCTCGGAGATACTAGGTAATAGTGGAAGCGACTGGACAACTTATTATTAAAAAAGCATCACGGTCTATGTTAGTCATCATGTAGATCTTTTTTTTAACTCATTAGCACAGCTAATATCACAGTTTCACCGTATAGGCTATAATCAGGCTGTATATGAAGTGTACAATTTTGTGCTGTAGTCAATTTTTGGGTGATTTATGGTACACGTTGTTTGAAATAACAGTAATTCAGATAATAGTAATGGTCAATTGGTCCACCATGTCGCAGCTAAGGAATACAATACAAAGAAATTTCTCAATGCAGGCTGCAATTTAGAATTCCACAAAAGATTTAAAACTTACTAACAATTGAAATCCAGATTCTAATTTTTTTGTGATATCTCTCTCCTTAAAAATGTTCATGAACTGAATGAACAGAGGACTACGATCCTCATCATACTGAGTGATGTTAAAATCGCTAGCCTGTTTACCTATACGTAAAAGGAAACTGCCTGTAAATCAGGTTACTAATTTCCAGACGGATTCACATTAAAAACTTATAAAAATATATAATTACCGGTTGTGGAGCTTCATCTGCCTTGCTGGCCGATTGAAAGCCTCTTTGTGGAAATTGAGGTGCAGCCTCATTTAAATTTATTAGGTAGAAGAAAATTAGTGCTACACATCCAATTGTAGACGTTGTTGAGGCCATTATAGCTGAAATAACTGAAATAAAAAGAAAAAAATAGAGAAAAGAAATACAAAGTTTATTTTAGGAAGTTGGTAAAGTTATTTACCCCCATAAATATTGAATTACACTTTCTCATACTAAACATTAACCTAATTCAAGTCCTAGAATGGTGAGATACTAAGTTAGTCAATATGATATCCAAAAATCACAAAAAATCCCTATAATTTTCAAACTGTTTATAATAATTTATCAACCTCTTTTACACCCATCCCCTGATATATGACCTAAAAACTAAAGTTTCCATTCCTACCAATATGTCCCTTTAGCGAAGAACAACAAAAATGTTAAACCTAAAATTTTATGGATTTAAAAAAAAAAGCTAAATCAAGCAAAGTTACAGTTTAATCTTCATTTTTTCATTCAACATCATTAATAGTTTCTCCGTTTTCTTACTAATATATAATATTGAATTCTTAAATATTACATACAACCAATAGGTGCTTGAGTTGGTATTAAAATATTTAGTTTGCAATAGAAACTTTGAGATTTACAAAAACCCCGTTTTACCTCAGAAAAAAAAAACTTGGAATTGGCCACATTTTATAGAGAGTGCTATAAAGTACTAATCAGATCAAATTTAAGAGAGGAGCCTAAAACACAAATTGAACTATAAAAATTATATGATCAAATGCAAAAGAGGCAAAAATGTTCTGTTTGTTCTGGTTCAATTTTCAAATTAAAAACATTTTTAACATAGGAAACTCCATTTAAACAGATATTATTATCATTGCGTGAACAGCCAGAAGACTTGATTGTGACAGAGATTGTGTTGAATACGGCAGAGGACTTTTGAAGAAAAATTCATCAATTTATAGTAAATTTTACTAATCCTTTGTAAATAAATGACATATCAGAACAAACTTTCTACTGATGTCAGTAATATTTAATCGATTATGAGCTAAGCCCTTTTACAAATATAATCATAACACGTTACTACAGACATAATATAATATAGATGTCAGGATGAAAATTCAATTATGGTTTCAGAATTATTTAAGTAAAAAAAAAACAATACCAAATAAGCCAAGATGATAAAATAACCTGTGGAATCCCCTAAGAATCTATACTGTGCAGTATTATTTTTAACATATAATAATTTAATTTCTAAACTCAAATTTAATAATCATTGTAATAATATTCCAAAATAGATAAAGCACGATGTCAAAATGTTATCAGATGACTATGAATTATTCATTAATTAAGGCGTAATATCATGCCTAGTAAAGCCGTTCCGAACCGGCATTAAACTGTAGGTTCCCTTTGTCTGTGGAACACTTGAAAGGTACCAACGACAGGCAAAGACAAGAGGTTCGCCTACGTCCGTAGCGGATATGACACTTCAAGAGGAAGAATGTTTATTAATAAAAATAAAATAACCAATATTCCACGAAAATTATGTAAGTAATAAAACTAATAAATACGCTAATATAATAAGCATTTTACGGCTTTATCTAGTTGGCATACAAGAACAAGCATTTAACCAGTAATTCGAATTTTATATACGAGTATAAACATTACAGGCTTTAAACCACTTCAAAAATATATATTACTATAAATTTATACAAACCAAAAGCATACCTCAATATAGATAATTTATAAATAAAATTTATGCACTTTTATTCACCTGGTAATTAAAAATAAATAACCGGTCAAGTGCAAGTTGAACTTGCACAATTAGTGTTCCGTACGTTAATTGCTTTTAAAATAAAAATTTTTGTTACGGTGGTATAAAATGATCAGTGACTTCACAAAACACACCCCAAATGAGTTTTCAACAAAGTTTGTTTCCAATCTTTACTGAAAAAACTGATGACCTTGAAATTTTTGTTTTTTTTATATATCAGATAAATTATTAAAGGTAATGCACTCGTGATAATTTTCGTTCAATCTATACCCAGTGAAGAATATTTCAGAATTTTTTCAAAATTTTTTGATCAGTCCTTTTCGAGATAAGGTAGGAGGACCGCGATTTTTTTCGATTTCTTAAAAATAATACAAAGAAAAGTGTGCGCAAATATTACAATATATATATATATATATATATATATATATATATATATATATATATATATATATATATATATATATATTACTCGTATTTTCACAAGATTTCATTTGACACCACACTCGATGACCTAGTAAAAAAAATTTTTTTTTCGCTTCCGATTTCACCCCCTCAAAACTAACCCTTTTAAGTCGAATTTTAACCTTCAAAACTACACGGCTCTGATGAGGCTGTCAATTCCTATATTAGTACCAAATTTCGACTTTCTATGTCAAATAGTTTCGGAGAAAATCGGGTGTGACAGACAGACAGACACCGAAGTGATCTTATAAGTGTTCCGTACGGAACACTAAAAATGGACATATATAAATTTTGCCAAAATTTGTCATGATTTCAGCACAAGAAAGTTTAATTTATTACAAACAATAATGATTAAAAATAATTACGAAAAAAAAACTTTATTTATAATAGTTTACCCAGAAGACCTAATATGCATGAATAAATATAACCTCTTAAAGAACATTTGAGATTTCAGTTGAACAATAAATGGGTTACATACACCTCGAATTTTCAAAAATTGTATTTTTTCTTACCGATTTTTATTCTCTATACTCTTAAGAGTTATTCAAAAATAAATTTTTAAGAAAATTCCATTCCATTACAAAGTTATAGCATTAAATGTGACCCGGCGTCTGATTGGGACCGCTACATGTTTTCAGACAGTGTCTGCAATATTACTCAGTCAATTTTTAATATTTTTTAACTTTTTTTTAATCTTAATAATTACTTTTTCTACAAAATGTCGAGAGGTTTTATTAATTTTTCTAATAGACAATTTTACATAAATAATTAAACATAAATGTTTTGGTCGAAAATTGCATACTACGGTTTGAAACAAGGTAATTTTTTTATTTTTGAAAAAAAAAACCCTTGGACAATTTTTAACTACTACATTATTTTACAAGCGCCCAAGTGTATGTAACTCCTTAAGTTTCTTGGTATATTAGTTACTATTATCGACCGTTTTAATCTTTTATTTTACTTAAATTTTATTGGTTTCAAAATTCCCTTTTGCCAAATGTCCCCGAACAGAGTGTTATAGTTATGGACAATGCATGTTACCATAATCGCCTACTAAATAAGGTTCCTAAAGCAGCCAACACCAAATCGGAAATACAGGAATATATGTTAGAAAATGACATTTATTTTGACTTTAATTATAAAAAAGTGGTCTATTAGAAGTTTTGAAAGACTATAAATTGAAAGAGAAATATGTTTGTGATAGTATGGCTGAGAAAATGGAACACACTGTTTTGCAGCTTTCTCCGTATTATTGTGTGTTTAATCCAATTGAACATATTTAGCATCAAGTTAAATTAAAAATAAGGGCACAAAATGTTTTCCCTACTTTAAGCGTGTCAGTGGTTGAATTAGTAAAAAAGTTATAAATGATATACCTTGTGAAAGCTGGAAGAATTCCATTCAGCACATTGCTAAAGTTAAAGGTACATATATGTATGTACATAATATAAAACCACTGATAATTACCTCAGCTGATGACAGTGATAGTGAAACCGAATTAGGCTTAAGTTAAAATATATTTTCATTTATACAATATGTCCCCTCTTGTAAACCCCATTCATTCAAACTGTATATTTGTACTTCTTATCAATTTGTTTTACATGCATCTATAAATAAATATCTCCAAAAACACTCATAATTTTATTTATTTGCATTAATGAATATAATTCTTAAGTTCATCTCTGCAACCTATCATAAACCTAAGGTCAGAATTTTTATATTACCCACTTAAAACGGCAAAAATCGGGATCTTATATTTTGGGACAGGCTATACTATTATACGAAGATGTTTACTGGCTCATAAAGAGAAACTAGGAGCATAACGAAGAAATCGATACTCTTTAAAAAAAAACAGTCAAAAATATGTCCTTGGGCGAAAGAGAATTTGGACTGCGATTGGAACAATGCTTTTTTTAGGCACCTTCTTCCCATTAAGGCAGTAGGCTCATCCAGCGGATATGTAAGTAATAAAACTAATAAATACGCTAATACAATAAACATTTTACGGCTTTATACCACTACCATAGTAAAAACTTTGGAAAAAAAAACTACAAAATAAAGCTAACTATAAATTTATACAAACCAAAAGCATACTTCGATATATGGTAGATAATTTATAAATAAAATTTATGCACTTTTATTCATTTGGTAATTAAAAATAAAAAATAGACATATATAAATTTTGCCAAAATTTGTCATGAATTCAGCAAAAGAAAATTTAATTTATGACAAACAATAATGATTAAAAATAATTACGAAAAAAAAATGAATAAATCTAACCTCTTAAAGAACATTTGAGATTGCAGTTGAACAATAAAGGGGTTACATACACTTCGAATTTTCAAAAATTCGATTTTTTCTTACTGGTTTTTATTCTCTATACCCTTAAATGTTATTCAGAAAGAAATTTTTAAGAAAATTCCATTCCATTACAAAGTTATAGCATTAAATGTGACCCGGCGTCAGATTGGGACCGCTACATATTTTCAGACAGTGTCTGCAATATTATTCAGTCAATTTTTAATATTTTTTAACTTTTTTTTTAAACCGTAATAATTACTTTTTCTACAAAATGTCGAGAGGTTTTATTGATTTTTCTAACAGACAATTTTACATAAATAATTAAACATAAATGTTTTGGTCGAAAATTGCATATTACGGTTTGAAACACAGTAATTTTTTATTTTTGAAAATAAAAACCTTCGACAATTTTTAACTACTACATTATTTTACAAGCGCCCAAGTGTATGTAACCCCTTAAGCTTCTTGGTATATTAGTTACTATTATCGACCGTTTTAATTTTTTATTTTACTTAAATTTTATTGTTTTATGGTATATTATCCCTAGGTTTAATAAATTAATAATAAATAAACAATAAAAATAAGCAATGAATATAAAAAATAATAAAATAATAATATAATAGTAATACCTATATAAAACACAAAAATAAGTCTTACCCTTTGGAAAAAAAAACACAACTAAGCTTCCTCGTTTCGTTGTTATTATAATTATTTTTTCTTTATACTAATAATTCGATACAATGCACCTCACTGCACATCTTCTTATGATCAAATAGGTAAAACAACAAACAAAGTAAGTGTTTAAATAGCCTATTACACTTTGATTTCGACAGAATTGTAAATTTTGTTAAAGGGAGTCAATACAAGGACGAATATCTTATTAATAGGATGAGGTATGTATTGTACATGCTCCCCCGCTTGTGAAAAATTCTTATTTAAAGTCAAATAGACAAAAGTTCTAATTTTAAATAAACTAAAGGAAAAACTTTTGTTCCATGTGGTTAATGAATAATGAAAATTGCAAGAAAAAAAAAAATTATTTATATATTATTATTGTCAGAGTGAAAGTTTCGGGTTTTATCAAAAATTTGCGAATGTAACTTGAAACGTTACGCTAACACTGATAAAATAATACAACGGAATGCTAAATGTGTACAAATATTGAGTGTTCCATTTTATTTTGGAAAAACGGTTTCAAAGGTTTTTTTTCTCGAGTGCCGTTATTGCGTCTTTTGGTAGATGAAAAAATATACTCTCTCTTTACATACATACATACATATATATACATATATATATATATATATATATATATATATATATATATATATATATATATATATATATATATATATATATATATATATATATATATATATATATATATATATATATATATATATATATATATATAGGATGTTATAAAAATCACTGACCAAATTGAAACTGCTATATATCTGTAGTAAAAGCAATTGTATAAAAATGTGCCTCGATAATAAAGCGTACAACTAACTTAAAAGAGTCTCAAATGTGTATTCTGAAATCAACGGCCCTACTGCCTGGAAAAGTACATATAGAAATAATGTATCAATTACGTACCCATATCTATTTTACACAGGTTTGTGATAATGGACGAAACCTAAGTTCAACACTATAATCCAGGGTCAAAACAAAAATCTAATTAGTGGAAAAAATCTGGTGAACCGACCTCAAAGAAAGCGACTGGAAAAATGATAGGGTCAGTTTTTTTTTGGGATGCTAAAGGTATTATTATGGTGGGCTACCTTCCGAAAGGCGAAACAATAAATTCGACTTACTATTGCACCCTTTTGCGTCGTTTACGTCAAGAAATTGAAGAGAAAAGCCCAGGATTACTGAGAAAGAAAGTTTTGTTCCATCAAGACAACGCTCGCGTTTACACGTCTGTTAAGTCTATGGCTCAAATTCGTGATTGTGGTTTTAAATTACTGCCCCACCTGGTGGCCATAAATTTTCATCAAATGAAGAAGTCGAAGAGGCAGTTAACCAGTATTTTGAAGACTTCGAGGAATATTTTTTCCAAACAGGTGTGGAAACTTTGGAAAGCAGATGGAAGAAGTGCATAGAGCTAGGTGGAGATTACGTCGAAAAATAAAAATATTTCTGTACGTATTTTATTTTATTTTCTTGACTAGGCCGTGAACTTTTCAATCTATCCTCGTCTATTTCAAGAAGCCATGAAGCTCTCTCTTAGCTATAATATTCTTAGCTGTGACAAGAGTGGTAAACTAATTTTTTTAAATTTACATAGTCCAGTGATTTTACAAATGTTCAGATTAAAAATACGTACTGGTTGTGGCTCCAATTAATTCCAGGAGTCACACCCTTCAATATAGTAAAATATTTTTATAAAGCCCTGTACATATATATATATATATATATATATATATATATATATATATATATATATATATATATATATATATATATATATCTATTTCAATATATAACTTGTAAAGTAAGAAAAGAACCTACAATTTGCGAGCGAAAACGGAAGGAAATTTTGTATACGTTGTATAGTATTGTGCCCAGGCAGTAATTTTTTCTTAAATGTATCGTTACAGAACCCAATATAGTTATGTCGAGGCACTCTTGAGTGGTGCATGCTAGGAATACACGTCTCATTAATACATCATATCTGTATGAAATGCAGCTTGTTACTCCCCATACCACCCTCTATAAAAACTATTTTAATTGAAAGACCTCATTCCTTTGGAGTAAAGTGCCCAGGCTCCAGTTTCCTACCGAGTAGAACCTACAGCAATTCAAAACCAACTTGAATTACTACTTATACTGCGCATGCACCACTCTTGTAGCAATTTAGGGATTTGTCGACATATATGCTAATAATTGTAGCAAATCAAAAATAGGTGAATCCAATTTGCATAATAACCTGAATTGCAGTATAACCGAGCCTCAAATGAACAGTTTATTATTTCATTTTATCCCAAATTAAAGTTACTTTACCTTTTTGAGTCCGAAAACAGTAACTGAACGATCTCTTAAGCCTAAAAAAATATATCTTATTTCATTTGATAATTCTGCAATGTGGTATTTAGGTTTTAATACTGGCAGATTGTTTGATAGATTCGAGTGTTCTAAAAAGCAACTTTTTATAACTTAGAAAGCGCAGTATTTTTCGTTTAGTATTGAAACTCAGGAATTCTAATGGAGGTTGTTGTAATAACATGTTATGTTATTAGAGAGAGTAAAAAATTTAGATTCTGATCTAAGTTAAATTTTAAAAATGGATAGATTCGGTTCCATTTCAAACAATGTTTCGAAAATAAAAATTCGGCTAATTAAATTTTTCTCCGTTAATTCAGGAGGTTGAGTTTCGGATCGCGATGTGTGTACATGTGAATCGAACTCCCGGCAATAGTCAACTCATGCAACGAGCATTATTACGATAGTGTTTCGATCTATTTAATTAGTTTGTCGATTGCAAATGAGATTGCAAGTGAGGGGGATTAGAAATAAAGCAGAGTGTAGTGTCAGATTAAGGCAATAAGTGAAAAATTTGAAGATTTTTGAGAATAATTTTGTGAAATTGTATGAACCGTATGGAACTAGCAAAACGATAAGCGACGACCTTGATCATGGAATATACGAGGAACACACATAAAGTTTTTATAACAGAAAGAACAATGGATAGCGATGATTATACCTCAGGAGACTCGAAAAGAGGAAGAGTCGAAGAAAAAGAAGAGCCAGTGGGATTATTCAAGAAGAGTAAAAAGCTGATAAGAACACCACAGAAAGAGAAAAACAAAAGAGTAGATAAGATAAACAATTTGATAGAAATCTCCCAGATAGCTAATGTCAGATATAAAGGATATAAAACAAGATCAGAAGAGATATCAACAAGAGTTGAAGGAACTAAGAAAGGAGAATGAAGTATTGAAAGAGGAAAATAAGATAATTAGAGAAAACATGAGAAGTATAGATTTAAAAAGACAACGTAAAGAATAATATTGTAATATCGGGAATGAAATTTAAAGGGAATACCAGATCTGAGAATGGGTATAGAATATTTTATGGAGAGGAGTATGGACACAAAAGTACAGATTAAAGATGTCTTAAAAATAAGAACGATTATATACAAGATAGAACTTGGAAACACGGGAGATCGGGAAACTGTAATGAAAAATAGAAACCTAAGAGAGAGAGTTTATATAAACAATTCAACAAAAGATGAACGGGAAATTCAAAAGAAATTGAAGCATATAGCAGAGAACGAGAGAAAGAATTAAAAAAGGGTGAAAATAGGATATCAAAAAATCGTAATCGAAGGAAGAAAATATAAATGGGACATTGAGGAAAAAAAACTGAAAGAACAAGAAAGAATACTACGACCATCAAGTCAAAAACTGAGAAAAAGGAGAGAGATAGGTAGATTGACGACGACCCTGGCAAAGATAAAGGATACGGAAGAAAGGACTAGTAAAAGGAGTACAAATAAGAAGATGATCAAAAAAATAGATAGGAAGAAAGAAATGGGAAATAAATATCGAGTTTTTAGATTGAGAACACAGAATAATAGGGGTATAAATGGAAAAGAAGATGAACTGACAAAAGAACAACAAATGTACTATGTAGGAATCACTGAAACAGAAAGGAAAGGAAATGGATGCAAAAAATTAGAGGGAAAAGCATACAAAAATCAACATAGAGACCTAATACTGGAACCAGATACAGAACTGATACAAACAGAAGAAACTAATACAGAACAAACAAAAGAGGCAATCGGCAATTTAAACAGGATGGAAGGATATAGAAGGAAATATGGAAAAGACAGATATAGAATAACTCAACTCCACGGGCCTTACACTCCTCAAGGGGTAGAAAGGCATAAGGATTAAGTAAGTAAGTAAGTAATTCAGGAGGCACCCCAATATCAAGCTTCTTTTTGTATCCAGCTTTCTCCAAATGGTTTAAGACTGTTTGATGATGGATATTTAGTTCCCTAGAAATGATGTTACCTCTTATATGCCGATCTTGCTATCTACTAGGATATTACATCCTCTAATATATATATATATATATATATATATATATATATATATATATATATATATATATATTTATATTTATATATATATATATATATATATATATATATATATATATATATTTATATTTATATAAATATAAATATAAATATATATATATATATATATATATATATATATATATATATATATATATATATATATATATATATTTATATTTATATTTATATATATATATATATATATATATATATATATATATATATGTATATATATATATATATATATATATATATATATATACTCGTATATATATATATATATATATATATATATATATATATATATATATATATATATATATGTATATGTATATATATATATATATATATATATATATATATATATATGTATATGTATATATATATATATATATATATATATATATATATATATATATATATATATATATATATATATATATATATATATATATATATATATATATATATATATATATATATATATATATATATATATATGGCCGCAACTTACCCATACATATTTGAGTGATAAAGACCTAATGAAACTGAGCGGAAGAACTTTAGAAAATCAGGTCATATTGTAAGACTGACTAAACCATTTCATAGTAAATAAGCTTTAACATAGTCACAACCTATCAACTGTCTAATTAAAAACACAATAAACTCGTATATATAACACTCACCCGCGGGATGAACACCAATAGACTGATGAATCCTTATTTTTATTTATACTATTTAATTCAAGACGATATATTAATATCTAATTGAATGATATTCTGTGGGCAATGGGCAGAAAATTATTTTCTCTTGATTAATGGAGATTGATTTTGTGGCACTTACCCATACACCTCAGTATTTTTGTGAAAGCGAGAAAGACCTTATAAAATTGAGCGGAAAAACCTTTGAGAATCAGACCGTACCGTAAGACTTACTGAACTCATCCATAGTCAATAAACTAAAATATATCTACAATAACATAATCCATCAAATGTCTAATTAAAAACACAATAAACGCAATTTCCCACAAAGTATAATTATACATGAATAGATAAAACTTCCACTCTCAGGCTAAGCGTTAATATACTGACGAGTCTCTATTCTTATTTATATCTTTGAATCAGGAAGATGTGTTAACATTAACAATTGTGTCCAATGATATGCTGAGGGCACTTGGTCAAACTTATTTTCGCTTGATTAAGAGATTAACTTTCTGGCACTAACAATAATGATTTATTCAGGATTATAGGAAAACCTCTTTTGTAGATTATTTTTGGAAATTATTATAGTATTCTTCGGAAAAATATTATTAAAAAATTAAATAAAGAATTATTATTATTGAATAATTACAACGGATGAAATACGAAAAAGAAAAAAATAGTTTTATTGTGAAAATAATGTTCTTTCTTGGCCCTCAAAAATATTTAAATAAAAGAGTAAAAATTTTTTTTTTCAGAATACAAAAGTTTTAAAAATAATCTTTTCAAGTCGATAAATTTTTAAAAACTACTAAAATTGTAGGAAACAGAATTACCGAAAAACCAATTTTTCCAAATACATTTTTGAAGATCTGAATTTTATACTCGTTATTTATTATGGTCTTAACTAGTTGTGGGCAGAGATTATTTCAGGTTAGTTCCGACTATAATGAGTTAATTGAATTACGGTTTAATTTAGGATTAGTTGAACTTACCACTGTCTGTGACTAACTAAGATTCACCTAATCAAATTAGTCACCAACACAAGAGAGTTTAGTTCACGTTCAAGAAAGATTAATTAAATTAACATTGAATTCAAAAATAAATTAGTTTATCTTTATTTGGACTAACAAACCGGTTTTTTTTTTAATTTTTTTGAAGTTAGCTCAGGTTAATCTAGGTAAGTATAGACTGATTATCTAATTTCATAAAAAAAAACTAATTCAATTACGGTTTAGTTTAGATTTAACTAACCTTAATTTTAAGCTACTTTTTTAGTCGAGTTAGCTGGTCGCGAACACAGGTTAGCTTGTGTCAATTCAGGTAGCATTAAATGAATTATGCAAGGGTCACCTAATAAAATTAAACGCGGCCAAAGCTTAGTTCATGTTCAGATAATTTTAAATTAAACCATGTGACTAATTTATTTTAAAAAATAACAGCCACACAAAAAAAAAGTTCATTACCACGAACCAAAATACATGGATCTAGTGTATTTTTCGACGCTGAATTCGAACCCGTAATTAGAAAAAAAGATTAATCGTGTCATTTTTTTTTTACCAAAAACATCTCTTTGAAATGGGGTAAAACTATAATAATCATGTTATGACTCTTAATGAAGTGTGAAAAATGGTAGATATATCCACCCTTATAGGGGGTCAAAAGTACCCCTAAAACTTAAAAAACGCACGTGAGTTTAAATAGCATGTTCAAAGGACAAATTCTTGTAGCTCTTAGGAGAAAATATCTGAATCTGGTGTAATAACCAGACATTACTCTTAAAGGGTTAAGACTCACCCCTGTAAGGTGTAAAAACCACCCCCACCTACGAAGGTAATCTCATAAGTATCAATAACGACGAAAAAAGTTCAGGCTCTTGTAGTTTTAAGCAGGGTGAACAAATATAGAGTAGATTCGCTTGGGCCACCGATAAACGACTATAAACTACACTTAGATGTTGGTAAAAACTATTCCTATGCTCTAATGATGCACTTGGATGTTATTGAAATTCGGAAATTGTCAAATATTTGTAACTCATTGTGCTATACAATTGGCAATTGGAGTCTCAGGTAGAGTGAACGGAAGTATAAAATGATCAGCGCCTTCACAAAACACGTCTTAAATTAGTTTTTAACAAAGTTTTTTTGTCGATCTTTAGTGAAAACTGATGACCTTGAAATTTTTGTTTTTTTTATACACCAGATAAATCATTAAAGGTAACTCGTGGTACTCGTGATAATTTTCATTCAATCTACACCCTGTAGAGAATATTCCACAGTTCTTTCAAAATTTTTTGTTAGGTACTTTTCGAGATAAGGTGGGGGGACAGTGATTTTTCGCACCTTTTTAAAAATAATACAAAGAGAATTGTGTGCAAGTATTACATTAAATATAATTTTGAACCCGTCTTTTTACAAGCTTTCATTTGACACCCCACTCGATGACCTGGTAAAAAAAAATGTTTTTCACTTCCGATTTCACCCCCCAAAACTAACCCCTTAAGTCTAAACTTAACTTTCAAAACTACACGGCTCTGATGAAGCCATCAATATTAGTGTCAAATAGTTTCGGAGAAAATCGGGTGTGACAGACAAAGAGACGGACAGAGAGACAGAAAAACAGACAGACAAACAGACGGACACCGAAGTGATCTTATAAGCGTTTCTTACAGAACACTAAAAATAAATCTAAATCTAAACTAAGCTATCTAAATTATATTTTAAATATTTTTTTTTAAATAGGTAATGTCTAAGGTGGGAAAGTCTCAGAAAATTAAAAAAAAAAAAAACCAGAGATCAGGGTTAAAAAAAGCGAGATGGATAGGTGAAAGTATAAATTGGAGGAGTAAAATCTGTCGATACTTACTTAGCTATAACAAAAAAATTTTGTCCTTTCCTAGTTTTAATAGCACTCATGTACATCATTTGAGCATAAAGGTAGTTTTTATAAACCCTCTAGGGGTATTCTCTAGCTTTATCGCAGCGGTTGGAACCTTATCCTTCTTTATCTTCCCTCCCTAAAGTTACAAAAGCCTGAAGATTGTTCCTAGTTACTAGTTCTTATGAGATCTCTCCATCAAAGGGGGTTTACTCTGCATGGAGTTGAGTTTTAAAGTCATTAAAAAGATTGACTATTTGTTGCGTCGTATCAGAGGTATACTTGGCACGATGAGCTTCAAAAATGTGTTTTTTCTAAATTCAAATAGTACAATCATTTGAGCATAGGGGTAGTTATTACGACCCTCTAGTGTCGGCGGTTGGAACAAGTTAACTCTATATTTGTCCATCCTGCCTGAAACTACGAAAGCCTGTATTTTTTTTCTCAGATACTAGAACTTATAGATCCATCAATCCCAAGGGGTAGTTCCCCCCTCCTACGGATGATTTTCGACCTTATTAGGAACACGATCTAGTTATCTTGAATGTTTGTACCACCCTCTAAGGATAGTTTATAGTCGTGGGTGGAATGTACTACATATTTGTTGTCTAAAACTACAAAATCCTGAACTTTTTTTGTTGTTATTGAAACTTATGAAATACCTTCGCAGAGGGGGTGGTTTTTATAGCCTATAGGGGTGAGTAATGTCGGGTTGTGACACCAGATTCAGGTATTTTGTCCTAAGAGCTATAAGAATTTGTCCTTTGTACATGTTATTTAAAACTCACGTGCCCTATTTGAGTTTTAGGGGTACTTTTCACCCCCTATAAGGGTGGATTTTATTTCAATTAATAGAAATAACTTGCTGTGGTTTGAATGCATATTCTCTTCTATAGACTATAAATTATCTACCATTTTTTTACATTTCATTAAGAGTCATTACATTATTGCTATAGTTTTGCCCTATTTCAAAAAAAAAATGACACGACAACTCTTTTTTTTAACTACGGATTCGAATTTAGTGTCGAAAAATACACTAGATCCATGTATTTTGGTTCGTGGTAATGAACTTTTTTTTTGTGTGGCTGTATAATTAGTTCAATTTGTACGTACCTACACTGCTATCGTCTACGTTAATTAAAAGTTAATTTTAATATTAAAAGTCAATTAAAGAATGTGGAGTTTCATTGTTTCTTTTTAAAGGTCGTTTTTAAAAAAATTGATTGTTTGGAGAATGATCCGTCGAAAAATTTTAGTTTTCAAAACTAAGGCATTTTTCGAAAATTTTGCTTTCAATAATGTCATTAAAAAAAAGTTGGCCTCTCAATTATGTCCATTAAAATTTAAATTAAACTTAAAAATTGGTCCGTTTCAATTAGATCAACATTATTAGACTGCAATAGATGAAAAGAATCAATTTTTAACACAAACGTTTTTACCAATTTTAGTGTCTTTTAAAAATATAGAGCGAAAATATATCTATATTTTCATTAAAAAAAATAACAATAATATTGCTAAACATCAGATCTTAAGTAAGTTTTAAAATTTATAAGAATCTTTACATGAAACAAGATTGCGTAAACGTATGATGTATCATCTCAAAGAATACCGCTTATTTCCATATTCTCATTCAAATGTCTATGCATACAAAGAATGTATACCTACTGATAAAAATGCAATAATTTAAAAATATGAATACTAAGTTCAGAGATCTTATTTAGTTTTTTTTTGTATAATTCTTATGAGAAGCAAAAACATTTTAGGAACATTACAACAAGATTTTTATTCCATCAAAGATTTTAATTATAAAATATATAAAAAATAGTTTCCAGAAGAAATGTGTTCTCATGTCAGCTACACAATTCGGTTTTCGGGATGCCATGGGAACCAGAGAGGCCTTGTTTTCTCCCTGCAGGTTTTGATTCAGCGATGTAGAGACGTCAATTGTGACGTATATTTGTGCCTGATCGACTACCAAAAGGCTTTTGATAGAGGCCAACATCACAAAATGGTCGAAATTCTGAAAGACCTTGAGCTAGATGGAAAGGATCTGCGGATTATTGACAACCTCTACTGGAACCAGATAGCATTTATCAAAGCAGAAGGGAAGCGCTCAGAGGCAATATCGATTGACCGTGGAGTAATTCAGAGTTGTGTCTTGTCTCCACTATCATTTAATATATACTCTGAGCAAATCTTCAGAGAGGCACTGAAAGAGGCTGAATACTGCTTAATGGGGAGCGAATAAATAACATTCGTTATGCTGACGATACGGCGGTTATGGCTGATAACTGAAAGGGTCTACAACATCTTATGACAAAAATAAACGAAGTCAGTAATCGATACGGCCTCGAACTTAATATCAGCAAAACAAACTATATGGTATACAGCAAGTCTCCGATTCCTGCTACCTTGTTGGTGGTTAAAAATCAACAAATACCAAGAACTCCACAATATTCATATCTAGGTACCATGATAAACGAACAATTGGATCATTCGCAGGAAATTCGTTGCCGTATCGAAAAAGCTAGAGCAGTGTTTCTCAAAACGACATCACTTTTCAAAAGCTCAGCAATAAAATTGAGCCCAAAAATGAGACTCCTAAGATGTTATGTCCTCAGTGTCCTTTTTTATGGTGTAAAATCTTGAACGCTGACTGAAGCCGCTTCTAAGAAACTTGAGGCATTTGAATTATGGCTATATCGCCGAATTTTAAAAATTTATTATACTGACCATAATACCAACGAGGATGTCTTACGTCGCGTGAACAAGAAACTGGAAATTATTAAAACTGTTAAAGTAGGAAAATTGGGGTATTTAGGACACATAATGGATTACTACAGCAAATACTCCAAAGAAAGGTATTTGGAAAAAGGGGACCAGGACGCAGGCGTATTTCCTGGCTAAATAATCTGCAAAATTAGTTCTCAACAAACACTACCGGTCTTTTCAGAGCTGCAGTAGATGATATAATGTAATAATAGCTAGAATGATTGCCAACATTCGAACCGAATAGACACTTTAAGAAGAGGAAGGCGTTGACAGTGAAGGTATGAGAAAAAAATCCGTCGACTGCCACTCGTAAAGAACGTTCTCTGAGGAAACCCGAGAGCCTTAAACAAAACCTTTTAGACATACCATAATAGGTAACTTGCGCAACACGGCCATATATCACGTATAACCGCACGAGATTCTGCAAAATGATCATCTCCTGCAGTCACGCATTTCCAACAAGAATGAAATATTCTCTTTCTTTAAGATAGGTTGAAAAGTCTACAGAAGTCTGGAGTTAGTTCGCTTATACATTTTTTGAGTACTATCCCAGATATTCCATCAGCGCCACAAGCTTTTTGGTAACTAGCTTCATCGTTTTATGATACGTTGTTTGATGACAATATCAGGCATCCTAGACTACTCTATGGGTATAGTGGATGATGCTTGTCCTTGGAAGTCGACAGTAAATTGTGAAGCAAAGGGTAGAGCCAAGAAGTGAGCTTTCGCAACTGGTGTTGCAATAGTATTAGCTGGCCGTGTGGGTGGTGGTAGAGTGAATTTGGTGAAATTTGGACTAAAAACTTATCAAAAAAACCTAGAACTGTTGGGATAGGCAAGAAGTTTCTCTTGAATTCTTTGATTATGTGCCTTATTAGTTTCGTCAATAATTTGCGTCTATTCTGGGCACGAACATAGATGTTACGATTTATGACGTTAAGATTTTCAAGTCCTTGTCGGTAGGCAAGATGTTTAGAAGCAACAGCTGCTTTGAATTTTGGGTCGAATCAAGGCTTGCCGTTGGAAGGGCATTTCTTCGAAAAAAGGATGTAAGCTTTCATGCCAGCCAACATGACATCGGCAACCTTCTTAGCGCAGTCAGATGAGTCGTCGGAGCAAACTCCTAACCAAGAAAAAGTCCGAAAATATTCCATGCGGTTTTCCTATTTAGCCGATTTGTAGTGCCAAATCTTACACGATTTAATCGCCTCTCTGTAACTGATCGGTAGGATACTCGATGTCGAAAGCAGTTTATGGTTGGAAGAACCTAACGGCGGATTAACGGTGGCAGTGTAAATCTCTAGATTGGTGGTTAAAAACAGGTCAAGAAGACTGGTGAACTCTCCGTCTCGATCAGGGAGCCATGTTGGTTCATAGATACGCGAAACCACAACTGACTGAGAATGATTCAGCTTCACGACCTTGTTCGTCGGTCGTGTTTGAATACATAAGCCAGTTGATATTGTGGACATTAAAGTCGCACAGGATGGCAATTTCGGTACTTGGATAATTAATCTCTAAATGATCGACGGTATCGGCAATAGAAGCGAAAAGTGGTCTAAAGTTAATATCACTTGGTGGTCAATAGAGGCAGCAGATAAACCTTATGATTTGTTGAGTAGTTATTTTTAACCACATAACATCAAATTTTCGAGGCGTTGGTAAGAGCGATTGCTTCTGACTAAAAGAAGGAAAAGAAGTCGTATCCAGGATAGAGAAAGTTGACTGTGTTGGTCGATGAACTGACCTTGGTTTTACAGACAGCGAGTACACGAGCCTTATTTGACTGCAGATGTTGGTGCACTGAATATATGTGGTTACGTATGTTACAAAATTTCATTTTACAATTGCAATCCCGTATGTTGACGCCCCTAAATGAGCGCCCCCTTCGGAATTTTTTGGTCCTGGGAGCTTTATCATGTTATTTTCCCATAATGAATCCGGGGACAACGGCACAGCCACGAAATGTTAAAAAACTTCACGCAGTTTAAGCCGATGCGATGGTATCACACCGGATGATGCCTGGTGAGATCTGGGCATCTACCATCTAACTTGTTCTTTGTTTTTGCCTTCTACGATAGGCAGAACAGACCGGTACGATCACTCTATATATGTTCAGTTACTTAATATTATTATCATTTTATGGCAATTCAATTATTATCCATATTCGTTCACATTATACGAAATCAATATTAGCTTCCTTGAAAAGATTATTTTAAAAATGAGCATCTAAATTTGTAAGAAAAAGTTGCAGTGTTTTAGTGGAATTCTTAAAAAAAAAGGAAGATAACAGAATTTTTCTATTTTTTTTTGTATTCATTTTATATTTATGATTTTCCTAGGAAAATTGTAATCAATGAAAAAAGAACATAGTTTTAGTGTACACTTTGAAACAGTAAAAAGTACGACTGCTTCTAATAAATTTTGGTAAAATAATTCGATTGCCAGGAAAATACAATTAGTTTCGTTTTACATTAAATGAAAATAATTTTATTTTTATGGTATTTTCACTGGTAAAAGTAAAGGTAGTTAGCTTACTATAAAGTAGTTGAATTACAGCTTTGGCAATTGCACTACTAAGGGTAATTGAAGTACTCAGACAATATTTAATTACACAGCAATAATTAATTATAATGAATATAGTATTATAATACACCCCTGAACAAAATTAACGCAACAATCTGAAAATTAATTTATCTTTGTCTTATGTCAGTTTTAAAGTTTATCGAGTATTTGAATAGTAGGCTATGCATATTTTGTTTCGTTGTTCATGACAGAAATCAAAACAATTCCTTTAGATTTACAGTTTTTTTTAAAGAATTTTTTAGAAGAAAAACAATTTTCTGTAATAATGCGATAGATTTTCTTTAAAAGTAAGCTTATAAATTGTTCCCTTTTTCAAAGTAATACGTTTTTATGGTATGGTTTTATTTTTGACCCCGAAGAATTAGAAAAATGAATCGAACAAGGAATTTAACTGAACACGAGGTAGTGCGAGCCTCAGTTTTATTGGACGAGGGATATTGTCAGAGTTATGTTGCCAATTTGTTAGGCAAACATCGTTCCACAATAAGTCGTATGCTAAGATGCTTGAATGAAGTAGGAACTTATTCTAGAAAGCTAGGGCAAGGGCGAAAACGATGCACTAGCGACCTAGATGAACGTTTTATAAGACAATATGCTTTAAGAAACAGGACTGTCACTAGTTCTATAATAAGAAACGAACTCGAAGCTGTTCGCAATATCACAATTTCTTCTAAAACAGTTAGAAGACGGTTAAATGAAGCTGGATTAAACAGTAGGAGGCGAGCCACTGCTCCCTTGCTTACTAGAGAGAACAGAGTTGCCAGGTTACGTTTTGCTCGAAATCACGAAAACTGGTCTGTGGATGATTGGAAACAAGTTTTCTTCACAGATGAAACTAAGGTTAGTCTAAAACATCCAGATGGTCGTGAGAGAGTATGGCGAAGACCAGGAGAGAGGTTTGCTCCTTGCAATATCTCTGCAAGGATTCCATTCGGCGGTGGCTCTGTTATGTTCTAGGGTGGCATCTGCTTTGATGCTCGCACAGAGTTAGTTCCTGTCCGTACGAGATCCATGAATGCTGACTACTATCTTGAGAATATTGTAATAGAACATGTGATGCCTTTCGGTCATTTTGTGGGGCCCAATTTCCTGTTTATACAAGACAACGCTCGACCTTACGTGGCTAGAGAAGTACTCGATTATCTTAATCAAGTTGATATACCGATTATGCAATGGCCACCAAAAAGCCCGGATCTGAATCCGATAGAACATGTATGGGATCACCTTAAGAAAAATGTGAAACGTCATATACCTGCACCTAGAAACCTGAGGGAACTTAAAAATGCAGTTATCACAGAATGGGAGCAAATTCCTCAAGATTTTATCCAAGATTTAATTAGAAGCATGCCTAGGCGCATAAACGCTGTCATCCGAAGTAGAGGAGGCAACACACGCTACTAGTGTCCCAGTTACACCATTAATTTTGCTACTAGTGTCCCAGTTTATTTTTTCATTATTACATAATTTCAATGATTTTGTTATTAGCTCTTAAGAATAATTTTAATTCAAATCTTATAGAGAAATTTGGTAGCTAATTCACTTTTAAGGTATCCGAATAAGTTTTTTCTAACTTTTAGTGTAACCAATGTTCATAAAAAATTATTAAAATTAATTAATTATAGAGATTTGTATGATTTAATATATTGTTGCGTTAATTTTGTCCAGGAGTGTATATACGTAAAATAAAAAATAATAATAATTTAATTATTACAATCACCCTTTAAAGAATATAATTAAATTACTTTTTCTAATTACTGTAACTGCTTAATCGACAGCTTTGGAGACTTCTTGGAAATGACTTATACTCTTAAAATTTTAAAACTCACCCAGTCATAAAACTGGTAAGTACAGAACGCTTACTGCGCAAGTTCAACTTGCACCTGATTATTTTATACAGAACACAAAATATTATTAAAATATCCTTTACATAAATTTGTAACATGCATGCGAATTGTTTTTAACAAAATTTCTTTATTAAGAAAACCGGAAGAAGTCAGAGATAAGTTATTATTCATTCATCTGGCTCCTTGGATATTTCGCAAACTTTTACAATGCGAGTAGGTTGGTCGATGCAATTCTTATTTTTCTTAATTTAGGTATAAAACAAAAGATTGTGTACTTGAAAATATTGTAGCTGGGTCGGGCTGCATTATGACACTTTTCTTCAGACGTCCGCAATAGTGACCGATTTATATACACTACTATAAACCACGTCAATTTTATATACATTACTACAAACCACGTCAATAAAATTATTGCAGGAGCTATAATATAGTTTTCGCGCAACAATAAAAAATAAATATTTTTACTTAATAGCCTATAATTAAATTTTTTCATACCAAACCACTAACTGGGAACTGAGCGATAAATTTTAAAGTTAAACAACACATTTTGTTACTTAGTATCAGCAACCGATATACGGTCTTAATTCTATGAGTAACATATTTAATTAACAGCATCTAAAATTTATGTTAGAAATTTGTATATTGCTTTATAAGACTCCTGAATATAGACCAGCGACTCTTCACAGTTCAATTGGTTGAACGAGACCATTCTAGAGAACAATCTCCATATTTAATCTAGCGAATTCACTCCTATTGTTAACTGCAGTTCACTTTGATGGATTCGACATAAGTTCGTTCATAATGGAATAGAATTAGATATTTTTAAGAGAGGAATTTGAACTATCAAATAAATGCATTTTCTCTGTGGTACGTCGCGTCGCCTAAATTTATGGTTCATCAGCGAATTAATGAACTGAGCAATCACTAGCAACAAATCTAACCAAGGCCATAATACACAATATAAAGAATAGGGATTTTAAAACCCTGTGATGCGAAGCCATATTATCGTACTTGACGAAGTTTCTCCGAAGTAATCATAGATGAGCTCAATTCTTTTATTGAAAGTAAAGCCTCGCGCAGAAGAGACCGTACCCTGTAGTAGTGATTATTTAAATGAAAAAATATTAGTTAATTTAAATATGAGGGCTTTACTATCTACTAAAGAAGGAACACTCGCAGAGCTTTAAAAATATCTACATAACTACACTAATACAATCAGTCCTGTGTTTCTCGTCATTCTACCTAAAAAAATTCTTTGATTGTGCTTCAAAAAACTACGCTCCTCGTCATGAAGAAAATTTGCGGTCTCTGAGGTTTTTTTTTAGATGTTTGAACAAAAAGAAGTCGAAATGGAGCCAACTCGGAACTATAGAACGGGGGTTTTATTTGGGTGAATACGCAACTTTCGATAATGAATTGAACTGTGCGAGCCTTGTAGACCAGGGGTGCTCAAACTTGAACTGCTGGCGATCTACCTCAATATTGTTAGACTACGATCGATCGACTCTCTGAGAGGCTGCAAGTAAGTGTGATGCAGGATTGTCGTCTAGGTAGGGTGTATCGTGGCATAGATATTAGTTTTCCGCACAATATGTATTTTTTAATCAAGGTAAGTGTAGATCTGCTCTAAAATGTCAATGAAAAAACTGCGAGTTTATTGGTTGTTACAAAACAAAAGATTTCTAGTGTCTAAACTTAACTAAAGAGTGACTTTGGATGTTGAAGCGTGGCACTGCATGTCCTCAACATACTTTTCATAAGATGGTACGTAATTACCGAGTTCTAATCGCAAGCATGATGACATATGTTCGTCAGTTAGTCGATTGTGATATTTTGACTTAATTATCTTCGTTTCAGAAAATGCAGACTCGCACAAGTAAGTTGACCCAAACATTGCCGTCAGTTGAAGGGCGATTTGCCTTAGATTCGGATATTTATCTTCAGATATAAAACATCAGAATTTTGTATCAGATGCTGTGGCTTTGAGATGTATATCTGATATAATCTGCACTAACCCATTTTAAACAGAACATGAGTCCATGTTAAACTGAGTTGATATTTCAGTAGCTAATTCTCCAAATTAATGGTGTTTAAATGCATTGTGATGTCTGTCAAAAATGCCAAATCAGTCAGCCATTTTCCGTTTTTCAGCATCTGAGTGTCATCACCTCTTTTCGTCCAGAAAAGCTGTTATTTCGGGCAATAATTCTTGAAACCTTTCTAGGAATTTTCCGCGACTCAACCACCTGACGTCCGTGTGAAGAACTCAATCAGTGTGTTCAGCTGACTCACTATCTTCCAAATGCAATTTAAAGAGCCGTCGTTGCAAGCTACGTGCACGGATAGAATTTACAATTTTTACTGCAATGCCCATAATCTCCTCCATGTTTAGAACTTTTGAACACAAAACTTGTTGATGTATAATGCAATGGAAGGAGAAAAATAGAAGGGAAATCATCATTAGCTCGACACAATGCCACAAAACCGTTTTCGTTTCCAGTCATTGCTGGTGCTCCATCGGTTGTAATGCACACTAGTTTATATATTGGTAGCTTGTAGTTTGTTACAAAATTAAAGAAAACGTCATATATATCTTCGCCACGGGTCTTTCCTTTCAGAGGAATCATTGTCAAAAACTCTTCCTTAGCCGACATGTCATTGAATACCATTCGAATAAAAATACACAGCTGGGCAGTGTCTGTCATATCGGTGGATTCGTCGAACTGTAAAGAAAAGTATGTACATTCCATGATATCATGTTTTAGTTTATCTGCCATGTCCTGACTCATGACTTCAACACGCCTTGTGACAGTCGGACGAGATAACTGAAGTTCTCTAATAGCAGACATAATCTATGTTTTATTTTTAAAATCTCCAAATAAAGTCTCACCCGCTTCAATAAATGCTTCCTTCACAACCAATCCATCATCAAATGGTTTCTTGTGTTTCGCCAATATATGAGATATTTTAAATGACGCGATCGTTGCAGCTTTTGATTGTTTGGCTGGTCTTGTGAACATGGTTTGTTCTTTTTTCAAACAAGTTATCAAATCACGTACTTTTCGTTTTCTTAATTCACTCTGTGACGGAAAATCCTTTTCATAGTTTTTATGAACCGTTTTATGATGCCTCTCTAAGTTCCCACGCTTAGGTATTGCAACTGATGCATGGCAAATGAGACAAATGCACTTATCCAAAAGAAAAATTCTTCCTCCCAATCGTTATTAAAATGATAAGTTTTACTTTTCTTCGTCGCACTCATTTTGGACTATTTTTTAATAAACTTTGTATCGATGTATCGCCTTCAAGTTCCAACTCAGACTGACTCCTATTCCTACAGGCGCAACATTTATATCGGCGCGAACGAAGTCTCGAATGTTCCCGTCAAACACGCCGCCCGAAGTTTCTAGAAAAATCGGCGGGAATCAAAAACGCGGCTTTTCTTTGACAAGTACCGCGCGTTCCTTTGATAAAGCCGCCTTTTGCCGCTAGCAAGGGGTTATTACGATAAAAGAAAGTGATGAGGGGGTTATTCTGGCCTAATTGTGGATCGAATAAATTTTAGTATTTTATTCATTACATGTTGTTTTAGTTACCTAAAACAAAATCTGTGAATAGTTCTATATCGGAATTTTTTTCTCGAAATCGACTCAAAAAGCACTCGCGATCGACTTGTCGATCGCGATCGACCGTTTGAGCACCCCTGTTGTAGACCCTACAGATGTCATGAAGCTTCAAAGTTTTGATCCTTCATGAATTTGTACGTTTTTCTCTAATGGCATGCTTTAAGTTTTGGAGCCATTAATTTCTTTATTAATTTTGGATCATATTTAGTGTTCCATACGGAACACTTATAAAGTCACTTCGGTGTCTGTATGTCCGTCTGTCACACTTAATATTCTCCGAAACTGTTTGACACAGAAAGTTGAAATTTAGCACTAATATAGGAATTGATGGCCCCATCGGAGCGGTGTAGGTTTGAAAGTTAAATTTAGACTTAAAGGGTTAGTTTTGGGGAGTGTCAAATGAAAGCTTGTAGAACCCCGAGTTCAAAAATATATATAATGTAATACTTGCGCACACTTTTCTTTGCATTATTTTTTAAAAAATGCCAAAATCGCTGTCCCCCCTTACCTCGAAAAGTACTATTAAAAAAATTTTGAAAAAAGTTTGGAATAATCTCCACAGGATGTAGATTGAATGAAAATTATCACGAGTGCATTATCTTTAATAATTCATCTATAATATATATAAAATGCAACGTCTCTCTGTCTGTCTCTCCGTTAGTGCGCTTATCACTGGAGAACAACTTGTCCGATTTACGTGCTTTTTTTTAAACGTACATATGTTCTCTGGCCAAGTTATATTTTTTTTACGTTAGGTAATAGGAATCAAGTCGCAAAAAAGTTTGCGGCTAGCGCGTTTTCTTGCAATACACTGACTAAACCATTAAATGTAGAACAATATCATGTAGCAAAGAATATAATACGAAGATGGATTGAAAAATGCCCGGACTAGTCAAGAAAACAAAATAAAATACCTACAAAAATATTTTTATTTTTCGACGTAATCTCCACCTAGCTCTATTTCCTTCTTCCACCTGCTTTCCAAAGCTTCCACACCTGTTTGAAAAAAAGATTCCTCAAAATCTTCAAAACTACATCTTCGACTTCTTCATCTGATAAAAATTTCTGGCCACCGAGGTGTTTTTTTTAAATTTGGAAACAGATAAAAGTCCGAAGGTGCCAAATCAGGAGAATAAGCCGGGTGGGGCAGCAAATCGAAACCACAGTCACGAAACAGCGTTTTTCTGATGGAATAAAACTTTCT
>CM032455.1:98054565-98263380 GCA_019049505.1 Pachyrhynchus sulphureomaculatus
CATCTTCATTTGTGCTCAGATTTCTTCACTAGTTATTCTTTGTAATCTCGATTTCCTTGTTGCTCTTAAGAAATCCATCTCTGTGGCGATTATATTATATATATATATATATATATATATATATATATATATATATATATATATATATATATATATATATATTAGCGAAAGTTGATAAATTTTATTCAGTTTCAACAATGTTATCAATATTTTAGTGAGATCAACAAGGGTTTTAAGAGTAGTTATTGATATTCAAATATATAAAAGAAAGACGGTTAAAGAGGTTGCTTGGTATAACTCGTGTAAGTCCTTTTTAACAGGGTTCTTCGGGTCTAAATGTTTGAAAATTATTTATTTTTTTTTTTATTATATCCATTTAAATACAAATAGTATGTAAAAGGAATGTCAGGTTTTTTATCGTTCATCTCCTTGCATGAGTAGGGATTTTACTCTTTTCTATATCTTAAAGATATTGGTAAGGATGTCATAATATCGACAACATTGTCCAAGTGCCGAAAGATATATTTTTGTATTTCACAGCACCTTTTTTAGACAACACGGTAGCGCTTCCATGTACGTTATTGTATATCTGCAAACAACTGCTACCTATGTATGTGGCCAGACTAAATATACTTAAATAAATTAATAAATAAGTATACCGACCTGCTGGGATTGGACTCGCAAGCAAGTACCACGTCACGGAGTTCTAAATATATTTAAAGTACGTCCACTGATATTGTTATCGTTTTTAATTATACGAATTAAAACAGGTATACGGATCAAATACGTTTCATCCCTGTAACTTTTTCTGTTTAGAGAGAAGAAATTAAAATTTAAGCAGTTTTTACAAGATATAATACTACATTTACTGACCTCGTCAAATAATTTAGCATTTTATTCTACTATAAATGGAAATGACCCTCACACTCTAATTTTAAATGGGACAACCTATTTATTGCCAGCTATGTTATTTCTATTGAAAATGGCATTTTAAGTATAGGGACCTCCAGTTTGTCCAATTTTGATACCTAACATTTTTTTAAATATTTTATTGCTTTATCTAAAATATTTTGATTACATTGAAATGATTCATATTTATTCCAGAGGTTTTCAAAAATTAATTTTTTACTTTTCGTAGGGATACTTCCCATTAAATGAAGAACTAAAACTTTTAATCTTTATGTCAATTTTCAAATAGCATAAAAGTACTTTTAAAGGTTAATTTTGCACGATACAGTGTGATAAAAAAAATTCGCACTTACGAGGTTGAGAATCATCCAAAATTCGTCTCAAATGAGGATCCAGGAGCATAACACTTACGAAAGTATTTACCCTTAGCGCAAAAAACAGGGGAAAAAAATTTATCTGCTTGCAGTACTTCTCTCTGAAAGATGCGGTGCTTAAATAAGTACCTTATTTGGCTTTCTCTCTGTTAAAGAATAACTTCAAGCATTATATATGGATATGTTAACTGATAGGTGCTTTCTGATAAGATATTTACAAGTAAAAAAACTGACATTTATCTTTACATACTGCTCTATTGACAATCTAGTTCTCAGATTCTAGTGCTACAGAAACTCAGAAATGACATTCAAGGCTTCCCTTTTCAGCTATATTTGTATATGTTTTAAACGAAGAAAGTAGTTTAGCTTATCTTTGGACTCACCCTGTATATATGTTAGCCAATCTTTTAATATAGGATTACTATTTAATTAGTTTAATCAAGGCTTATTAATTTATTTGTTATTAATACCGATAAGATTAAAGATTTATGTTTTACCGATGCTAAGAGATATATAAAAATATCCTGTTAAAAAGTAAAATGTAAAAAAAATACACAAGTCTGCAAAAAAAAAATTGAGAGCGGTTTTGGTTTTTTTGCGTAATTCTTATGTTTTTGGGTGTACTGAATCCGAAAATGACTTTCATTTTTTTTTTAATTTATATAATTGCGTAACAAAACTTATTTTTTTATCTAAAATACATTCATTAGTAAGCACTAAACACATTTCTTTTTCCCAGTGAGACTCCTTTTGGTACATTTTCGCTTGTAGGAAGCATCTGGAAGGTCTCTCTGAAGCGTCCAACAGTAGTCTGCCATCATTGAGACGCTCCATCTTTTCTGGTATCTTTTTTCCATCTCCTTAATATCTTGGTGAAATCGTTCACCTTGCTCTTCACTCAGATCTCCTAAATTTTCTGGAAAGTAGTCGAGGTGGGAATGAAGAAAATGTACCTTTAAATCATTAGGCAACCTAAAGCTTGAAATGCTCTTAACATTCTTTTGATGATTTGTTTGTAGTTAGGGTCTTTGTTATTACCTAAAAATTTCTCTATGACCTCTTTAAAGGCAATCCACCCTTTCTCTTTGAGGATCCGTCATGGTTGTGATGAATTGTGGATCAGCCATAAGCCGTCTAATATCTGGTCCAACGAAAACACCTTCCTTCAACTTTGCCTCCGAGAGGCTGGAAACTTTGATATTAAGTGTTTGAAGCAATTTCCATCTCTTGGACTTGTGACTTTACAAATTGCTTCATCAATCCCAGCTTTATGTGAAGCGGTGGTAGAAGAACTTTATGAGGAGGCACCAAAGTTTCATGCAGGACGTTCTTTTCGTCAACTTTAAACTCCCTCGGAGGCCAACACTTTTTAGTTCAGTGATTTGCTCGGTCTCTACTATCCCATAGATACAAAAAAGCAAGGGAATTTGGTAAACCCAGGTTGTTGTCCGAGCAACATGCCCAAGATTTTTTAAATCACTGCTGCACACTTGCCAACCGTGCTCTTTATATTTTAATTTGCAAAGAACCAATTCCAAGTTCTTGTAGGTTTCTTTAAGGTGTACAGAATGACCGACAGGAATGGAAGCATAGAAACCGCCATTGTGAAGCAGAACTGCTTTAAGGCTTCTTTTTGAAGAATCTATGAAAATACGCCACTGTGCTGGGTCGTATGAGATCTTAAATGTATCCATCAAACCTTCAATATTAGTACAATAACCAACTCGTCCTCTTGGGCAAAGTAGGAAGTGAAACTGCTTCTCACGATATCTAAACCAGGAGGAAGACACTCCCGGCAAAAGTAAGTTCCTGCTTTTGAGCCTTGATCCAAGCAACTCAGCAGCGTTTTTGGGAAGATTCAAGTCTATTACCAAATCATTTAGCTAGCCCTGGGGAAAACAATTTCGGACTGCTGTCATCTTTAAATTGAAAAAACTTGACTTGTCATCGGGTTCAGGTACAGCATCATCTTCGTCAGAACTTGGAATCTCTTTCAAGGTAGCAGGGGCCTTAGGCACTGGTATTTCGGTCCCATGAGGGATGGGACGAATAGCTGATTGCAGATTGGGGTATGAAATGGACTGCTTCCATTTTGAATTATACCCTTTCACATTACACGAACAAAAGTAACAATCATCACTATGGTTCTTTCGAATCGCATATCGGAAAGCTTTTTTCTTGCCCTTAAAACCAATTTCGAAGGTCTTCAACACATCGTTTGCAGACTTTATGAGGTGCCCAAACTTTATCCTGATCTCCAAGTTTTAAGCCAAAATACGTGAAGTGTACTTTTTTTACAAAGTCCGTAATATTAAGTTGTTTGCTTTAATACCATATATTCGCCACAAATATAACAGAAACTGTCAGATGAATTCACACACTTCCGCACAGATGACATTGCACTATATTGAACCAAGATCTATAAAACAATGACGAGTTAAACACGTAATTGTACCGCGCCACTTTCTAAACTATCGGAGCGCGCACGTTCTGGTTACAACGTTTATGTTTGTTAATTTAGCTCACACAGGGCGTTCCTTATTTAGAAAGTAATGATAGTTATGGCCTTTATACATTTAAAAAACAGTAATCAAAATAAAATTGTACCTATTTATTTATGACTTCAAGTTAGCCCAAAAAAAAATCCCTTTTTTATAATAAAATTTTGCGTTTTGCAAAATAACCTGACGTTCTGGAATTTTTTGAGTATTTTTTTTAGTTTTCAGAACACCTAAATACATAGAAATCAGTTTGAAAACATCCAGACAACATTTTTGTTGCAGACCTGTTTAATTTAAATGGCTCTCATGCTTAATCTGGATCCAACTCATAAGAAAGTTTTGTTTTTTTTTTAGCTGTTCTTCTTTTGTTTTAAACACTTGGAAGTCGCGATGCGTCGTTCAAAGAGAGGCTTACCACAAGAAATACGGGATTTTTGTTAATGGTTTATGATTACTGTTAATATATTAAAATAGGAGAAAACACTTATGAATATATTAACAAGATTTAAAAATAAAAATACTACACACGAAGAAACTTAAAATTAAATGATTGTGCAACAAAAAAAAAATGGGCATTAATGACCAAGCATCTTTCTAATTTAGAAGAAAAGGAAATCTCGCATCAGAACTCCCCCAACTGACGTAGTAATATCTGAAAACTCTCCTTTAAACCGGACTTTCTTGTAAAAGCTTCTCATTATCGGACATCGCTCGGTATTTGAACGTGTTCAATAAGCACTGCTAGAATTACTGGTAGTACCACCTTTAAAAATTGACGTTTTAACTATTGAGATAGAAATGTAACTAGAGTTTCTTTCCTAGGTCATTTATTATATGTATACTGACTTTGATCATACATTTCATTTGAGATCTATGAAGCCAACAGACAGACAAACAGATCAATAGATATTCGAAACTATGTTTCTCGTAATCTAGGGACCCTGAAATTTAAAGTAAGTTAATCATGAAGAATAATTCTTCTACGAATATAATAGGTCAGTCAATAAGTTTTGAAAATGAAGCACAATACATTTTTTTCAACGGTTTTTCATTCATTTACCCCAATCTCTGAAGTGGTTTTCCGGAAGACCTTCAAAATACCTATCTACGGATGCTATCACCTCATCATTTGTTGAAAAACGCTTCCCACGTAGAAATCTTTTGAGGTTTGGGAACAAATGGAAGCTAGACGGAGTCAGATCTGGCGAATAGGTGGATGTTTCAACAATTCGTACTTTAATCCGACCAGTTTTGCCGTTGTCGAAGCATCTCTGTGAGCAAGTGCATTTTCATGATGAAAGATGTTTTTTTTCTTCTAGAAACCGAGCCTTTTCTCACGAATTTTCTTATTTAGCTAGTCAAAAAGGTTGCAATAATACTCCCCTGTAATTGTTTTACCGGCTCGAAGGTAATCAATTAACAAAATTCTTTTTAAAACCTAGAAAACTGAGGCCATAATTTTCACCTTTGACGCTTGTACGACCACGTTTAAACTCTAGAGTCCATCTATGAACAGTTGGAAAAAAAGAAGCAGACTCTATTAACACTTTCACTAACATTGCATGGATTTTATTTGCCCATAAACCTTCCAAAACAAAGAATTTTGTCTCTGCATAATATTTGATTTTTTCCATTTCTAAAAAATACTCAAACACATCTACTTTAACCAGAGATAAACAATGAATGACTTGACAGATCGACTTGAAATTTAGAGTCTATTCATGTAACAGATGAAGCTTCAAAATGGTGTTCAATATTTGATTCAAGTGGTGCTTTCAAAACTTATTGACTGACCTGATTTTACCGTGAGGAAAGTAAAACATTTCAAAGAATAAACTGTGAAAAGAACAAATAAGTTTTTATTCATTCTGTAGTATAGAAACAAGCTAGAAAAAACAGTCTGTAAACAAGTTATTAATTAAAATAAATTTGCATATAACATTATTATGCAGAACACATTGGTCAATGCTAATATTTATCAGTCAGACACTTTGATACTGGGAATTTTCTTTTCTGCTAAAAAAAATGTCGTAAATAAAGCAAAGTTAAGTATTCCCAGAAAACAAACACAATAATGGTCTGAAAATCCCATATACAAAGTGTCTCAATTACAGTGTAGTTTCTTAGTTGGGTCGTTTATTTTATCAGTTTATTCTACCAACAAAAATGAGTCACTTCGCCGAATGTAGTCTATACAAAAGGAGAGTAATAAACGATTTGAAAGTATTTTGAATTTTAGTCGCGCCCCAAAAACATTCTCGTTTTGCCAGTTGCTTTAGTATGTCATTGTTACATTGTTTCTCACATTTGCCATAATAATTCTTAACCGTATTTAATGGAGATTTATATGACTTTGTTGTGGAGTAACTGAAAGAAAAAAAAAAAAAGATATAATAAGAGTAAAGTAATTTGAAAAGATCCCAGTTTTGTTAATCGAATACTGCAACGATATAGTAGCATCAAAATGTCGACAGTAACAGGGAAGAGATGACATTTTTAAACTCTGGAACTGATAAGCTATTCGAGTCACTAAATTGGTTAAATCTCCAATATCGAATAAATATCACATGTGCCTTGGATATAGCCAGTGGCATATTTTAGGATTTGGCGCCCTGGGCCTTTAAGGTTTGCCCCCCTATAAATTAACAAAAATCTTTTATTAATGAAAAAAGGCCATACAAGAGAATAAACACCATTTATTAAATATTTATATTTTTTTGCGATTTTTTTTTTTTTTTTTTTTTTTTTTATGGGTCTAGCACACGTGCTACAGGGAAGTCCCTAAAGCGCTACAGGAGCGACACGTGTGCGGAGAAGGCGATTCACGTTGTTCTTGAATCGCTGTAGATTGTACTCGGTGGGAAACACAGTCCCGGGCAAATTATTCCAAAGGGATGATATTCTCCATATAAAAGACTGCTTGAAAAGTGTTGTACGGGGAGTAACAAGCTGAACCTCATACGGATGTGAAGAATTAGCGCGACGTGTACTTCTAACATGCACCGCTCTGGGAGGAATTAAGCGGGCCACATCCTTCGAACACTTTCCATGAAAGTACTTGTAGAATAGGCTCAAGTCGCCAACCGTTCTTCGATGTTCCAGCGAATCAAGGCCGACGGTCAGTTCCGGGTCTCCAATCAGACGAACAGCTCTTCTCTGAATGGAATCCAACAAATGCAGTGTATGTTTGGGAGCGGAGCTCCAAACATGGGAGCAGTATTCCATAGTTGGTCGAATTTGAGCTTTGTAAAGAATTAACAGTTGTTGTGGAGTGTAAAGCTTTCTGGTTCGAAATAATATTCCCAACTTTTGAGAAGCTCTCCTTGCTATGCCTGCAACATGTTCATGCCAGGACATATTTGCTCCCAAATTAACGCCCAACAAATTGAGTGACGATGTTAGAGGAATGGAGTGCCCCGACATAACTATGTCGGGTTCAGCAACGTTAACTTTTTTAGAAAAAACCGCCGCCTGGGTTTTTGTAGCGTTAAATTCCACTTGGTTACTGTCACCCCAAGATAGAATTTCCTCCAGGTCTTTGTTAAGTTGAATGACTTCCTGCTGTCTGCGGATATTCGTCTGAGCAGCCGATGTCCGAGCGTTCAAAGTGAATGAAGAGATAAGTGTACTGTCATCTGCAAAGCTGTAGATTGGATTCTCGGTCTTTTCCAGCAGATCGTTAATGTAAATGAGAAAAAGAGTAGGAGACAATATGGAGCCTTGAGGTACACCGGCGTTGATAGTGAAGGTGTTAGAAAGAAATCCGTCGACTGCCACTCGTAAAGAACGCTCTCTGAGGAAACATGAGAGCCACAAACAGAACTTTTCAGACATACCATAAGAACGTAGCTTAGCCAACAGCCCATCGTGCCAGACACGATCGAATGCCTTGGATATGTCCAGAGCAACCGCTCGAGATTCTCCAAAGTGTTCAATTGCATTGTTCCAAATATGTGTTACATAAGTCAGAAGATCTCCTGTTGATCTATTTTTACGAAAGCCATATTGGTGATCGCTAATAATGTTGAATCCTTCAAGATATTTTAGAAGATGCTGATTGATGGCCTTTTCCATGACTTTCGATATTATTGAAAGCAGTGCGATTGGTCGGTAGTTATTTGGCAAGGTCTTCTTGCCTTTTTTAGGTATCGGCTGAACTGTAGCGCATTTCCAGCAGGAAGGAAATATTCCCTTTCTGTAGGATAGGTTGAAAAGTCTACAGAAAACTGGTGTTAGTTCCCTCGCACAGATTTTAAGAACTATGGCAGGTATTCCGTCAGCGCTAGAAGCCTTTTTGGTGTCTAGCTTCATCAGAATACGCTGTCTGAAGACAACATCGGGCATCCTTGACTGCACTATGGGAATAGTAGGTGGTGTTTTTTCTTGGAAATCGACAATAGAATGTGAAGCAAAGAGTTCAGCCAACAAGTTCGCTTTCTCAACAGGTGTCGATGCAATAGAATTATCTGGCCGTGTGAGTGGTGGTATGGTCGATCTGGTGAAATTCCGACCAACTGCCTTAGCGACCGACCAAAAGGACCTTGAATTGCCGGGACAGGCGAGAAGTTTGCTTCTAATCCGTTGATTGTGTACCTCCTTGGTTTCGTCGATAATTTCTTTGCATCTGTTCCTGGCACGAACAAATGTGTTACGATTTATGGTGTTAGGAATTTCGCGCCATTGTCGGTATGCAAGATGTTTAGAAGCAACAGCTTCTTTGCATTTTCGGTCAAACCAAGGCTTGCCGTTGGAAGGGCATTTCTTCGAAAAAGGGATGTAAGCCTCCATACCGGCCAAAATAACATCGGAAACCTCCCTGACGCAGTCAGATGGGGTCGTCGGATCGAAAACAAACGTCCAACCAAGGGAAAGTTCGAAAATATTCCATGAGATCTTCCCATTTAGCAGACTTGTAGTGCCAAATCTTGCGCGGTTTAGGCGCCTCTCTGTCATTGATTGGTAGAATACTCGATGTCGAAAGTAGTTTATGGTCGGAAGAACCTAACGGTGGATTTACGCTGACTGTGTAAATCTCCGGATTGGTGGTTAAAAAGAGATCAAGAAGACTGGCAAACTCTCCGTCTCGATCAGGGATCCGTGTTGGTTCGTCAATAAGCTGAGTTAAGCCACAACTGATTGAAAATGATTCGGCTTCACGACCTTGTTCATCGGTAGTATTTGAATATTTAAGCCAGTTGATGTTGTGGACATTAAAGTCGCCCAGGATGGCAATTTCGGCATTTGGATAGTTAATTTGTAAATGATCGATGGTGTCTGTCAAGGGAAGCGAAAAGTGTTCTATAGTTAGTATCACTTGGTGGTCGATAGAGGATACAGATGAACCTTGTGGTTGGTTGAGTCGTTATTTTTAACCACATAACATCAAAGTTTGGGGGCTCCAGAGTCTCTTCTCGTTGGCAAGAGAGGTCGCTTCTGACATAAAGACAGATTCCAAAGTTACGCCTAAATCGGGAATAGAAGTCGTACCCAGGATAAAGATAGTTTACTGTGCTGGTCGATGAACTGACCTTAGTTTCACAGAGAGTGAGTACATGAGGTTTATTTGATTGCAGGTGTTGGTGCACTGAATTTATGTTCGTGTTTAAACCTCGTATGTTGCAAAAATCCATTTTGAAATTCTAATCTCCGCATGTCGACGCCCCTGAACCAGCCCCCACCCGGAGATCCGAACGGGGGGCTATTTTACCTCCGGAATTTTTTGTATCCAGGTGCCTCATCATGCTATCTGGTCCCACAGTCCGGGACAACGGCACAGCCACGAAACGTTAAGCAACTTCACGCAGCCTAAGCCGATGCGATGGTATCACACCGGGCGATGCTGGTGGGATCTGGGCATCTACCATCTAGGTTGTTCTTTAAGTCGCCTCCTACGACAGGCAGAACATACCGGGGGAGATATTCTATCCCGCCCCCCCACGGGGTGCGGGATGCACAAATTGGTTGACAAATTCGTCAATAACACTGCGATAATTAACGGATTGTGTTAAGTCAGCTTCTATATTAAGGATGGCTAATCTGTTCAAACGTTCTTCGCTTATCCGGGAACGTAGATAATTTTTTATTCTTTTGAGTACGGAAAACGAACGTTCTGCACTACAATTTGTCACTGCAGCGCACAAGAACATACGTAATGCTATTTCCCTATACGGCTAAGTTGCCTTAAACTTATTTTGTTTTCATGTGACGTCTAGCATTGTTTTAAAAGGATACATTCTTCTTGTAAATCAACCACAAGATCAATCGGGTATAATTTTCTGAGTTTTATAGCGTTAACTCTAACTTCCGCTTCAGACATCGTATCCAATTTGTATAAAATGCAGAATTAGCGGTTATTGCGTTATATGAAGTTTTGCGCCTCCTCAACTCGTCCAACAATTGGTCGCATATTGAGAAGAAGGTATTAACCCTGAAATGGTCACGGATTTTTTTTACCAGGCTCTTCAAGAGCATCAAAAGATTCCCGTTTATTTTCTACGTAAGTGATAGTGAGTCGTAGAGCCTGGAAACTACCTCTACGTCTGTGTCGGCTCCTTGTAGGATTTTGGGAAATATATTAAATTGTTTTAGTATAGATCCCCAAAATATAGCCGTTTCTAGGGAATTTAGTCGAGTCAATAGTTCTGTAGCTTCATTTTTAACCAAAATTTTTTGGTGGGCAGAGTCACTTTTTATAGCTTCAAAGGCCTCTATTATTTGGTTCCAATCTTTATTAAGTCTGGCACAGGCATCGTCCCTGCAAGACCATCGCGTATGTGACAAATTTTTCACAGTTACATTTTCAGGCAGGCAAAAATGATTGCAGTAATTTCGTACGTTCTGTTGATGCTGTAAAAAATATGTATAGATTTTGCAGCAACCCGAAAAATTTTGTAACTTCCGAGCAACATTCAGCTGCCGATGATCCGGCCAAGTTTAATGAATGTGCGGTGCAAGGTACATACGTTGCATACTGACATTTTTCTTTGATCTTAGCCTGTAGGCCATTATACTGCCCAAACATATTGCTAGCATTGTTATAAGATTGACCTCTGCAATTGTCAACGTCGATATTCAGTGTTTTGAAGGTGTCCATAACGGCTTCTGCTTTGTGACCAGTGTTTGACAGGAAGCAAAGGAATCGTTCAACTGGTATAAATAACGAACCGAGTTATACATTATTTATTGAAATAAATAATAAATTTTCTTTTGCTGATGTCTCTCCCACCCTATTTATTTGAAAAATCAAATAAAATAGACAAAAAAGTGTGTAATACCCATAGAAGTTTTACTTCTTGCGCGTGTACACACTGATACACGTACCAGTTTCTTTCAAATTGTAATGATAACTTTCTTCTATCAATAAAATATTTTTTCAAGTCAAATATATATATATATATATATATATATATATATATATATATATATATATATATATATATATATATATATATATATAATAAAACCGGAGAGCAAAGTTGCTGCTTAATTAGGGAACTCGGCAAAGGCCCAATTAATTTCATCTTGAAATATATATATATATATATATATATATATATATATATATATATATATATATATATAGCTGATTAATTATAAAACTAATAAAAAAAAATTTTGATTCTTTATCAAGAAAATATGGATATTTTTTCTCTCAGTGTAGGTAACGATTATAAAAGGCGCCCAAACCTGAGCGCGAAGGGCGGCTTGTATCGCCCCTCGCAGCCTGCCGCCCGGGCCATGGCCCTCCTGGCCCTAGGGTAAATACGCCACTGGATATAGCGACAAAGTAAACACTTTTTGTAGAAAACCAGAATACACGTTTTTAAACCAAAAAAATTGTCAATAAATGCTTATTAATTCTAGTAAATTTATTAGAAACCACACAGTCTCAGAGAAACACATTAATGTTGTATTGTTAGAACTTGGGTTCATATCGAATGATCTTTTTCTCTTCTTCTTGTCAACCCAAGTTTGTCCACTCCTGGACGTAGGTCTCTTCTAATCTCTTCCATACTTCCCTATCTTTTCTCACCTTTAACCACTGCTTGCCTGCTACTACTCTTATATCATCGACCCATCTTTTCTCTGGACGTCCCACACCTCTTTCTTCCCCTTCCGAATGATCTTCGCACTTCGCAGGGAGCTTGTCGTATACCTCTACTATTTTCTACGGATTATCTTTGCCCAACAAACTTTTTGACAGTAGATATTTTAATGACAAAATATAAGTCTCAGCTAAACACAGAAAAAAAACTGTCAATTCTATTTAACATTTTATTATGGAAAGCTTGTCTCTATAAGACAAGCTTAAGGGACAAATTAACTTACGATTGTTTTTCAAATTGATGAATAAAATTTGTGTTAATTGTCTGTAGCTACCTATCACATCACTATACCTACCTACTATAGCTACAGCGGTTAAGTTTTCTCTAATCAGAACGCACTTTTAAGTTTCTTCTATTATTAATTGAGTATATGAGTAAGTAGATTTACCGATTTTTTTAAACTAAATTTTTCGTGTCTTTCTCACTCCATATTCTTGCATCTCTAAGAGCTAGCACCCCACAGGTTAAGAATTAGACAATTTAAGAAGCTTCAAATAAACACAGAGAAAAACAAACGACAAATAAATAATTGGAAACAAAATAGGCATTTTAGATCTAATTTGATACGAAAAAAAAAAACGAGTAAATGTCGTGATGACGCAAAACTCTACACAAGGGACTAACTTCAAAGAACTCTTCGACATAACTTGATTTTTTTGTGAATAATGAACTTAGAGCTTCACTCATTGTCCGGCCGTTTGTATATTTGCATTATGGATATTTTGGGTGTACTTCTATAAATACATTATAGTAATAGTTTTAGTCTAGTAATATCTTTTAACACTTATTTCAAACAACCTACTGTAACTCGGATATTTAAGTTTTTGTTAAAGTTAGCGATATTATTCAACTTTTTTCCTACTCAATTCCAAATGCAATCGAAATCCTTAAATATGGGCACCAAAAATGGGAAAAGTAATTTTGTAATCATCTTTAATATACATACATAAGCGATCCTCTTCTATCTTACGGTGTTGAGGTGTCATCTACAATAATAAAAATAAAACAATTCAGAATTTTTAAGCCTACAAAAGTGTAAAAACTTCTACAAGGATATTTTTAAGAGTCCCACCTAATTCACTATTTCCCTATTCTACAAATCAAAAAAGTTCTTTTACCGCTAAAATTAGTTTTTTATGAGAGAACCAAATATGATACTAAAAATTTTGTTGCTTGTCAAATTTGACAGATTACAAAGTCAACTAGGATTTTTTAATGACATTCTCTACATACGAGTCCGTTTACAAACATGTATAATAATTGACATTTATTTTCAGTCGTTACCGATATACAGGGCATTTAGTATATTGAACTGAATTTTAACCTTTAAATGGCTATCTCAATTTAATCTTTTTCTATTTGGAGTATCAAAAAAATTCTTTTACTAATAAACTTAGTGTGTATGAGGAAGCTAAATATGATAATATAAAATTTGTTACTTGCTAAATGTGATAGTTTACAGAGCCAAACAGAATTTTTTAAATTGTATCCTCCACATGTGAGTACACCATTAAATAGCATTTTTTTTTAGTCCGTTTACGAAAATATATAATACTTCATATTTATTTTCAGTCGTTACCGATATACAGGATATACAATAGGGCGACTGCAAAAAATCGATGTCGGAATTTTGTTCGTCTGGACCCCACAAAACGATTCCCCTTTCCAAATATTGAGATAGCCGAAATTTGAGCTCGATTAAACGACGTTAACCTGTGCCGCTCGTCGCTCAAAGTTTGAAAAAAATCCAAATTTTTGGCCAAAAAGCTGACATATGGAGCGGTAAATAATAGAAACACGCTTAATATCTCAAAAGAAAGCTAATGTTGTTCTTCAAAATTTATATTCTATACATAATTGTTGTTATTTTAAGTCAAACCGAGTTACAACAGCCTTTAGCCCCAAAAACGTTCTAAGAATTTTACGGGTTTTTACATAATGTGTCTCGGAATTAACATTTTTTTGTTAAAAAGTATTTTGGAACTCAATTTTCAAACATAAAGAGCCTTTTGTTCGAATTTAATCTTTTATTATATGGGGATTTACCAAAGAAAGACCCGTTTGACAGGTAAAAAGGAGGGTGAATCTAATTTCTATTTTAGGGATGGTGATTTTACTTCAGCGTACAACCGACCTTTTATTTATTCAGTTTAGTTTCTAAGGTGCCTTTGAACTGGTTAGATCGAACAATTATCTAGTGAAGATATTTTAAGACACTGAAGAGGACAGCATCTACCAGGAACTTGAGAGGTTGGAGAAAATGGACATCCCTGAAGAAGCTGCAGAAGATCCAGGAGCAAGATGATGAAAGTTTCATTTGCAAGGGGCGTTAAAGAGATTTTAAACATGAAATTGTCCATTTTATTAGATCGATGTAAGGTATCCGACAGAAATGCCACGAGAATTTTAATAGCTACTCTAGAAGCACTAAACCTTGACCCTCTTGAGTACAAAGTCTCGAAAACCTTATTACATGATAGAAGGCAAATGTTCAGAGAACAATATAATAAAAAAATTTTTGATAAAGTAAATATTCCTGAAAAAGAGCCCGTGGTTGTCCATTGGGACGGTAAACTTTTACCGGGTGTTTTAAAAAATGAACAATGTGAGCGAATAGCTATAGCTATTTCATATGGCGAAAAGGAACAGCTGCTGGGAGTTCCTGTAACAGCTAACAGCTCTGGAGAGGAGCAAGCCGTAGCCGTATATGAATGCCTACATGAATGGGGTCTTCTCAACACCGTCAAGGCGATGTGCTTCGACACTACAGCATCCAACACGGGAAGACTCAAAGGAGCATGCGTCATATTGGAGCAAATGTTAGGAAGAGAATTGTTATACCTAGCTTGCCGTCACCATATCTTGGAAATTCTGTTAAGAGGCGTATTCGACACAAAAATGGGATCAACCACTGGACCTCATCCAGACATTTTCAAGAGATTCCTCACTGCGTGGCCCAAGATAGACAAAGGAAAATACGACACAGGTATCAGTGACAATCTAATACAAAAGCAGCTAACTCCAGAAGTAATTGCAAATGTTACTGCTGAATTCGAGACCAAATTAACTGAGAGCCACCCCAGAGATGACTACAAGGAGCTATTGCAGTTGGTTCTCGTATTTGTTGGATCACTACACGGCAATGTTGTGGGTTTTAGAACTCCAGGAGCCATTCATCACGCTAGGTGGATGGCAAAGGCTATTTACTGCTTAAAAATGTTCAATTTTCGTCGTCAATTTAAGATGTCTAAAGAAGAAGAAAGTTCTGTGCGTGCCATTTCTGTTTTCCTAGTTAAAATTTATTGTAAAGCTTGGTTCAATGCTCCAAAAGCTCATCTTGCACCAAAGCAAGATTAGGTATAGTCTGTTAGACTATAAAGAATGTGACAACGACATTGCAGAAATAGCCCTGACCAAATTTTCGAACCATTTGTGGTATTTGAATGCAAAGTTGGTGGGATTATCGTTTTTTGATCCCACCATTACAGACGATGAAAAGTTGTTAATGGCTAATAAATTGCTCAGTAGCACAGATGAACCATTACACCACGCTAGGGTTGTAAATCCAAAAGTTAGGAAAGAAAACTTAAAAGAGGTAGTTGATGGAGGATTGGTAAATTTACTTACCAAAGAAACGTTTACATTCTTTGACCAATTTAATATAAAAACAGATTTCCTAAGACAACATCCAAAACACCTGGCCTCAAAATAATGACTTCCAAGAAGGATTGAAAATTGTCAAACATTAAAAGTAGTTAATGATATGACTGAGCGTGGTGTTAAATTAATAACCGACTTTAACGACCTTCTGACAAAAGATGAAGACCAAAAGCAATATGTCCTGCAAGTTGTAAGTAAATGCCGAGCATTATTATCCTGACGTTTCAAAAACTACTTTAAACAAAAGCTCTAGAATAGATTAGATAACTATGTAAAATTATCAACTCATGTAGGTACTACGTCTGTATCTTTTCTGTGTCTGTTTTGTATGTATTATATACCTAATTTTTATATTTTAAAATAAAAAATGTCATTAGACTTATCAGTATTACTTGTTTTTTTATTATATTTCTACTTTAAACTCAAAAATATACCAAAAAAAAAGCAAAATTTATCACTTAATAACAAAATATAGGAAGTATGCTCCTAGTGGTACCAGGTCACGTTTTTGGGGCTAAAGGCTGTTGTAACTCGGTTTGACTTAAAATAACAACAATTATGTATAGAATATAAATTTTGAAGAACAACATTAGCTTTCTTTTGAGATATTAAGCGTGTTTCTATTATTTACCGTTCTGGAGTTATGGCTCTATATGTCAGCTTTTTGGCCAAAAATTTGGATTTTTTCAAACTTTTGAGCGACGAGCGGCACGGGTTAACGTCGTTTAATCGAGCTCAAATTTCGGCTATCTCAATATCTGGAAAGGGGAATCGTTTTGTGGGGTCCAGACGAACAAGATTCCGACATTTTTTTTTCCCCCTCTATGAGATCCGGTCACTCTAATATACAATTACAAGTAGTTGAACCGAATTTTCAGTTTTAGGAGACTCAGAATTTTTTTGATACCCCAAAGAGAAAAATAGTAAATTGAGTGAGCCAATTAAAAGGTAAAATTCAGTTTAATAAGTTGAATGCCCTGTATATCGATGTGTATATATTTTTTTAAACGGACCGAAAAATGTTTTTAATGATAAACTAATTGGCTTTGTAAACTGTAAAATTTGACAAATGACATCTTTTGTTATCATATTTGGCCTTCTCACAAAAAATAAAGTTTATTAGTAAAAGAATTTTTTTGATACCCAAAACTGGAAAAAAGTAAATTGAGTGAGCCATTTAAAGGTGAAAATTCGGTTCCATAACTTGAAGGCCCTGTATCTCGATAACGACTCAAAATAAGCATAAAGTGTTATATATGCTTTTTAATAGTGTGCTCAAGTATAAAGAAGGCAATTAAAAAAATCCTAGTTGGCATTGTAAACTGTAAAATTTGACAAGTGACAAATCTTGTGTTATCATATTTGGCTTCCTCACAAAAAACTAAGTTTTATATGTAAAAGAATTTTTTATTACCACAAATAGGAAAAGAGTAAATTAAGTTAAAGTTAAAACTCAGTTGAATAACTTGAATATCGATAACGACTGAAAATAAACATTAATTATTACATATGTTTCTAAACGAAACTGAAAAATGCTTTTTAATGGTGAACTCATATGTAGAGAGTGCCATTAAAAAAAATCGTAGTTGGCTTTGTAAACTGCCACATTTGACAAGTGGCAGATATTTTGTTATCATATTTGTCTAATTTTTTTGATACCCAAAATAGGTAAAGAGTAAATTGAGTATACCACCTAAAAATTGAAATTCAGTTCAATGATTCAAATGTCCTGTATATCGACAACAACCGAAAATAAAGATCAAGTGTTGGCGTACTCAAATATAGAGAGTGCCATTAGAAATATTCTAGTTGGTATTGTAAACTGTCAAAAGTGACACATCTTATGTTAGGGTGTATTTGACTTCTTCACAAAAGACTAGGTTTGTAAGTAAAAGAATTTTTTGGTACCCAAAATAGATAATCGGTTAAGTACAAGTTGAACTAGCGCTATTAGTGTTCCGTACGTTGATTGCTTTTAAACTAAAAAAATTTGTTACGGAGGTATAAAATGATCCGTGACTTCACAAAACACACCCCAGTCTATTGATAACTGATGACCTTGATTTTTTTTTTATGTACCAGATAAATTATTGAAGGTAATGCCCTCGTGATAATTTTCGTTTAATCTATACTCTACGGAGAATATTCCAGAATTTTTTCAAAATTTTTTGGTCAGTACTTTTCGAGATAAAGGGGGGGACAGCGATTTTTCGCGATTTTTTAAAAAATAATACAAAGAAAAATATGTGCAAGCATTACATTATATATGTTTTTAAACTCGTGTTTTTACAAGCTTTCATTTGACACCCCACTCGATGACCTAGTAAATTTTTTTTCACTTCCGATTTCACCCCCCAAAACTAACCCCTTAAGTCATAATTTAACTTTCAAAACTACACGGCTCCGATAAGGCCATCAATTTCTATATTAGTACCAAATTTCAACTTTATATGTCAAATAGTTACCGAGAAAATCGGGTGTGACAGTCAGACAGACGAACAGACACCGAACTGTGCCGTATGGAACCATAAAAAAAAGTAAATCGAGTGAGCCACTTAAAAGTTAAAATTCAGTACAATAACTCGAATGTCCTATATATCGGTACTGACTTAAAATAAATATTAAGCTTTATATATTTTTTCAAACGAACTGAAAAATATGATTTAATGGTGAGCTCATATGTAGAGGGCGCCGTTTAAAAAAAATCTTTGTAATCTGTCAAATTAGGCAAGTGACAAACTTTTTGTTCATCATATTTGGCGTCCTCATAAAAAACTTAGTAAAAGAACTCTCTTAGTATGAAGAATACGAAAATAATGAATTAGGTGGTAGTAGTTGTTTGCAGAAATGCAAATAACGTCCGTAGCAGCACTACCGCGTTGTTTAAAAATGTGCCGTGAAATACAAAATGTATGTTGACGGGTATTACGACATCCTTGCCAATATCCTTGGGATATAAAGGTAAAATCCCTACTAAGGCGGGGAGGTGAACAATATAACTTAAAGATGTGTCCCTGTACACGAACGAATCAAGTCAATATAAATATGTATGGTAATCAAACCACATTTAGTAGCAAACAAGAGGTATTTTTGACCTATTATTTAATAAAAATATAACCACTTAAGCAATTTATATTCACATATAGGGTAAATAATCTATATAAACAAGATAGGCATAGTTTCGTTATCAGTGCAAGTTTTTTATTTCTTGTGTCTGTCAGTAGTAAAATGTAATTATTGTGCTTAAGGTAAGAAATATCTTGATAGCATTGATAGCCAAGTATACATTTATATAATAGCACTTCACAAATTATATCACATTTAAATTCTCGCTGTTTATATGATATTATAGTGTTTACGCTTAAATTTTATACGTCTTGTTGACGTTTATGTGACTAAAACATCGGAAAATTTAATTTTTTGACTCCTTTTTCTTCATGTGAATATTTTAAGATAAATTATCACTTATCTTATCTCGTAATCTAATTGACATTAATTAAATATTGTTGAAATTGTGAATGTCTTTTTATTCTCTTACTGAAGGGAATTATTATATTAGTAAAAAATATAATAGTATTACCAGTACTCACTTACTTACTTCCTCTTCTGAGAAGGTCACAGACCTGTTCTATTTCGTTATTAAGCCTCCTGTAATTCAGATCTCCAGCTGTCTCTTCATCTCTTTGGTGGTCGTCCTTTTGATCTTGTTTCATGTGGTTTTGTGTTCATACATAGTTTTTATCATTCTCGTACGTTCCATCCTTTGTACATGTTCACGCCACTCTCTTCTTCTCTTTCTTCCCCGTCTGGCTATATTTTCTACTTGGCATTTTTCTCTTATGGTGTTGTTACTCACTCTGTCTAATAAACTTTTTCCTGTTATTGCTCCCAGTATTTTCATTTCATTTGTTCTTAGTAGCTGTTTGGTTTTTTTTTTGTGTCTGCCCGTGTTTCTATACTATAAGCCAGTATGGGTCTAATGCAAGTTCTATTTATTCTTGTTTTTGCTTCTACACTTAGATCTTTGTTTTTCCAAACAATATCTCTGAGGACCCCTGAGATTGCTGCTGCTTTATTTGTTTGTTGTCTCACTTCTTCTGTTATATCTCCGTAGCTATTAATTAGTACTCCAAAATATGGAAATTTTATTACTTGCTCTACTAATTTCCCATTTATTTCTAATTTATATCTTACTGGTTCTTTAGGTATTGTGATGCATTTTGTTTTGTCGGTACTGATTTCCATGTTTTATCTTTCCGCTACTTGTTTGAATTTATAAAGCAGTCTTTGTAGGCCGTGTTCCGTTTGTGATATTAGAACAATATCATCTGCATATACCAGTATCTTTATTTATTTATCTCCTAGTTCGTATCCACCGTTGACTATTTTTACTTCCTCAATGATTTGGTCCATTAATATGTAGAATAGTAACTAGTTTAAGCTATCTCCCTGTCTTATTCCTACTTTTATATTTATTTCCTTTGTTAATTCGTTACGACTTCTTATTTTTGTTGTGTTACCGTGATTGAGTTGTTGGATTATTTGTGGTATTGGATACGGAATTAGGTCCTTTATTAATTCTAATATATCTTTCAATCTGGCTCTGTCGAATGATTTCCTTAAGTTGATGAAACAAAAAAATGCTAGTTTCTGGTATTCTATAGGTTTTTTTTCTTATTTGCCTTATTGTAAAGATAGCGTCTGTGGTTGAGCTGTTTGCCGGAACCCTTGTTGCTCGTCGCTTATTTGTATATTGTTTTCTATTTCACTTGTCAGAATACTTGTGAACACTTTCAAATTTACTTGCTAGTAGTGTTATTCCTCTATAGTTGCTCGGGTCTTTTTTGCTGCCTTTTTTAAATATCAGTATTGTGATGCTTTTTGTCCATTCCTTCGGTATTTCTACTTCCTGTAATATCATATTAAAGATGTTGTCATTCCGATATGTAGCTTTCTACGACATATTTAATTAGTTCGTTTGGTATACCATCTTCATCTAGTGCTTTTCAGTATTTTCCTGCATTACCAGTATATTATATCTGAGAAGGTCACAGACCTGTTCTATTTCGTTATAAAGCCTCCTGTAATTCAGTTCTCCAGCTGTCTCTTCATCTCTTTGGTGGTCGTCCTTTTGATCTTGTTTCATGTGGTTTTTTGTTCATACATATTTTTATCATTCTCGTATGTTCCATCCTTTGTACATGTTCACACCACTCTCTTCTTCTCTTTCTTCCCCGTCGGGCTATTTTCTACCTGGCATTGTTCTCTTATGGTGTTGTTACTCACTCTGTCTAATAAACTTTTTCCTGTTATTGCTCCCAGTATTTTCATTTCATTTGTTCTTAGTAGCTGTTTGGTTTTTTTTGCGTCTACTTGTGTTTCTATACTATAAGCCAGTATGGGTCTAAGGCAAGTTCTATTTATTCTTGTTTTTGCTTCTACACTTAGATCTTTATTTTTCCAAACTACATCTCTGAGGACCCCTGATATTGCTGCTGCTTTATTTGTTTGTTGTCTCACTTCTGTTATATCTCCGTAGCTATTAATTAGTACTCCAAGATATGGAAATTTTTGTTATTTGCTCTACTAATTTCCCATTTATTTCTAATTTATACCTTACTGGTTCTTTAGCTATTGTGATGCATTTTGTTTTGTCGGTACTGATTTCCATGTTGTATCTTTCCGCTACTTGTTTGAATTTATAAAGCAGTCTTTGTAGGCCGTGTTCCGATTGTGATATTAGAACAAAATCATCTGCATATACCAGTATCTTTATTTATTTATCTCCTAGTTCGTATCCACCGTTGACTATGTTTACTTCCTTAATGATTTGGTCCATTAATATGTAGAATAGTAACTGGCTTAAGCTATCTCCCTGTCTTATTCCTACTTTTATATTTATTTCCTTTGTTAATTCGTTATTACTTCTTATTTTTGTTGTGTTACCGTGATTGAGTTTTTGAATTATTTGTGGTATTGGATACGGAATTAGGTCCTTTATTAATTCTAATATATCTTTCAATCTGGCTCTGTCGAATGCTTTCCTTAAGTTGATGAAACAAAAAAATGCTAGTTTCTGGTATTCTATAGGTTTTTTTTCTTATTTGCCTTATTGTAAAGATAGCGTCTGTGGTTGAGCTGTTTTGCCGGAACCCTTGTTGCTCATCGCTTATGTGTGTATTGTTTTCTATTTCACTTGTCAGAATACTTGTGAACACTTTCATAATACTTGCTAGCAGTGTTATTCCTCTACAGTTGCTCGGGGTTTTTTGCTGCATTTCTTAAATATCAGTATCGTGATGCTTTTTATCCATTCCTTCGGTATTTCTACTTCCCATAATATCTTATTAAAGAATGTTGTCATTTCCGATATGTAGCTTTCTACGACATATTTAATTAGTTCGTTTGGTATACCATCTTCATCTAGTGCTTTTCCAGTATTTTCCAGCATTACCAGTATATTATATCTGAGAAGGTCACAGACCTGTTCTATTTCGTTATTAAGCCTCCTGTAATTCAGATCTCCAGCTGCCTCTTTATCTCTTTGGTGGTCGTCCTTTTGATCTTGTTTCATGTGGTTTTTTTGTTCATACATATTTTTATCATTCTCGTATGTTCCATCCTTTGTACATGTTCACGCCACTCTCTTCTTCTCTTTCTTCCCCGTCTGGCTATATTTTCTACCTGGCATTGTTCTCTTATGGTGTTGTTACTCACTCTGTCTAATAACTTTTTCCTGTTATTGCTCTCAGTATTTTCATTTCATTTGTTCTTAGTAGCTGTTTGGTTTTTTTTGTGTCTGCCCGTGTTTCTATACTATAAGCCAGTATGGGTCTAATGCAAGTTCTATTTATTCTTGTTTTTGCTTCTACACTTAGATCTTTGTTGTTTTTCCAAACTACATCTCTGAGGACCCCTGATATTGTTGCTGCTTTATTTGTTTGTTGTCTCACTTCTTCTGTTATATCTCCGTAGCTATTAATTAGTCCTCCAAGATATGGAAATTTTATTACTTGCTCTACTAATTTCCCATTTAGTTCTAATTTTTACCTTACTGGTTCTTTAGCTATTGTGATGCATTTTGTTTTGTCGGTATTAATTTCCATGTTGTATCTTTCCGCTACTTGTTTGAATTTATAAACCAGTCTTTGCAGGCCGTGTTCGATTGTGATATTAGAACAATATCATCTGCATATCCCAGTATCTTTATTTATTTATCTCCTAGTTTCGTATCCACCGTTGACTATTTTTACCTCCACAATGATTTGGTCCATTAATATGTAGAATAGTAACTGGCTTAAGCTATCTCCCTGTCTTATTCCTACTTTTATATTTATTTCCTTTGTTAATTCGTTATGACTTCTTATTTTTGTTGTGTTACCGTGATTGAGTTTTTGGATTATTTGTGGTATTGGATACGGAATTAGGTCCTTTATTATTTCTAATATATCTTTTAATCTGGCTCTGTCGAATGCTTTCCTTAAGTTGATGAAACAAAAAAATGCTAGTTTCTGGTATTCTATAGGTTTTTTTTCTTATTTGCCTTATTGTAAAGATAGCGTCTGTGGTTGAGCTGTTTTGCCGGAGCCCTTGTTGCTCATCGGTTATGTGTGTATTGTTTTCTATTTCACTTGTCAGAATACTTGTGAACACTTTCATAATACTTGCTAGCAGTGTTATTCCTCTACAGTTGCTCCGGTCTTTTTTTGCTACCTTTTTTAAATATTAGTATCGTGATGCTTTTTGTCCATTCCTTCGGTATTTCTACTTCCCATAATATCTTATTAAAGAATGTTGTCATTTCCGATATGTAGCTTTCTACGACATATTTAATTGGTTCGTTTGGTATACCATCTTCATCTAGTGCTTTTCCAGTATTTTCCAGCATTACCAGTATATTATATCTGAGAAGGTCATAGACTTGTTCTATTTCGTTATTAAGCCTCCTGTAATTCAGATCTCCAGCTGTCTCTTCATCTCTTTGGTGGTCGTCCTTTTGATCTTGTTTCATGTGGTTTTTTGTTCATACATATTTTTTATCATTCTCGTATGTTCCAACCTTTGTACATGTTCACGCCACTCTCTTCTTCTCTTTCTTCCCCGTCTGGCTGTATTTTCTACCTGGCATTGTTCTCTTATGGTGTTGTTACTCACTCTGTCTAATAAAACTTTTTCCTGTTATTGCTCCCAGTATTTTCATTTCATTTGTTCTTAGTAGCTGTTTGGTTTTTTTTTTTTGTGTCTGCCCGTGTTTCTATACTATAAGCCAGTATGGGTCTAATGCAAGTTTTCTATTTATTCTTGTTTTTTTGCTTCTACACTTAGATCTTTGTTTTTCCAAACTACATCTCTGAGGACCCCTGATTGTTTGATTGCTGCTGCTTTATTTGTTTTGTTGTCTCACTTCTTCTGTTATATCTCCGTAGCTATTAATTAGTACTCTCCAAAATATGGAAATTTTATTACTTGCTCTACTAATTTCCCATTTATTTCTAATTTATATCTTACTGGTTCTTTAGCTATTGTGATGCATTTTGTTTTGTCGGTATTAATTTCCATGTTGTATCTTTCCGCTACTTGTTTGAATTTATAAAGCAGTCTTTGTAGGCCGTGTTTCGATTGTGATATTAGAACAATATCATCTGCATATCCCAGTATCTTTATTTATTTATCTCCTAGTTCGTATCCACCGTTGACTTTTTTACTTCCTCAATGATTTGGTCCATTAATATGTAGAATAGTAACTGGTTTAAGCTATCTCCCTGTCTTATTCCTACTTTTATATTTATTTCCTTTGTTAATTCGTTACGACTTTTTGCCGAACCCTTGTTGCTCGTCGCTTATGTGTATATATTGTTTTCTATTTCACTTGTCAGAATACTTGTGAACACTTTCATAATACTTGCTAGTAGTGTTATTCCTCTATAGTTGCTCGGGGTCCTTTTGCTGCCTTTTTTAAGTATCAGTATAGTGATGCTTTTTGTCCATTCCTTCGGTATTTCTACTTCCTGTAATATCTTATTAAAGAATGTTGTCATTTCCGATATGTAGCTTTCTACGACATATTTAATTAGTTCGTTTGGTATCCCATCTTCATCTGGTGCTTTTCCAGTATTACCAGTATATTTTCAAAAATATTTATTATAAATATTAATATAAGAATTTTTCTGGATTTTTAGTTAAGAAAGCACACAGGTTTTAACCCCAATTGATTATAATTAAATATACTATATATATCGAGATGCATGTATCTTTCAAGTTATTGGGTTGGTACTAACCAAGTACAATTTAACGGTACAAAACCCAGGGCCAGTTTTTTTCTAAAAAAGTTAACGTCGCTGAAATCGACATAGTTATTTTCCCCTAGCATCGTCACTCAATTTCCTGGGAATTAATTTGGAAGCCAATCCGTCTTGGCACGAATATGTTGCAAATATAGCAAAAAGGGCTTCTCGAAAGCTGCTAATATTATTTCGATCTAGAAAGCTTTACGCTCCACAGCTGCAATTCTGTACAAAGCTCAAATTTGACCAACTATGGAATACTGGTCTCATGTTTGAGGATCTGCTCCCAAACATACACTGTATTTATCTTTTATATGGAGGATCTCATCCCTTTGCAATAATTTACCGAGGACTGTGTTTCCGACCGACTACAATTTAAAACGTTTCAAGGCCAACGGGAATTGCTTTTTCCGCACACTTATCGCTCCTGTAGGATTTCTCTGCAGCAAGTGTGCTAGGTCCATAAAAGGGGGGACTCTGTGAATCTAAAGTCTGTTTGTTTTATTATTTTTAAATATTCGTGGTCAAACATAAAAAGAGCAAATAAGAAGCGGTGGGGTTTAGAAAAGTATCATTTTATAAGGTCAGTCAACAAATTTTGAAAGCGACACCTGTTAAGCATCACTTAGACATAGTAGTATTGAACATTATTTTAAAGCTTCATCTGTCATATGAACACACCCTAAGTTTCAAGTCGATCTGTCAAGTCGTTCATTATTTATCAGTTGGTTAAAGCAGACGTGTTTGAGTATTTTTTTAAAAATGGAAAAAATCGAATATTATGCAGTGATAAAAGTCTTTGTTTTGGAAGGGTTATAGGCAACTGAAATTCATGCAAAGTTAATAAGGGTGTTAAAGGAGTCTAGGCCTTCATTTCTAACTATTCATAGATGGACTCTAGAGTTTAAAAACGTGGTCGTACAAGCGTCAATGATAATCCACGTTGAGGATGTCCAAAAACTGCAACAACTGAAGAAATTGTTGTGCAAGTACAAGATATGGTAATGGAAGACCGTCGATTAACCGTGGATGATTTAGCTGACGCTATAGGCACCTCACGTGGATCAGAACATGAGATCTTAACTAATGTTTTAGATATAAGAAAGCTATTCACAAGATGAGTGCCGCATTTGTTAACATCGGAGCAAAAACGCACTCGAGAGATTTTCTAAACAACATTTGGCTGGTTTTATAACGAATAAAACTGTTTTTGTGCGTCGATTTGTAACTATAGATGAGACTTGGGTTTACCAGTATGATCCTGAACTGCGATAACAAACCGCACAGTGGACTGAGCTCGGTTGCTCAGCTCCAAAGCAGTGGTGAAAGTTGTTCAAAAAATGATAACATCAGTTTTCTGGGATACAAAAGGAACTTTGTTAATTGATTGCCTTCAGACTGGTAAAACAATCACAGGAGAGTATTATTGCCACCTTTTGGGTCAGCTGGATGAGAAAATTTGTGAGAAAAGACCCAGTCTGCAGAAGAAATCATCTTTCAGCATGGCTCACAGAGGTGCTTTGGCAACGCCAAAACTGATCAAATTACATTATGAATTGTTGGGACATCCACCCTATTCACCAGATCTGGTTCTGTCTGACTTCCAGATGTTCCCAAACCTCAAAAGCGTGGAAAGCGTTTTTCAACAAATGAACAGGTGATAACGTCCTTAGATGGGTATTTTGACGGTCTTCCGGAAAATCACTTCAGAGGGGGGCACATGAATTGGAAAATCGCTGGAAAAAATGTATTGAGCTTAAGGGAGATTATACTGAAGAATAATTCATCTTGTTTCATTTCCGCTTTTAAAAGTAATTGACTGACCTACATATAACCCTTGCGAGTATTTTGTAGGTCTAGAATTGGAAAATTGTATTATTTTGCCATTATTTTTGATTATTTATTGTCAAACATATGAAAGGTTAATGAGATAGTGTCACTTTTACGAGCATTATATAACAGGCACGAATAGCCCCAAGCTATAGAAAAATGTGCTATGTTTACAAAGTACCCTATACGATTGGTACATAAGGATTCAAAAAATAACATTTATTAGTCAATAAAATAAAATTCGCATGATTAAAAACTCCATTAACTTGGTTTACTGTTCACTGAAACACTGGGTTTTGAAACTGATGCTTCAATTTTTAAACAGAAGGCCTCAAACATAAACTCAAATTTGTTTTGCTTATTCCGCGGATGCAGGAGCAGCATGAAAAGGTGGAAGCACATGGCGTGGTTATAAAATAATAATGCTTCATGTTTTGTGCAGCGAAAATTAGGCGTTCAATATCATTTATACAACATTAATGAAGTCCGAGTATTCAAATAAATGTAGGTGCAGAAGTTTGAAGAGACTAACTTTCAGTAAATATAGGGCAAGGGACCAAGGAAATCAAGAAGCAATGCCAGCTCGGAGTGTTAGATTTCCTAATACGCAAACGATCAAAGACCGTAAATATGTCCAGGAGTTCATAACGATACATTTTTCATAAAGACTTATATCTGCACCGCTATGATATACAGCTGGTACAAGAATTAAAGGCAACACTACTCAAATGATGCATTTCATTAATCAAATGGTTGAACAAGTTTGAACATTTGCTAACATCTTATTATGACATTGGATCTTTTTGCATCTTAACAGCCATGTGAATAAATAAAATTGCCGTTACTAGAATGCGATAAGTCTTCTCTCTCTCTCTAGAGAAAAAAGCAAATTAATATAAGGTCGCCTTGTGGAGAGCAGAGTCGACAAAAGATACACAACTCTTATAGATATATATAAAAAAAGCCACATTACAAATAATGCTTGAAAAAAAAAAGAAATAAAATCAAAAATAGTCTCTAGAACAGATGTTCAAATTGAGTGTCAATTTCAGGTCCAGTGAAAATAAAGATACGATTCGTTTTTCGACTTCCGAAGCGCCTTTGCCTACCTAGCCACGTTTTGGTAAGTCGTCGACGTTTTTCGTCTCGTTAAAATGATTTACCCACTTCTTTACAAACGACACCGACTTTTTAATATATTTGGCGGCCACGGAATGTGTTATTTTAGGCCCCTTTGGATGGAACAAAGGAAGGCTGCCTCGAACTGATGCACAGACAAGTGGATTTTACGTGATTTCGACGAATCGACTGATACTTTTACTAAAATACGTCGTAGACAAATGTTCCCTCTACTGATTTTTTGTTGAATCACTAGAATCGCATCTACCAAAAATGAATTATCGCGGATAAGTTTTTACTTGACAGACTGTATATATAAAAACTCTTCAAAACTGCAATACAAAAGTCTGATGATGAAGCAGAACTTCATTTTTGCAAGATGGTGCGATATCACAATGTGATATATATCATATTTTAAATATATCTCTGCAAGTCATTCTAGAAATTTTCTAGGATAAATTAATTCCTAAAAGAAGTTATTATACTATATTATAATGGTGAACACTTAACCACTAGGTGTAAGAAAATTAATAAAACTTTTATAACACAATAACGAGCCAATTATTAATACAAAAAAAAAATTATTTTTATTTCAGAATGTATAGAATACCGTCAATTTTAGCCGCCCTTCTGGCTTTAGCTTTAGCCTACCCTAGTCCTGACAGTAATGCAACTCATAAAGAGGGCGAATCTCTACTAGTTACTACCCCTCTGGGGCAAATTCAAGGCTCTGTGATTCAATCTAGGTTAGGAAAAACCATATACTCATTTAGGGGTATTAGATATGCTAAGGCGCCAGTAGAAGAACTTAGATTTCAGGTGGGTAAAGACAGTTAATAAATTTTATACTACTTCTATTTTTTCCTGTAATTAAAAAAATTAGTTTTTTATAGATGGTTGAAAATGCGAAATGAGATTTTGGCGAAATGTTGTCAAATTCATTGTTAGACTAACTGAGTGAAAACCTCCATTGTAACGTATATGTGTAAATATATATATATATATATATATATATATATATATATATATATATATATATATATATATATATATATATATATATGTATATATATATGTGTGTGTGTGTGTGTGTGTGCGTGTGCGTGTGCGTGTGCGTGTGCGTGTGCGTGTGCGTGTGTGTGTGTCTGTGTGGGTGGGTGTATACTTATCGTATATTCTAGAATTGTTTAAAAATAATAAGATAATGGACAGATATTCAAAGTTTGAAATTCGGGTAATTTAAAACTGTAAAATTAAAATTATTTTAATTACGTCACCACGCATATTAGATTTATAACAAAAAATATTGTTTCAGCAATATTGACTTAAAAAATCAAATAATAGTAAAGATTTTTTTAATTTTTAGAGCTCATTATCTCAAAAATTATTGATATTTAACATAGGGAATAGTACACGAAAGTTCTTTAGATTTTTTCGTTGAATTAATAAAATTAAAAATATATTGGATACTTAGTTTAAAATAAAAAAGTTTCTAGTGAAATCGCAAGTCACTGTAAATTATCCTTCTATCTAAAATAAGCAAGTACCAGTAAATTAAATCTCATTTGGCTATCTACGCTATGCATAGGGCCGTCAGTATAAATTTAATTTGATGGTAATTTTAAAAAGTATTGGAAAGTTCTTTTATGAATGTTCTAATATGTGAATATATAGGTAATTATTTTGGAAAAACAGGTTAAAAGTAAAGTGACTGAAATATCAACCAAAAATAAATTCTTTAAATTTTTTTAATTCAATTAATAAGAAGAGTTCTCATATTGGAATGGTGTCTATAATTAGCTAATAAAACTCTATCCCATATCAAATACAGTAATTTTCTTTTTTTTGCGCCATCGTATCCTTCTTTCAGTTATTTACTGCAATAATGGTCACGATTTTGTTTCAGTTTAATCCAAATTTACTCATTTTATAAATATGTTTCTAGGTACTAAATTAAACTATTGTTTACTTCAAAAACTAAAATAAAGTTGTATTAAAACATAATAGTATTAACTGCATTGGGAGTGAACCACGGAAAAAGACCGTTTGTGTCATCTATTAATGAGTATATTATTTTAAACTTGCAGGGCAAGAAATTTTTGATGACCAAATGGGTCATCTCCCCCTTTTCTTTAAAAATATTTAAAAATTTTATGACTTAAAGAGCAACCAATATTTCTTAAATCTTAACCGCTATATAAAAATAAAAATCAGTGGAGTTCAAAAATGAATGAGAATAACACAATTCATATATATATATATATATATATATATATATATATATATATATATATATATATATATATATATATATATTAATATATATTAATATATATATATTAATATATATTAATATATATTAATATATATTAATATATATATATATATATATATATATATATATATATATATATATATATATATATATATATATATATATATATATATATATATATATGTATATATATATATATATATATATATATATATATACATATATATACCGTAGAAAATGCACAAACTATAGAGGCCTAAGCATAATATCGAGTATGGGACGTTTGTATGGAAAAATTAATAAAAATATCATGGAGGAAAATATAAAAGGAAAATTGGAGAAGACCAAGCAGGCTTTACGGCCGGAAAATCATGTATAGACCACATATACACTATAAAACAAACAATGGAAAAAAACTGGCAAAGAATAGAGAAGTTCATCTAGCCTTCATAGACATAAGAAAGGCCTATGACTCAGTACCAAGACAAAGATTATGGAACGCAATGAAAGAAATTGGCATTGACAAAGAACTAATATACGTAGTAAAAGCTCTCTACGAAAACAACACAGTGAACATAAAAATAGTACATAAAATAGGGAAGAGACTCTAAACATCAAAAGGCCTATTACAAGGATGCTCTACATCCCCAACAATATTCAAAATATACCTCGAACAAACATTAAAAAAATGGAAGCAAAAATATAGTGGAATGGGAGTCCCAATACGAGAAGATTACTTATATACTCTAAGTTTCGCAGACGACCAAGTAATCATAGCGCAAGATGAGGAAGGCCTCAGTTATATGGTAAGAAAACTGAAAGAAGAATACACTAAAGCAGGATTAGCAATAAACTTTGATAAAACGGAATATCTAACAACAAAGGAGGGAAACGTGGAGAATCTAGAAGTAGATAACGAAACAATAATCAAAGGAAGCGATAGATTTAAATATCTAGGAATCATCATTTCAAAAAACGCAACATCAGAAGAAGAGATTAAAGCTAGATTAGGACAAACGCGAACATGCATAAGACAATTAAATTCGATCCTGTGGGACAAGCACATTACAAAGAGAAACAAAACACGCATATACAAATCAATAATACAAAGCATAATGACATACGGGTCAGAAACATGGACGATCAACAAAAGAAATAAATCTAAAATTAACGCGGTAGAGATGGAGCATTGGAGAAGATGTTGTAGAGTGGCACGTATGGAGAGAATAACACATGAAGAAATAAGAAGCAGAATGAACATCAAAGAGAACGCAATAAACACCATTGCAGAAAAACGATTAAAATGGTATGGACACATAAGACGAAGCGAAGATAATAGGTGGATAAAGGAAATAACGGAGTGGAGTCCTATAGGGAGAAGAAAAAGAGGAAGACCCAGACGATCGTGGAGAGACGATGTGGACGAGGCTATGGAGGACAGGGGTCTAACAGATGGAGACTGGGAAGATAGAAACGGATGGAATCAAAAGCTGAGAGAAGGAAGACAGCGTTAGCTGTAGAAAATCCTTGTTATATATATATGTATATATGTATATATATATATATATATATGTATATATGTATATATATATATATATATATATATATATATATATATATATATATATATATTAATATATATATATATATATATATATATATATATATATATATATATATATATATATATATATATATATAATATATATATATATATATATATATATATATATATATATATATGTATAAAATTAACTCCAGTATTAAGGTGTAGTTGCACCCAGGGCACCTCCACGTGGTGACGGTGGGCAACGGAATTGTCTCACTATCCGGCGAAGTCCCTGGGTTACGGCGTTTATGCCGTCATGGCAACTACTCCTAAAAAAATTACGAGACAGGGTCCCGGAAACCAAGAATCGGTGGCTGGTCAGGGTGGGGAAAGCGGGCCCGCAGGCGTCGTCATCATGCGACCGTAGCTCCACATTGGTGGGAAACTTGGCCTCTGTAGAGTCAAATGCTACAAGAAATTCGTCATGTTCCATTAAACTAGACAATTTTTGTGTTGTTTGGGGGGAGTATAGTCCACAAAAGAAATTCATGTTTTCAGATTCGTTAAAAGTAAAATATCACAAAATTTATCATATTAATACAAGCTCATTGGATAACTCTTACACACCAAAATCTATATGTCATAAATGCCGCAATGTTCTATATAGAATTAACAACCAGGTATTTTCTCGGCCAATGATATGGAGACCCCCAACAGACCATACCACCGACTGTTACTTCTGCTTAACAAACTTGAAAGGGTACAACCGAAAGAATGAGGATTCTATTTCATATGCACGTGTAACATCTGTGACTTTACCAGTTCTTATTGAAACAAATTCTGATCATATCATGGAAATTAATCAATTGGGACAAGAAGTGGTAACTGATGAAGATATGCCAGATGAAACATTCGAACACGAAGAAAGAGAAAATTTCAGCACAGAAGAATCAGATGTTGAGGAAAATTATATATCGGAAGCCGAAACATTTAATCAATACGAATTAAGTGATCTGTGCAGAGACTTGGAACTCTCGAAAGATAGATCAGAGCTTTTAGCATCTAGGCTAAAAGAAAAAAATTGTCTATCCACACGAACAAAAATTTCTCTCTATCGTTCCAGAGAACGTCCATTCAGAAAATATTTTACTAAAATGAATAATCTAGTCTATTGCCATAATATTGAAGGGTTAGTGCAAGAATACGGTATAGAATACACAGCAAGTGATTGGCGACTGTTTATAGATTCTTCAAAAAGAAGCTTAAAAGCTATCTTGTTACATAATGGAAATATTTATGCCCCTTTACCAGTCGCTCATTCTGTTGTATTAGATGAAGAATACCATAATTTTGAGTTGCTATTGCAAAAATTGAATTACGATCAAAACCAGTGGGAACTTTGTGGGGACTTAAAGATATTTACAATATTACTGGGACAGCAATCTGGAAACACTTCTTATCCGTGCTTTATTTGTGAGTGGAATAGTCGGGCTCGAAATGAGCATTATCTGAGGAAAGACTGGCCGTTGAGACAAGAATTAATTCCAGGTGAAAAAAACATCATAGGTCCAAGTTTGATATCAACCAATAAGGTCCTACTTCCACCTTTGCATATCAAACTAGGTATTGCAAAGCAACTTGTCAAGGCCATGAGCCGAAACGAAAGTCCTGCATGCATATTTTTAAAGTGCTACCTAATCTTTCTGAAGCTAAAATAAAAGAGGGCATATTTACTGGACCACAAATAAGAGACCTCCTAAAAAATGATGCATTTGAGAGGAAAATGAATGCCAAAGAAAAAGAGCATGGGAAAGTTTTAGAGAGGTGACGACTAAATTTCTTGGAAATCATAAAGACCCTAATTACAACAAAAATATTGTTGGAAATTTAGTATAAAATTATAAAGAAATGGAGTGTTTAATGAGTCTGAAACTGCATTTTCTCCATTCACACCTTGATTGGTTCCCTGAAAATCTCGGAGATTTTAGCGAAGAACATGACGAAAGGATGCACCAAGACTTGAGTGAATTTGAAAAAAGGTATCAAGGTGTTTGGGGGATAAACATGTTGGCAGATTATTGCTGGAGCCTGAAGCGAGAATCCAATAAATCTCATAAAAGAAAAGCAAGTCGAAGATCATTTCACGAGAAACGAAAGCGTTCTCGTTTAGAGTAGTACTTCAAACATGCTTTGATAAATACTAAAAAAGAAGCAAACTCTTATGCTTAATTCATATTAAATACTGACTGCGGGATTTCGAAAACCTACTTGGACACTCGAGACTCTTTACGAAGTATGAGCCGAATCATTTTTAGTAGTTAACTTACGCATTGAGGTATTATATAAGACAATATGGGAGTATAAGTAGATATAAGGATTACTGTACAAGTAAGTTATTAGGTTCAAAGGTATTGGGTATTAGAGTTTCTTTGTCGACAAGGATTAAGTATTGAAGTATACAGATTACGGGTTACTTGATAACAAGGTTGTTCGACATTAGAATTATTAATTTGAAATGTATTGGGAATTGAGTTATAAAACGAAATTTAAACATAACATAGCGCACAATGTTTCATTTATACCTCAAGAAACACAGTCGGGCTGGACTTTAAATTTACTAGATATATGGAACGAACATCGAGAGTATAAAAATTAGGTCAATTTTTTTTTTAGATTTTAAAAGTCTATTTCACAGTCACAAAACTAGTCAAAATATTTGTATAGTCTATTTTTGATATGAACAATATTTTAAGTTTTACTAATAAGTACCTTTAAACAGTATTAAAACATTTGCTTGCATCAGTCTACCTGCCATTATTTAGCTTATATTTCACATATTAATTCCCTTGTAATGACCGAGCAGCATAAAAGACATTTTTGATTGTGATATATTAACGTAAATGTAAAATGATATGTATAAGATATAATCAATAAAAATGTACCGTAAATTAACCTCTGTATGCTTCGCAACTGTACGATAAAAACAAAATTAAATTTAACAGCGCAAAATGACCATACATATTTTTCAAATAAACATAAACTGATGATGAAATGACCTATAATGACCTCTGAAAGGCGGCTTGAGTCAAACAAACTGCGGGTTCGGACTCAGGGACCTCAAAAACATACGCATGAATTTTTTCAGATTTTTTCCATAATTTTTTCTCTATTTGACCTTCAAATGACCTCTGGGAAAAGGCGTAAGGTCAAGCAAACTACGGATTCGGACTCAGGGACCTCAAAAACATACGCATAAATTTTTTCAGATTTTTCCTACGGTTTTTTTTCTCTATTTGACCTTCAAATGACTTTCAAATGACCTCTGGGAAAAGGCGTAAGGTCAAACAAACTACAGATTCGGACTCAGGGACCTCAAAAACATACGCATGAAATTTTTCAGATTTTTCTTACGGTTTTTTCTCTATTTGACCTTCAAATGACCTTGAATCTGATCTGATGAAGGTTAACCAACTCGCTCATCGTAATCAGCGACCCCAAAAACCCCATATTGCTCTGAGTGTTTTTTTTTTTAGATCAAATGTTGACCTGTGTTATTGAAGGTCCCTCGTATTGTCGGGCAAATATTTTGGATAAATAAAATAATATTGTATATAATAAATAATATAATAATTATTGTAACATAAAATGTCAAAAATGTTCTTCTTGCATTTTTAAAGGGTAAAATACCCCTTGAAAATTTTGATTCTATAATTTATTGTTCCAAACGAAACTTTATAAAATTTTAAAATTCATAAAATTTTTAGCCTCCAGTTCCTGTGGAAAAATATGAAGGTGTTTACAATGCCACTGAAGATGCTCCACTCTGTCCTCAACCTACAGAAGATCCTGTATCTGAAGACTGTTTATTCCTTAACGTTTATACCACTAAGGTATGTATGGTATATATATAGAAAGTAATAATAAGTCCTTTTTTCCCTATTCAGTTATTTAAACAAAATGTTCAGAAGAAGCACTGACAAATGCATGAAATAACTCGAATCACAACGGCATATGAGTTGCAGGGGAATCCCCAAGCCGTCACAAGGTAGGCACTTCCGCTGTATTACGATTCACATTAGACTTTAACCGCTGCAGTGGAGAAGGCACGAAATTCTTCGTATAAAAGAGTTCATAAAGATATTGACCATTTTTAGTGTTCTTTATGGAACACTTATGGGATCATTTCGGTGTCCTTTTGAGCACAAATATAGAAATTGATGGTTTTGTAAGAGCTGTGTAGTTTTTGGAACTTAAATTTTAACTTAAGGAGTTAGTTTTGGGGGGTCAAATCGGAAGTGAAAAAAACATTTTTTTTTAACAGGTCATCGAGTCAAATGAAAGCTTGTGAAAGATGAGTTCAAAAATATATATGATGTAATACTTGCGCACACTTTTCTTTGTATTATTATAAAAAATGGCCAAAAACTGCAGTCCTTCCACCCTTTCTCGAAAAGGACTGATCAAAAAACTTTGGAAAAATTCTGGAATAGTCTTCATAAAGTATGGATTGAGTGAAAATTATAACAATTGTAATACGTTTGATAATTTATCTGGTATAAAAAAAAACTATGTGCTTTGACAATATGGTGAAGTTCTTTTTTAATATACCTTTTAGTACATAACTGCGCCGGGCATCCCTCCTATACCGAGAACAAATAATTTGATTTTATTTGTATTAGACAAATATTTAGGTAGTAAATATTTGTTTTACACTTTTCTTACTAGATTATAGAATGAGCTAGATTGATTTATTGGCTATTAGGTAACTAAGATGCTGTAACTATTATACATTATTAACTAAGAAAAAAAGTAAAAAATACATATTGGATTTTAAGATATATGGATGTTAGGGACCTAATTAACTTAATCTAAGTAAGGATTTTATTTTATTTTAAGAGCAGTCAACGTACGGAACACTAATTGCACTTGCACTTGGCCGGTTTTGTCCTAATTAGAATATGCTTTACCCAATGATCATTTTACATAATTAGTATTCCGTACGAACACTTATAAGATCGCTTCGGTATCCGTTTGTCTGTCTGTCTGTCTGTCACACCTGATTTTCCCCAAAAACTATTTGACAAGTTGAAATTTGGCACTAATATAGGAATTGATGGCCATATCAGAGCCGTGAAATTTTGAAAGTTAAATTTTGATTTAAAGGGTTAATTTGAGGTGGTGAAATCGGAAGTAAAAAAAAAGCTTATAACACACAAGTTCAAAAATATATATAATGTAATACTTGCGCACACTTTTCTTTGTTTTATTTTTTAAAAATTGCGAAAAATTTTTATTTTTAAAAGCAATCAACGTGAGGAACATTAATGGCGTAAGTCCGACTCTTATTTGGCCGGTTATTAATATTTGAACCCGGATATCTTTAAATTAGAAAAGTAAAAAAAAGTCACATATTTTTAAACACCATATACAGTGACTCACAGCTTAAATGATGCAGTCGCTATAAGAAAAGACTAACTGGTCTCAGTGCCTCTTTATTTATTTGGAAAAAACAACTTATTGAAATTAAATTAGTAAAGAGTAACAATAAATAATTAATCAAATCATATGCAATTTTAACGTCATAGGTTAAATGATGCAAAATAACAACAGTGGTCAAAACTTATAGCATTTTGAAATTTACGAAGGCGGCGTTGCTTTGATTTCTTAGTGCAATTGTTTTTTGTTTAGTTTGACATTTTTTCATTCAATAAAACGAAATTGTTTAAGAATGGGTCATCGAACTACAATTTCTGAGAGAAATTTAATTATTACTCATTACAGGAATGGATACAGCCAAAGAGACATAGCCAAAATTGTAAATAAATGTCCGTCAACTGTTCAGCATATCATTGAACGTTACCGGAATGAAAATAGAGTCGAGAATAAGTTAAGGTTGGCTCCAAATAAGATCTTCAATGAACGTGAAGAAAGATGGATTTTAAGAGAGGTATCAAATAATTCAAAAAAAAGTGCGCCAAAGTTATGTGCCGAGGTGGAAGACAGTTTGGAAAAAGGTGTGACCCCGAAACAGTTCAACGGATCTTGCGAAATAATAATTTACATGGTCGAACTGCTAGAAATAAGCCTTTCATTAGCCAAAGAAATAGACGCGTGAGATTGGAATTTGCCAGAGAGCATATCAATAAAGACTTGAACTTCTGGAATTCAGTAATATTTGCTGATGAGACCAAAATAAACTTATTTGGGTCCGATGGAAAAATATCAGTGTGGAGAAAGCCTAACGAAGAATTAAAATTGAAAAATATGAAAGCTACGGTAAAGCACGGTGGAGGTGGAGTGATGTTATGGGGCTGTATGTCATCTGCAGGAGTAGGTAACATGCATTTCGTCGAAGGGAATATGAACCAATATGTGTACTTGGATATACTAAGGCAGCATCTCGTCGCTAGTGCCCAAAAATTAGATATTGAAAACAATTATCGGTTCTATCACGACAATGATCCAAAGCACACATCATTTCGAGTCCGCAGTTGGTTGCCTTATAACTGTCCAAATGTTATTAAAACACCAGCCCAGTCACCAGACGTAAATGTAATTGAAAAATTTGTGGCTGACATTAAAAAATAAAGTAAATAGTGCCCCAATATCAAATAAAACTGAATTAAAAGTAAAAATTACTGAAGCATGGAACACTATTTCCCCGGAGTATACTACAAAGTTAGTGGAATCAATGTCCAGAAGATTACAAGCCGCTATTGATAATGAGGAAGGCCCGACCAAATATTAGCAGGCTTATTTCAAATTCTACAGTTTGTTTTCTCTAATAATTTTGGTATATTGAATTTTGCATCATTTAAGCTGTGACGTTAAATTCGCATATAATTTAATTAATTATTTATTGATAATTAAGTAAGGCATATTTAAGACAAAAAGTAATTCATACTTTTTTAGAAGACTCTTTACTAATTTAATTTCAATAAGTTGTTTTTTCCAAATAAATAAAGAGGCACTGAGACCAGTTAGTCTTTTCTTATAGCGACTGCATCATTTAAGCTGTGAGTCACTGTATATCCGAGGTGCCAGCTTCAATAAAACTAATTGATAAGCATTTTATAAAGATTTTAACTGGCTACTGATACTCCTACTTTTCAATAGTAACTATTTTAATTAAGCCAATCTAATTGAATTGATTTATTCAGCTACCCAGAGGAAATGACAAGAATGTTAAAAGACCCGTCATAGTCTATATTCATGCTGGAGGTTTTTACAGTGTGGGATCTGCCAGTTACTGGGCTGGACCAGAATATTTCATGGACCAAGATATTGTTTTAGTTACATTCAACTACAGATTAGGATCGTTAGGTAAACGAGAAATTATTATTGCTAATTTTGTAATACTTATCTTTAATAATGTAAAGTGTCCTATTTAAAAATTAACTGAAACTAATTTAAACAAAATAACATCTATTTTATAGCCGGATTACAGTACTGGACTCGATTACTCTATTGCATTTGTATTTTCAGGATTTTTGGCGACTGGCGAAAAAGAAGCTCCAGGAAATAATGGTTTGAAAGATCAAGTACAAGTACTAAAGTGGGTAAAGCAGAATATTGAGTCGTTTGGTGGTGATTCAAATTCTGTAACAATTTTAGGCTATAGTGCAGGAGCTATGAGTGTCGTGTTGCATATGGTTTCTCCAATGTCTGCAGGTAAAAATATGATCATTACATAAATAAATATTAGTTTTTGGTTCTATTCTTTTAAGTTTAATAATTATTACAAAGCAAATAAAATACATCCTAACAGGTGGACTAATTTAGGATAGATAATCTATCAATAGATAGATGGCACCCATTACTTGACCCAGTTCAAAATCAGCATATAATCTCACCACTATTTTATTCAAAATATCTCTTAAAACATAAATTGTCTTATTGTAAGCAGCCATGACAGTTTGTATGTAAGCATGTCATTACTGCGATAACAATTGACGTTACTTGGCATTTAAAAATGCAGCAATGAATCAACTTACGCTGTTCATTATTCAAAATACTCATATCATATACAGTCTGTCAAGTATGAAAGTGTCCGCGATAATTTATTTTTGGTAGATGCGATTCTATCGATTCACCAAAAAATCGGTAGAGGGAACCTTTGTCTAAGACGCATTTCAGTAAAAGTATCAATAGATTCCAAACTTTCATCAAAATCATGTAAAATCAACTTGTTTGCGAGTCGGTTCGAGGCAGTCTTTCTTTGTTTCCATCCAAAGGGGCTTAAAATGACAGGCGGTCGTTAAATATATTAAAGAGTCGGTGTTGTTTGTGAAGAAGTGAGTAAATTATTCTAACTAGACGAAAAATGTCGACGATTTACCAAAACGTGGCTCGGTAGGCAAAGTCACTCCAAAAGTCGGGAACCGAAATTTACGCTGCGCCACAGTGTGTCGACTAGTACAAGTTAGCTGGACAAAATTATTTTTTCACTTATTTCAATTGTTTATGTATATTCTAGGTATATTAAGTTATTTTAAGAAAAAATTCATCGCGTTGGTTTTTTTTATGGGCGTGGCTAATTTTTTCCCCTAAATTAGTCAGCTACGCAGACATATTTAACGATAACTCGGGAACAACTTGTCAGATTTTTTTAAATAAAACATTAAAAAATGCGTAACAAAATTTTATTAAAGTTGATTGATATTATTTTATTCTATCTTTTATCGTTTTGGAGTTATTTAGAAATTAATGGAGAGAAAAAATTTCTTCTCAAAATAACATCAAACTTTTTTATAATTGTAACATCCAACCCTGTGATCTGAGCACTCATCTCAGCATTCTTAAAAAAGCGACGGGCTGTATTTCCATCATTTGAAGAACCAAATCCTGGCTTTGGTTTATCTACAATGAGTCCCATCTCGTTCTTAAATTTCAATTTGATTTCCTCGGAACCAACCTTGATATCTGCTTTGTCTTCTTTGCTTCTAGCCTGCCATTTCTTAATATTCAACTTGTAACTGATATGTAAAAGACATTCGAAGCAACGAATCCAAGCATGAAGTGTAGATAAACCAAAGCCAAAATGTTCTTGATTGCTGGTAAACATCGCGGGGTCATCGTTCATCGTCTTGGGGGTGGCGCCACAGATGAAACACTTTTGGGATGAACTAGTTTCCGTTAAGGCGTTACACACCTTTCCGTCTGTCATTGTCAGCAAAAGTTCGTGTTTTACAGAGATTTGAGAATCACCAAAGTTGATAAGTGTTGGAAGAAGAGCATTAACTTCTTCCAACAATCTATTTGTCTCCACTAACGTGAAGTCGTTCGTTTCTTTGGCCAATATAAATTTGATTGGGCGACAATACAAAGTTGATGAAGGCCGAGGATTTTGCCAAATAATTTTGGACCCATCATATAACTTAAGGGGAACTAAAGAAAATGCGAAAAGAAACTCGTCCGTATATTCAGTGTTCTCAAATCTCTGTTTGTATGTGCTGTGCCCAGAACTTCCATCACATCCCCATTTACTAACAAGTGTAAACGATGAACTTGTTGGGAGCACACTGCTGATAACTTCATTCTGTGCTAATACTAGACGTTCCACTGTTTTATTTAATAAGGCTTGCAAATTTATTTCAGCACGAGTTTCTGTTATTGCAATGTGCTCCTCTGCAGGGTAACAGGCCTGTTTGGACTTTTTTTAAACTAAAATATGACGGAAACACATTATGCCCCGCCTTTATGGACCACTTCCTAGTTTGTTTGTAAGAATGCGTTGTTGACTTAGAATATATATAGTAAGCTAAGGCTTCGTCTTAATTGCCTAGGATTAACGGAACTGGTGTTTTTAGACTTAATAATATTATCTGGGCTCTCACTAATGTCTCTAATCACATTGGCAATTTTCCTTTGCCCTGCTGAACGCACAGCAATTTCGGCAGCAGTCACCAATTCACTGACACTTCGGGATTCTACGAGATCCACGACGCGACGTTTCTTCGTCTTAAACGACAATTCCTCGAAATCTTTGCGAGGTCTTCCTGCAGGAGTCACATTCTCACTTGATGTTGAAGGTTGTGGCGCAAAAGAACTCGCAGTAAACTGTATGTCTGCTTCATCCAACCAATTCTTATTTTTAATTAAAAAAAACGCTCCTTCGACTTTCCTGAAGCCAACCATTTGGCACCAAACTTATTAGACAAGTTGGATATCTTCAACTTTATTTCTTTTTGGCTGCTTTCAGTAATGTCACCAAAGTGAAATTTTGAAGAAAGAAAGTCATATACACGCGAGTTTTTTTCATTCTTCGTGTGTTTCAACCACTCCTCAAAAAAGGCTACCCTTGAAATAGAGTAAACGTGTTCTGGAAAAAAAGAAAAAAAAAACATGTTGTACTGAAGTGTGCTAAACAATATGTGTATTTTTACGAAGAATAAAGTTATTTCTGTGTAATATCTAAAAACTAGCCCAGATAGAGGTGAATGTCTGTATATTCTGAACTTTCAAAGTTTTTTTTTTTTTAAAAACACGCTAAAATATATAGGCTATTTAAAAAAAAATACTAAAAATTCAAATTATTAGATTCTGATTAAAAAAATACATTAAAAAATAGTACTTACCCTCAGTATTAATATTCATCACAAAAACTTTCACAATATTACAATATGTCACTATAAGATGTGCACGAAAGTGTCGCTAAATTGCAACTGATTGATTGAAAGAGCTGCATTAAACTCATTACCTGACTTCTGACGCTTATGACTCGCCACTTGCAAATTTGATAAACAACCTTTTCTCGAAATTCGGGGTTTGGTGGTGTTGTTTACGTTTTGCAAATAAGATTTCCTGGAAATCATAACATGAATTTTGTCCACCTAGCATGTTCTACGCGACACACTGTGTGCGCCAAAGAGCGGCACAATTAAGAAAATCCGGTTTGAATGCATCTCATGAGATCATTCGACAACATCTTCATGCTCATGAGATGAAATTTTGAAGCGCGTTGAAAAAACCTTTGCTGAACGAAAGTCACGTCGCGAAGTGGCTCGCTTGGGCCAACGATAAGATACTACAGTCGCACTCACAATCGCCGGACGCCAACCCTATTGAAAACGTTTGGTCCCTTGTAAAGAGAAAGCTCAGAGGAAAGACTCTGAGGACTTCGATTAGTTATCTCTCGAGATCCGGAAAATTTAGAGATCATTGCCACTAGAGTGGCCCTCACAATCGTCGAACCCCAAGCCTAATGAAAATATTTAATCCCTTGTAAAGACGAAAGACTCTGAGGACTTTGACTCAGTTGTCTTGCGAGATTCGAAAAATTTGAATGCCTCAAAGATATCAAGTAATTATTGGAGCAGGAGGCGATTAGACAACTTACTAGGGTAATTGCGCCGTTGTTAGGCCACCAAAGAATACATTGATGGCAAAAAATTTTCTCGAAACACAGGTTTTCAAGAATATGAGCGGTCACATTCCTACCTGACAGACTGTACCAAAGCTCCACGGAATGCTTAACCAATTAAAATTGTTGACTAATTAGATTTTAAAATTATAATAGGATTTTATTAATTTTTCAAATGCTTTATATTTAGGTCTGTTTCACAAAGCTGTTGCTATGAGTGGGTCACCTACATCTCAATGGACAATAGGACATGAGCAAATAGAATTAGCAAAAAGACAGGCTAAGTTCTTAAACTGTCCTGATGATACACCAGCAAACATTATAAAATGTTTAAAAACAAAGCCTGCTAATGAGTTAGGAGAATCGTTACCTAAATTTGCAGTAAGTACATTTAGAGATGAAGTAGAGGTTTGATTCATAAGCTAAACCATATCTTTCTTTTGGTGTTCATATTAATTCTACAAGCTTCTAGAGTTTTGATTTACATAATAATACATTTTCTAGTTACTAATATTCTGTAAAACCGTGTGTCCCACAAGTACGAGGCATATTCGGCAGTTTGATCATAAAAATATATATATTCGTTAAAAAAAGTTTTATTGACGATTTTAGTTTCCTACAAACCTATTTCATTTTTCCACATAATCGCCGTTCACTTCTAAATAGTAATTTAAACAATATCGCGCAAACAAAATTTTCCGTTGACTATCATTTACACAGCAGAAATGAAAGCCAAAGTAACTGATTTAGGAATACCTGTTTAGGTTGAAAGAAAACAGTGCGACATTATTTCGTTTTCGGGCAAGGCGATCAAGAATAGCAACAAGTAATTCAAAAATCAATAAACAGAATGGAAGCCCGAGAAAGCCAAAACCAAAGCAATAAAAGGCTTTATTTTTCTTTAAATTGCCAGCCTGCCGGCATGACTCGAAGTGTCGGAAATAATCTACCCGTTCTTCTGTATAAATAATAGAGGCCGCACAACAATTGTAAATTTGGAAATATATGTGGAAATGATTGAGAATTTCTTTACACCCGCTGTACCGGATTTCAGCAGAAAGAAACGTCAACACACATTTTAAACATATCCTTGTTAGTCGTTCCAGAAATTTTCTTCAATAAATTAGTATCCAAAAGAGGTGACATAAATTGGTCTCCACATAGTCCTAATTTAACTCTAATGAATTCTGTCCTATGGAAATACTCAAACATAAAGCTTTTAGTAACAATCATCGCTCCCTGGAAAATTTTAATGCAAATATACCGCAAGAACTAGCAGCGATCAGAGAAACGACATACCGAGTAGTGATCAATAATTTTACTACATACTTAGAGGAGTATGGGCGGCCTGTAGGAAAGCTCTGGACAAAACTTGGGGTATACAACCTAAGGTCGCACTGTGGATATACAGGGCGGTGCTATTGCCTAGATTAACGTACGCAACAGTGATTTGGTGGCCCAGAGTGGCCCGGTGGAGTCAAAGAACTTACTGCGCAGCCTACAGGGGAATTACCTTAGGGCGGCAATGGGGGCTATGAGAACGACACCAACGGAGGCGCTAGAAGTAGCACTCTGTGTCCCACCACTGAACCAGTTGATCATCTACACGGCGAGATTAACAGCATACAGACTGAAATGTCAAGGCGAAATTCCTCCATGAACGCCCATTCGTCTTAAAACAAGATAAAATTACGAAAACAAGACAAGTGATTAAGTCTTTTTCTGTCCATATCCCACGCAAATGCTCCTGAACAGACCGAATACCGACATTTGGTATACTGACGGTTCGGGAGCTAATGGCCGCTTTGGGGAGGGAATCTTTTGCCATAAATTAAACCACAGGGAAAGTATACCCATGGGCAATATGGCCACGGTTTTTCAAGCTAAGATGTTGGCCATCCTCAGATGTGTAAAACTACAAATCTCTACAAATAATACGAAAATTTTAATCTGCTGTGACAGTAAAGCAGCTATATATGCTCTTGCCAAATCTACCACGGACAGCTTGTTGAACAGGGAACGAAGTTACCCTAATGTGGGTACCAGGTCATCAAGTCATATCTGGAAATGAAATAGTGGACGAACTCGCCAAAAAACGCACCTTGGAGAACCCACCTGAACAGGTTGTAGGAGTTCCATTCGCTTTCGGTAAAAACAAAATCAGGGTATGGTTGGTTAAAGAACACCAACTCTCTTGGAGCCCAGGAGCGGGGTGTCGTCAAGCCAAACTCCTTATGAAACAAACTACGACAAACAGAACAAAGGACCTCTTGTCGGTGTCAAAACAATGGTTACGTCTGAGCATAGGACTCCTTACGGGACATGTGGCACTACAGGCCCATCTATATAACCTGAAACTGGTTGAACAGAGAAAGCGAGGACAGTATACACATTCTGTGCGAATTTCCTGCACTAATGGTCAAGAGATATAGATACTGGGGTCAACTATTCTGTGAACCCAAAGATCTACAAGAGGTCAGGATGAGGAGGCTATGTCTCTTGGCAGAAAATGCCGGACTAGGGCTGCGACCCTGACTCGACTCAGTGGGGAGTCACAGAAGAACTTTTAGATCTAGGTGACACCAGGGAGTCATTGTACCACCCACTCACTGTACTACTACTACTAGGAATATCAGGAACGTACCATTTTGATGGCATTATTTTTTAGAAACAATTTGCTAAGGACCGTAGTTCAGTATAAATAAATATATATATATATATATATATATATATATATATATATATATATATATATATATATACATATATATATATATATATATATATATATATATATATATATATGATATGTATATATATATATATATATATATATATGATATCTATATATATATATATATATATATATATATATATATATATATATATATATATATATATATAGTTAGATATTGTTTTTCCAGAATATTCTTCTACACAGATTTTCTTTGCTCACGAAGCGAAGACAGAAAAATGTCTTGTGGTGTATCGTAATGTGCGATGAAAGCGGATATATTTTCACAATTTAAAACAGAAAAGTAGGAGTTGGTTCTGGGCAGCCATGAGAGTTGATTTTAAAGCGAAACATTTGCAGTTACAACATATTGCTGCGCATTTGGTGGATATTGAGAGTACGATCTATTATGAGCTACTTAAGCCAAAGTAAACGATCACTACCGAACGATATCAGTAATAACTAGAGCGTTTCAATAATGCCACAACGGTCTTCCATTGCGAGTCGCCGACAAACGATTTTCTTTACGATTACAGTCAACTTCATGTGGCTTTAGCTGCTGAAGAGAAAATGACGAAACTTAAATGACAGGTTCTCCCACACCCAATATATTCCTAAGATCTGATCCTGTTTGACTACCACCTGTTCCGCTTAATGCAACATGCTCTGAAAAATATCCACTTTGATAATTATGAACAAGTCGCAAAATAGGTGACTGAGTAGACACCTCAAAGTATAAAGCGTTCTATCGCGTAGTATTCAACGTCTATCCCAAAAATTGATAAAATGTGATTTCTTTCAAAACAGTTATTTTGATGTATATATATATATATATATATATATATATATATATATATATATATATATATATATATATATATATATATATTCAGGAGGAATCCACTCCATGATAGTCCGAGGCAGCTGTTCTTTTGGCATCCGTTGGACGTGCCCGTACCATATAAATTGTTTAGATTTCATTTCGTCCAGGATAGTGTTCGGCATCTTCATTTGTGCTCGGATTTCTGGAGATTAGTTATTCTTTGTAATCTCGATTTCCTTGCTGCTCTTCTTAAGAAATCCATCTGACAGATTTTCTGTGATGAAAATATGCACAAATTGAATGATAACTTCGGTCTGTTCAGTTTTTAGTCATCCTGGCTTTTCGTCGTCCTCAAGCAGCTGACAATCATTTTCAAATCACTTAAGCCACTCTCACCTGGAACAAGAGAAGCATTTGTCACCGTATATTTTGGGACGCATTTGATACTTTTGGGTAACACTTTTACCAGATTTAACATAAAAGTCGCAGCGCTTTATGTGAAACCCTTTTTCAGGCTACACTTCAAAACACACTATCACTTTTGTTAGTATAACCATGCCTAATGGAACAAAAGTAATAAGAGATTCGGCGAATACTAATGAAGGTTGTCGAATTAGACAACAAACAGATATAACAACTGGTGCTATCATTTTCTTCTATTTTCGAAAAGTTCTCTTTTTTTGTGTATATAATTAAAAAAAATATTGGTGAAAAAATGAATCAAATTTTGAAGCATTAAATTTCCATTATTTATTCATATATTACCTACGACAGAGATAGAACCTATGGTTTTTGAGCAATGTCATTTTAAGAAAACGAGGTAATAAGGGTAGGTATCCATAAATTTTCAAGGTTTTAATAGTATTGTGGGAGTTTCATTAACTAGAATTAATCGCTTTAAATAAAAAAAAGTGTACGAGTATATTAAAAAGGATTTCCCAATTTTGTTGAGATAATAAACATATGATTAATTATTTATCGTTGGAGGTCAAATAGATCAGGGGAGATTAGAGAGATTGCCTCTTATCGTGTCATATGTCCATTTCAGAGTTCTTGGAATCAAAAAATCGGAAAATCAAGTTATTTTATTCAGTGCTTTCACTTTTAACAGGAAATGACGTAAAAGAAATGGAAAATTTTAGAGATACTCTTAACATGTAAGGGGTTAAAGGGGTGAGAAAGAGCGTTAGAAGATGTAGAAGTGGCTTCATGTTAATCGTATTACAAATCTTTTTTAGGGTTTTTGAAGTCGAGGTATCTAACCAGTATTTAATTTTTTCATTATTTTCAGTTTTAACAGAGAAAAAGTGATTATTGTATAGTTTAAATAGAATTATTGAAAAACTGGTTTTGGTCAGGATAAAGGACAAAGGATGCCTTTATATATATATATATATATATATATATATATATATATATATATATATATATATATATATATATATGTATACATAATATATATATATATATATATATATATATATATATATATATATATATATATATACAGTGCCATTGATAAAGTTTGCACCATATGGGAAAAATTTTTATTATAAAAGTTTTTGAAAATTTAACTTCGAAATATGTTAGTGCATATTTTATGTTTAGGATTACACCCAAATTAGGTTATGGTGTCACATGCCTTGCCTGTCAAATTTGACATTTAAATTTTAAAATGTGAAAAAATCGTATTTTTATTGAAAATATCGAAAAAAGTTATAAAGAAAATATTATTGCAGTTTTACATTTATGTACCAATGTTCGAAAAGAATTGATGAAATTGACTTTTTTCAATTATTTTCCACTAAAATGAAAATCAACTGTTTTTCCACATAAATTATCTTATGTACTTATTTATTAGTTGATGTTTCACTAAATTTTCAGAAAAAAAAAAAATTAGGCCTTAAAATTAAGCTGAAAAACGAGTTTTGTTAAAAAGTTGTTAACAATGTAATCTTGGTGCAAAGCTGCATAATTTTTATGACAGCTCAACTTCTAAGGGCTAATATAACAAATATTGTGTTATGTAATAAATTTGAGCAAATTTGTAGTTTTTTAAGTTCCTTAATTCCTCTTCAAGGCACAATAGTTCTTTTATAAACTATAAGGCGAACAATCGCGAGAAGCTCTTTTTTAATTTCATATACAGGTTTTAGGGATAGTTTATTCTAAATATTTTTTAACATATTTTCAAGAGGTCAAAAAAGATTTTTAAAAATTGTTACAACGTTTTGCAATACAATATTGGTGGAAAGAATATACATTCATGGTTGACTATTAAGTCAAACAAAATTATAATATGATAGGCTTTCACGTATCTTTGTCACAGTTGCCATGGATTTCGTGTGTTGTTCCTTTGTCACATAAAACATTAAACTGACATTAGTTTGTTCACTATTATTAATGCGATAATAACAGTTTTCTAAATTTTCTCCTTTAATAAAAATGCCAATTAAATTGACTAAGCAAGATAAAATAGAAATAGTTTTGATCGTGAGTGATAACTATAAAACTCAAAGAGAAGCTGCCGTCATTTTTAAGTAACGACATCCGGAAAAAGTTATAACGCATACAACAGTAGAAAGAATTCTTACCAACTTTAAAAATACTGGATATGTGGAAAATAATTTTAAACGTCAACATGAACATTGAGTTACTAATGAGGATGCTGAGTTTGCAGTTTTGCAGAGTGTGACTGAAACGCCGAGAACTTCAATTGCTAAAATATCGCACAATGTAGGTTTATCTTATAATTCAGTTCAAAGAGTACTTAAGAAAAATAAGTTTAAAACCTTATAAACCAAAGTTTGTCCACACTCTCAAAGAAGAAGATTATGATAGGCGCATGTATTTTTCTTTCTTGCTACAAAGTAAAACTGAAGAAGACCCGTCATTTACAAAGTATATTTTGTTCAGTGATGAATGTACTTTTAATTCTAATAGTGCTGTCTCGTCACAAAATTGTAGATGGTGGGCGAATAGCAATCTAAATTTTACAATAGATACAAGAGATCAATATTCCTTTCAAACTAACCTTTGGTGCAGTATCTTTGATAACAGAATTATTGGCCCGTTTCTTTTTAGAGAACATCTTACAGCCGAGAGGTACTTACAAATTAGAAATTTGCTGGATGAAAACTTTTCTGGAAAGTGGATTGGTAGATTTTCCTATGAAGTACTTTGGCTGCCGCGGTCACCCGATCTTACGCCCTGTGACTTTTTTTTGTGGGGGGTATTTAAAAGATTTAGTTTATGCTCAGAGACCTTTTGAAAATACCGCATACTTAGAAGAAACTATCCTCCAGTCTGTAAATAAAATCAAGCCGGAGTTCTATGCGAATGTTCGTCATGAAATTTATAACAGAACTATTATATGCATTGAAAAGGAAGGAAGAAGCGTAGAAATTTAAGAACGTTTTTTTATTTAGTAAATAACGTTAATTTTTTATAATAGTAATCCTTAAAAATTGACGTGTCATAAATATTAAGCAGCTTTGCACCAATATTGCATTGTTAAATTAAAACTTATTGAAAAAAATAAATTTTCAGCCTAATTTTACGGCCTAATTAATTTTTTTTCATAACATTTAGTAAAACATTAACCACTAAAAAAGTATATAATATAATTAATAACAAAAAACTTTCGAATTATCTTTTTCGGGGGACATAATTGAAAAAAGTGAATTTTGTCAAATTTTTTTGAAAATTGGCATTTTACATATCTTTTTTTTTGTTTATAACTTTTTTCGATATTTTTTTAAAAAATCCGTTTTTCCCAGTTTTTAAATTTTAAAAGTCAAATTTGACAGGCAAAACTTGTGACATCATGACCTTATTTGAGTGTAATTCTAAACATAAAACATGCATTAACACATTTCAAAGTTAAATTTTCAAAAATTCTTATAATAAAAATTTTTCCCACATGGTCCAAACTAAAGACTAAAAATCTGATTATATTATTATTTTTTTCGCTTTCAGTTTTAATAACGTATTAATATTGTATAGTTATAACAGTATTATTTTAATGTGTCCTGGTTTTGAAACAAGATATTGGGCAGAATTTTAGCTTAATTATTTATAATAAAAAATATCAGGTTAAAGGAAGAGGGAATAGAGTTAAGGAGTGGTTGCTTATATACGGCATTTTAGGGTTCTTGAATTATTTAGCTTTGTTTTCAACTTTATTAGAATCCTGTCCTCTACTTAACTTTTTATTATTATCGCTTATTAATTATATTATTAATAACTAAAACTACCGAGTTGTAATGATTAGATTATTCTTTATTGTGAGAAAGCAAATTCAGAGATTATTTTAAAATTGCGTGTTTGCATGGGAAGTACTCGGTGAATAATTTTGCTTCTCAGTTGCCCACTGTTAGTGGCTAGTAGTTTGATTTGTATAAAATTTAAGTATTTTAAAAGAGATCTATTTCTGTAAGCTTTACAAACTTTAAGAGAAATGGTTGGGCCAAAATTACTGTGGGAAAGTAAACTATCTTTTTCACTTGATTGTACACATACTCTTTTGGAATTAATAGTATTATTATCTATTGATGAAAATGGAAAGAGTACTTCATTAGTACATTTCATTTTGTATTCTCATGTCACAGTATCTGCCAATTTATAATTTGATATGTTGACAATGTTGTCTTATCTTTGGTAACGTTTTAGTAGAGGCAAACTACAACGACATTTGGGTTTTTAGAACATGTACATTCTTAAATCACGGGTTTTTTGCCAAGACATACCTTATTAATCATAAATAAAAAGCTACTCTTGTAGTGTATAACGTCCTACATCTTTCCAATTTTGTAAAGGACAAGGTTGTACTTACATTCTTTCTTACAACAATCTATTAAGTTTTTCAGCGGAAAACGCTTTATAATATTACCCAAAAATTCGATATATAAGTTCGTGATGCGAAAGGAGATTAATAAAAATTCAGATGTACCGTCTATTAATGACAAAACTAGGTCATGACATGTTTCAGTCTATTTCACTATCTTACAACACAATTACAATAGGAGCATGGATTTAAGAAAAATGTAGTAGCCAGTAAGAAACTTCAGCGCCATCTGATGTGAAACTGCTTAAACTCTTAACCCAATAGCAAACTCTACCAAAAAAAGTTTAGAGCTACGATGTCACCAGAAGGCGAAGGAAAAAGACAAAATATTAGTTTTTTACATTAGATATCGCTGGTGTTTGTCGGCTACCAATATATTTTGACATATGATTCTTAAATTTTTGCTACTGTCGTAATTGAGCTGCGAAATGCCGAACTAATAAGCTCTGAAATGGAAGGAAATATGGCATAGCCTAGTTTGGCGATTAGTAGATGACACGCCTCGGTTGTTCGTTATTATTGAACACTCTGCACTTTTAATGCAAGGGAAAATTTCACAGAAGCTAATGTTGTAACTGAATTTGTTAAAATACGTCTTATTTCTATTTAGCGATCATCTCAAAATATTTTGAAAGTAGAACAAATTTTCAGTTTTGCCACATTCTCCTCTATTTGCTAACTACACCTCTATTAACAACTAAAAATATTTCCAAATGAAGTTACAACTCTTATCGAACTGTACTATTAGCAAATTTTACTAACTCATTGTTGCAGGAATTTGGAACTGATCCTCTTCTGATATGGACCCCAGTCATGGAAAAAGACTTTGGGCAACCAAGATTTTTGGCAGCTCATCCAATAACTCTCATTCAGCACGGTGAATTCCAAAAAGTACCTTTTATTACTGGAGTTACTACTGACGAATTTGCTCACAAAGCATTTAGTAAGTAATAAAGAAATTAGAGATTTAAAATATCTTCTTCTTCTTCTCATAAAACAACGTTCGTCTGTTTTTAAACCTCTTGTGACGTAGATGTCCAGCTTTCGTGCCATCTTTTTGGTGGTCGACTGGAGCCCTTCTTGTTTCTGGTTTTTTCATCTTTTGTCCATCTTGACCAGCCATTAGCTGGCATCCTACTTACGTGATCCCTCCAATATCGACGTCTTGATCTGGCGAAACGGACAAGGTCTTGAATCTTGAGTTCTTTTCGTATAATTGTGCTTCGTACCTGGTCTCTCAGGGTTATTCCTTTGATAGTGCGTGGTGTTTTCATTTCTGTAGCTCTCATGAAGTTTTTTGTTTTAGATGTTTCTGCTCTTGTTTTTGCTGCATACGTTAGAACCGGTCTTACCACGGTTCTATATATACTCACTTTGCTTTTTGTAGACATGTAGGCATTTTTCCAATTAAATCACTTAAACAACCAGATATTCTCGATGCTTTATTAACCTGATTGAGTACTTCTTGATTAGATTTTTTGAGCTCGATAGCTTTACTCACAGGTATATGCAGTGCATGTTCTGTGCTATTGTTTTGTTGTAGACGGCTAATTTACATCTAATGGGGTCTTTAGCTGTAACCATTATTCTGTTTTTTCCCAGATATTCTTATGCTGTAAGGTTCTGCTGTAGTTTGGACACGATGTATTAGTCGCTGTTAATATTGCATCACCATAATATTTTCAGAGTTTTTCGTCCCATCTGCTATTGACCTCATTGACACTATTTATTATTTTGTCCATTATTAAATTAAAAAGTGCTTGACTCATACTATCGCCTTGTCGAATTCCAAATGATATTGAGACTTCTTAAGTTAGTCCTTGCTGCGTCTTTATATGTGTCCTATTGTTTTTATTGAGCTGTTCTATCACTTTAATGTAGTTGTTGTTGAAGTGATGATCTGGTAAAATTTGTAACATATCTCTCAACCGTGCCCTAACGAATGATTTTTTTAGATCAACTAAACACAGAAATAGAGGTTTATTGAATGATTTTTCAATCTCTAAATCCTTGCTGTTCCTCACTTATTTTGGTCTTTTTTGTTATTTTTGCAGACATGACCTTGGCTAGTAATTTACTAGTGCTATTTAGCAGGGTAATGGTTGTATAAATGTCGGGGTCATTTTTGTTTCCTTTTTTAAATATTGGAATCATAGTACTGTTCCTCCAGTCTTCTGAAATTTTCTGGCTTAAGATTATTTTTTGAAGTCAGGTTATCAAGACTTTATACTTGAGCATTTCGTTGGTGATGTCATCAGACCCAGAAGCTTTTCTGTTCTTTAGTTTTTTCAGTGCTTCATGTATTTCCGCTTGAGACATATTCTCTTCTTCATCTAACAGCTCTTCTTCGCCATCGGGTTCCACCTGATCGTCATCCGTATCTTCTTACTGGCTACTGAATAGATTGTTCATGTGGGTTTTCCATTTGTTAGGTGATATAAAATTTATTTGCGTTTCTTCGTTAACGGCTCTTTTTCTACTCCTGAGTACATTCCAGATTTGGTTTGTCCTTCATAAAGGTCGTGTTCCATCTCTATGGAAAATTTCTCCCAATATGCATTCTTTATGCTTTTTATTGGCTCTGTCTCTGACCTGTTTGTACGCTTCATATTCTTCTGCTATTCTTATGTTTCTATACTTAATATACGCGTCTTTCTTTTGCTTCGCTAATGTCTTTACTTCATTGCAGAACCATGGCTCGTTGTTTCGTCTTCCATCGATGTTTACTCGTCTAGTTCCGAGGGCTTCTTTAGCATTACTTATTGCAATTATTTTAAATTTTTACCAAATATCCTCTACATTTTCACCTTTTAAAATGGGATTTATTGCTATTTTTTCTTCCATTCTGTTCTTGAATAAGGTTTTTGTTGTTTCATCTTTAAATGACTCTATGTTAAATTTTCCAACGTAAAGAGGAGGTTTTTTCTTTTTTGGATTTACTTTTGTACGATATTTGCAAAGAACCAATCCATGTTCAGTTTCCACGTTTCTGGATGTTAGAGTTCTTATATCTAGAATTTTACAGATGAATTTCTCTATTAGTTATAATATAATCGATGATTGAAATTTGGTTTCTTATATAACCAAATGTGTATTTATGTTGTTCTTTATGTTCATAGAAAGTATTGTTTATACGAAGTTCGTTTTGCTCACATAAGGTTATTAACATTTCGCCGTTGTCGTTGATAACACAGCCCCACAAAAAAAAAGTGGGGTATACTTTTGATGCGATAAATCAGATCCGTAGTATTTTTGCCCGCTAATCACGAATCTGACGTCAGAATATCGCCATCACATCTCAATTTTTTTCTAACCTCAAAAAATGGGTAAAAATTAGTAAAAATTAAGAAAAAAATACTCATAAAAAATTGATTCAAGCTTTTTCATGAATCCAAAGATGTATTAATATGTATTCGGACACGCTAAGCTAATATTCATCGGTTGGATTGAGCCATACAGTTCTGTTTTCTTTCTAACCTCAATAAATCAGACTGATATAGTGCTTCTCGAATGCAAAAACGAATTCAAATTAAAATTCATCCGATCCTTACCAAATTTGGTACACGGGGATTTTTTGGGTCGCTGATCACGAATCTGAGGTTGGATTTGCAAAATTCAAGATGGCAGATGTTTTCGCGCCATTTTGAACGCAGAGAAAATTCATCGGTCGATTTTTATTCTTCTACCTGCATCCAGGGCACCTCCACGTGGTGACGGTGGGCAACGGTGTTACTCCACTAGCCGGCAGAGTCCCTGGATAACGGCTTAGATACCGTCATGGCAGGTAGAAGAAAGAGAATTACGATGCAGGGACTCGGAAACCCAGTATCGGCGGTTGGTCAGGGTGGGAAAGCGGGCCCGTAGCCGTCGTCATCCAGCGACCGTAGCTCTTCATGTGTGGGTGACTTGGCTCATGTAGAGTATAATGCTACAAGAAAACGGTCTCACGGTGCAAGTGCGATAAAAACAGTGATTCATTTTGTTATATTTGCTGTCAACACGTATTGAGTAAAATGGGGTCACCGATAACGGATAAGATTAAAACCTTATATAAGGATTGTTTTAACATTGAAATACAGCACCAGGATACAGCTTGGATTCCCCACATCATTTGCAGTTCTTGCATAATAATGTTGTACATCAATAAGAAGGCGATTAAATATTCCAGACCAGCAATATGGAATAGACCATACAGTGAAAATGATTGCTACTTTTGTATGAATGTTGTATCTAGGCATAACCGAAAAAATAAAAGCACTATTACTTATAACGATGTTTCGACAGTAACAAGACCAACTAAACTAATTCCGCCTCCTGAACCAGTTGATGCTGATGTTATGGAAACAAATGATTTCACCTTATCAGTTCATGCCGAAAACATTGAGACTGTCGAAAAAGATTCAAACACTGTTACTAATGAATGTTCTAGTGACAACCTATCATTTACTAGTGACACAGATAAAGAATTTCTACCATACAACCGTAAACCAGAACCAATACTCGTATCACAGTCAGAACTTAGTGATCTAGTCAGAGATTTAGGCTTATCCAAAGATGGTTCAGAGCATCTTGCTTTCTTTTTAAAGAAAAGACATTTACTTAAGCCAGAAGCTACGATTTCTTATTATAGAAACAGAGATGAAGAATTTCGAAAATATTTCTCAATGGACGAGGAATTGTCACTTTCATATTATACCGATGTAAAAGGTCTAATGGATGAATTTCAAAATAACTCATACGATCCTGAAGAATGGAGACTGTTCATTGATTCTTTTAAACGGAGCATTAAGGCAGTTTTGCTGCATAATACCAACGTTTACGCTCCCATTCCGATTGTTCATTCCACAGTTATGGAAGAGCAATATGAAAAAATGAAGCAGCTTTTGATAAAAATAAAATATGCTGATCATAACTGGAAAATTTGTGGAGATCTGAAAATTGTAACAATATTGCTTGGCCAACAGTCAGGGTTTACACTTTATCCCTGTTATAAATGTCTGTGGAATAGCAGAGACAGGGAACGTCATTATAAGAAAAAAATTTGGCCAACAAGAGAATCGTTCACTCCTGGTGAAAATAATGTATTGTTTCCACCATTGGTAGATCCAGGAAAAGTTCTTATTCCCCCGCTTCACATTAAGCTTGGACTTATGAAGCAATTCACGAGAGCATTAGATACAAACGGCCCATGTTTCAAATATTTGCATAAAAAATTTCCGAAATTTTCTGAAGCTAAAATTAAGGCAGGTATTTGACGGGCCACAAATAAGAAAATTGTTTCAAGATTCATTATTTGTTACTAAAATGAATAAAGTTGAAAAAGCTGCTTGGCTTAGTTTTAAAGAAGTCGCAACAAACTTTTTGGGAAATAATAAAAGTCCTAAGTACAAAGAAATAGTCGAGAAAATGGTAAAAAATTTTCAAACATTAGGTTGCTTAATGAATCTAAAATTACATTTCCTGGACTCCCACATATATGATTTCCCAGATAATCTTGGTGACTACAGTGAGGAGCAAGGGGAACGTTTTCACCAAGATCTGAAAATCATAGAAAATCGGTATCAAAGACGATGGGATGACCATATGCTAGCGGACTATTGCTGGTCGCTAAAAAGAGAAACAAGTCCTCAAAAGCGTTTGGGCAGAAAGCCTTTGAATAGGTCATTCGCGGAAAAAAGAACAAGATACAGCCAAAAAAAGGAAAGTTAGGCGCGGGTCTAACCTTCGCAATTCTAGGGCTTAAGGGTCTACTATTTGAGAGTATATGGTTTAAAAGTCCTGGTTTTGAGTTTATTGGGTCTCATTTTTAAAGTTACAGGGTTATTGAGGTCTATTTTTTGAGGTTTCAGGGTTTAGGGTTTAAGAGTATCAGGTTTGAGGATTCCCCAACTGTATACCAAATTTGGTAGGAATCGGTTGGTTTTCAAAAATTTTGTCCGCCATCTTGGATCCGCCATTTTGAATTTTGCAAATCCGACCTCAGATTCATGATTAGCAACCTAAAAAAACCCCCGTGTACCAAATTTGGTAAGAATCGGTTGAATTTTAATTTGAATTCGTTTTTGCATTCGAGAAGCACTATATCTGTCTGATTTATTGAGGTTAGAAAGAAAACAGAACTGTATGGCTTAATCCAACCGATGAATATTAGCTTAGCGTGTCCGAATACATATTAATACATCTTTGGATTCATGAAAAAGCTTGAATCAATTTTTTAGGAGTATATTTTTCTTAATTTTTACAAATTTTTACCTATTTTTTGAGGTTAGAAAAAAATTGAGATGTGATGGCGATATTCTGACGTCAGATTCTTGATCAGCGGGCAAAAATACTACGGATCTGATATATCGCATCAAAAGTATACCCCACTTTTTTTTGTGTGGGGCTGTGTAATGAGAACATTTCGCCGTTGTTGTTGATAAGAAGAAGAAGAAGTGATGAATTCAGTGCAGTTCTGATATGAAATAAATGGAGTCCATATCCACCATATTTTTGATGTAGTCCAGCAATAGTTCCTGTTACTGGACTCTTAAGTTTAAGCATCCATGTAAATATAATCTTATTGAAAACATGTTAGTAGACTGGACCCTAGGAATCTAAGCGTAAAGATATTTCCACAATAAATAATCTATAACTATTAAATGGATTAATTACATTTTACTTCTTCGAACAGCAGCTTACAAATGGAAATGGAGTTTTTCTACATTGATTCGGTGATTACTGTTTATTTGAAAACTCTTTCACCTACGAACATCATGCTAGCACGAAAATAAGACCTCTACCTAAAATTTAATTGAAAAAGTAAATAGATCTGTTAATTTTCAGGTGTTATCAACAATGAAACATTGCTTAAAGAACTTAATGAAAATTGGGAAGAAAAAGCGCCTATTGCATTTTTATATGAAAGAAAAGGAGATCACACTAAAACAATCAGCAAAACTTTAAAGAAATTCTATTTTGAAGATAAACCAATTGATCAGTCTCTATTGGCTAATCTCGGACAGGTATGTTGTAATAAATTAAATCATAAATCTGCGGTAAACACATATATCCACCATATTAAACCCAACCACTAAACTTCGTTAGGCGATTTTGGTGTTATTAAATCTTCATTAAAGCATAATAGTAATAATAATAATAATAATGTTAAGAAAATAGACGAAAGAAGAACTACGAGATCTTCTTTAGCACAGGAAAAATGATGCATATGTATCGAAGTCCCCATTCTCGATTATCTGTTCCTCGAATATGTTTTTCTCTTCATCAAAGTAGAAAATGACTCTTGAGCTGTCTGAATAATCGAATTGTGATAGAACTAATAAGTAAAGTTGCAAAGATTTCAGATTCTCTCCTGAAAATGGTCTACGGCCATTAATGAGGAGGTATGGGAGCCATTTTATTTGAGACAACAGAAAACTCAACGAAAGATCTTGATCTATCGATAAATTTTAGCTACGCCAACAAACAACAAAATGACGAAGTTAAGTACCATCTAACCCTTAAATAGTTAGTGAAATAGCAAGACCACAGTAATTATATAGAGAGAATAAAACTCAACATGAAGTATTTCTCTATAATAGGCGATTTACTGATCCGGTCAACATTAAGTGTATGGAATGTAGCAAAGTGTCAGAATAACTTCCACATTTCAGTTTCGGCCTGTCCAGTTTACTCTATATCATTGTCCACTTATCTTCCTACTGTAGCGTTGAGTATCTTTTATTACCATCTTAGACATTCTCGTGGTATTGATGGAATCTCAAGCTGCGATATCATCCCAGAGAGATCAGGTTTGTTCAGGTGGAATATGACAGGTGGTTATTGGAATTTTGCCTTTTACAGTCCAACCTTACTTCTCGATAAAAAGACTTTTGTGAGTTTTCCGTACTTGCTGAAACAAACGGAGTAGAGCGAGACATTAAAAAGAAAAAAAAACATTCTACTCTAAATACAAGGATTTACAAAAAAGATGTTCGCGCTGTAGTCCCAAGACATTGAGTGGTAATGGTGGTTCTAGTCATTCATGTTTTCGGAAGAATTAAGAACACCTTCTTAGAAAACTTGAAGTAGATACCAGCTTGCTGTATCTCAGATGATTCCTTTAAAATAAAGATACAGAGATCGGTTATCCTTAGTTCAGGTTAGTTCTCTTAAATGGCTCAATTAGATGAATTTGGCCGGTGGTCACCAACCGAACAGACTCGAGGCCTGATCATCACTATCTAGCCATACAGGGAGGGAGCCAGTGTAGGTCGGTTCCATAGGATTTGACAAGTCGAATTTTTCTTCTTTGATAATAATAATAATACTAATAATAGAGAACACACAAAAATGTGAAGTTTAAATCTTGAAACCAACGGTCTAACACATAACCTGCATTTCATACTTAGAAATGCATAAAACAGATGCCAAAAGTCCCATCAATTTTTAACTCATTTTGTGGACTACATTTTTATTTGTAAGTAAGTAATATGTGTGATGTACAGAATAGAAAGGTTAACGACAATAAAAAGAATGATGAAGAGAAAAGCGGAAAAAATTATTTAAATAATCCAACGAAATTTAGTGTCAAATAATTTAGTTTTACTTACAACTAACTCTGTTAGTTGTAAGTAATTTCTAATGAGCAGTCTGCTGTTTATTTTCAGAGTTTTGATTTGTTCGGTATCACTTATAATGTTGTATTAATCATAAAACAATTACCGACCAAACTAAAACCTAAATTGGAAAGGTCTATTAAATAACGTTACCACCACAACGAAATTTAGTATCAAATAATTTAGTTTTACTTACAACTAACTTTTTTAGTTGTAAGTAATTTCTAATGAACAGTTTTTTGTTTATTTTCAGGGCTTTAATTTGTTTTGTATCACTTATAACGTTGTATTAATCAAAAAACAATGTTACCAATCAAACTAAAACGTAAACTGGAATGGTCTATTAAATAACATTACCGCCCCTCGCTGCATATGTATATATTTAAAGAAATAATTTTAATTTATGTGTCCTTTTCAGCTGTATGCTGATTCTACCATTGGCTTTGGTGTAAATAGAGCTGTCGAACTTATTAGTGAAAAAAAACAATGCATCAACTTATTATTATAAATTTAGTTATCAAGGAAGGTACAGCCACTTCTATACACCAGATAGTAATGGTACCAAACCATATGGTAAGTTATTAATTTTAAATATGGCTTAACAAAAAGAATATAGTAAAAAAATAAACAGTATATTAGTGGCAAAAACAAATGGATTCGAAGCTTAGATAGAACTTTTGGGGGACCTCTTCATGGCCTGATAAAGTATGTAATAATTTGATATTGATACACATTAAAATTTTTCTTATGTCAAAACTATTGTATCAGAATATAGCTCAAGAATTAATGGCATACGTAACAGTTCCTATCGAATCTGCAATGACCATGTGTCGTTTTGCAGTTAATCTTTATTTATTTATAAATAGAAAGAACACGAAGGTTACAGCAAACATAAGTAGATTATTTTTCGCCTAATTCAAAATACCATATTAATAGTGATTTGTTAAATAAAAAGCCATTTAGAATGAAACTTTATCGTTCATGAGCTGTTAAAAAGAACTTAACCTTAAGAAGCTTGTTTCAAAACAAAGACGTAAGTAAAGTATGAAAAAGGATTAATAAGTTTCTAGCCTAGGAGAAAGAGAACAATCATATCTCCAAAAAAAATTGTTTATTCCACCTAATCACCAACATTATACACTTAGTGCAAAGGTTATATAAGTCTGACCCTTTAAAAAAATACTTATTCTTGGTTTTCAAACTAGTCTTCGACAACATTTTTACTTCCTCATTTTATTTAACAAAATCGGTGTCGTTTTAAATGTTTTTTCGATGTCGGAAATAGACAATAGTCTAAAGAGACTAAATTAGAGGACTATGCAGTATAACCAATCAGTTTAAAGCCTAATTCGTTTATTCTTGCAAAAGTAGAAGTAACCTGTGAGCAAGCGCTTGGCGTTTTTTTTCGCTTTTGCTCTAGAAAGATCTGGCTCATTCTGGTTTTATATATATATATATATATATATATATATATATATATATATATATATATATATATATATATATATATATATATTAGACTACATATGTACATACAGAGAGCACTATAGTAGTACATTACACTATATGTAACAAATATGTTATACAGCCAGTAGCCGCCTGTCTAGTCCCCTCCTCCAGGTCTGTCATATCTTCGTCCAGATCTCTTCTTTCCATCGCTTCTCTTATTTCGACATTCCATGAGCATCTAGGCCTTCCCCGTTTGCACTTTCTCGATGGCATCTATTTAAAGATTTTTTAGGTCATCGATCTTCAGGCATTCTCAGCAAGTGCCCGAGCCATTTCAATCCTCTTCGCTCTATTCGGTCCAAGACAGTTTCAGTTGCCCTCATTCGACGACGTATTTCTTCGTTCAGCATTCTCTCGAGTCTATTTCAATCGCGTTGATTCTTCTTTTCAAGTCCGCGGTCAATACCCATATTTCACTCCTGTTGTGCGACCGATATGTTTTTTTGTTTTCATTTGATATGTGATTGTCCCACCATGTCGCATTTAAACTACCAATTACTTTTTTACCTTCTGAAATTCCATGTTTTATTTTGTTGTCTTTCAAGCCATTTTGGTCTATTATGACGCCTAGAGAGAATAATCACTTTGGCGGTCTCCATGTATGGCCATGAGACTGTTATTATTGGTGTGTACACCCCGACTGATGATATGAATATACAAACTAAGGAAACATTTTATCAGCAACTGGTAGAGGTTCTGGATGGAATAAGCCAACATAAGGAAATTATTTTCGCTGGAGATTTTAATGCTAGAGTTAGATCAAAACAAGGAGATGAAGTGATTGGCAAATATGTAGAGCTAACTATTAATAACTTCGAAGAAATGCTTATAGAACAATGCAAACAATTTGAGCTAAAAATTTTAAACAGATATTTTACCCATAAAGACATACACAAATATACATGAGAACGACCAAGTTTGGAACAACGTTCAATTATAGACTACTTCATAATTAAACAAAAATCTAACATGACAGTACCAGATGTTACGGTGAAACGAGGTGTCAATTGCTGTTTAGATCATTATATGGTAACAACTGACATAATTTGCCCCACAATAACAAAACTAATGCAAAATCATTCAAAACAATTTTAGGGAAAACAATATCCAGTACTCTAAAAACAAATACAAGCTTTACTTATTACAACAAGATAGTATTAAGACACTATATAACAACAGATTAGCGACGGAACTGATGAAATATGAAGTATCACAAAACGTTGAGACCGAATATGAAAACATTAAACAAGCCTGCTGCAACACGAGCACTAGGACTACAAGACTGCCCTAAAAGAAAACAGAAACCATAATGGTAAGTACTTATAAAAGCCCAAAATACACTGTATAATGGATGGCTAACAAAAAAGAAAAACGAGAGATGGGAACAATACAAAGATAAGAACAGACAGATGCGCAGGAAAATTAAGATTTGAAGATCTATAAAACAAATGAAATTAAACAATAACGATAAACAAAACAAACTAATCAAATTAGAGGATTGGGTGGCGCATTATACGAGTTTCTTGGTTGAAAATAGACAAATATTTTTTAATAATGACTTAAAAATTAATATACCAATAGAGAACAGTATTGTAATATCTGAAATCGAATTTGAACAACAACTACATAAAATGAAAAATGGAAGAGCCACTGGCCCCGGCAACATTTCAATCGATTTAATAAAATATGGAGGACATGAATTAAAACACAATTGCCCCTCGAATCATCAATTATCAAAAAGGGAAACAAGAAGAACCCAAATTGCTACAGGGATTGAGTGTCACTAGTAATATTAGTAGACTATTTTCAAAAATTATGCCAGGAAAAGTGAGACAGGAGATTGGAGATAGAATAAGCGAAGACCAGAGTAGCTTTATGTCTGGCCGATCGTGTGTAGATAATTTATTTACAATACAACAATTGTTAGAAAAGAAAATATCTGTAAATGATGAAGTACACCTGGCATTTATAGATCTTGAAAAAGCTTATGACTCCGTACCTCAGATTAAATTATGGGAAACTCTAATAAAGATAAATTTGAACCAATACCTTATTCGTATCATTCAAGAACTATATAAAGACAATACCTCACAAGTAAAACAAGAAAAAAACTATCAAACCCAATTATAGTAAATAAAGGGCTCCGTCAGGGTTGCAGTTTATCACACATTCTTTTTAACATATACTCGGAAGCTGTATTGCAGAATTGGAGAAAAAGAGTGTCGCAAATGGGAATACCAATCAACGACACCTACCTACTATATACAACTTCAATTTTGCGAACGACCAAGTAATTTTAGCTCAGAATGCATATGATCTTAAACTTATGCTAAAGAGATTATATACGGAATATGAGGAATGGGGAATGACTGTAAGCTTTAAAAAACCGAATACATGGTGATAAACAGCTCCGCAAAATTTGAAGTCCTTATTAATGATAACACTACTGTTAACCAAGTTCAAGAATATGGTCTGATCAATGGATCTTTGCAGTCATGTGATCAACGCCACGTCAAGAATATGCATACGATTTAATCGGCTGTTAATTCAGTGTCGGCGGTCTGAGTTTTAAATGTCAGTTTGAAAAGTCAAAATAGAATTTAAAATTTTTCATCCGGTTTGGTAATTAACGAAAACTACGGACATATTAAACGTGTATGATGTGTAAAGCACCCTAGTTCTTACTTGTAAAGGACATTTACCTCTCTTCATAAATCCAACGTCTAATATCATCTATTTTTACTTTTCAGGTTGCTATTAGATTATTTCGTGAGTAAATTTACTTTATGAAAAGTTTACAAATGTTATCTGATAGTTATTTGAAGTTTGTATAATGTTTGTAATGAGATTACAATACACACTTAATACAGCTTTATCAAATTTACATATAAGGCATTATAAAAACTGTAAAAAGTTGCACCGTAGAACTCATTAAATAAAATTTTAAAATAGAGAACTGAAATATAATACTTTTAAAAACAGAAAGATATTTCATGACGAGGGTATAAAGTATGAATAGGAGATATAAATTGCATAATCCAATTTTAATATGATCTATCAAATCAAAGTAATAGATAGATAGGTAAGTCTATATTTGTCCTGCAAAATTTACAATGAATGTTGTCCAAGGGGCTTGGAAGGTGTTAATAAGTAATATTTAAATTATTAATTGAATAATGACACAAATCGCTAGAAATAGATTCTTCACTCTCGCTTTCATCATTCCCAACACGAATAATGATTTCTGGAATATCTTCGATTATTACCTTACAATAATACCACTGTTGAATCAGGTTTTCTGTATGTTGTACGCTGGCATGATATACCTCTGGTGTACACTTTTCTAAGGCTCTATTCCACATCTGAAGTACTTGTTTATCTCCATATCTCACTTCACCAATGTGCTTTTTATAAAATGTTTTTGCATTTGCCCAAATCAGCTCGATTGCATTAAACTGGCAGTGATAAGGAGGTAATCTCAACACTTCATACCCATGCTCTTGAAAAATTTTATAAATTTGATATTTCTTTGATTTTTTATGAGGTTTTGCAATATCTAACAATTCTGTCTTAAACATCTGTTTGTTATAAGGTAAATAAACTATTCTTCTGTAAACACTCGAGAATCTCTTCTTTTTTCCATGCTGAAGATGACTATTTTTCTATTTCAACTGAATGGTATGAAGCATTATCCATTATAATTAAAGGTGGTTCTTCTAAATTAGGAATTAACTGGTTTCTGACCCATTTCGTAAACATTTCACTATTCATTTCTCCGTGATAATCAAGTGACTTCGACTTGCTAGCAAATAGTAAATTGGCATTTTCCACAAAACCCCCACTGTTTTTTTTTTTTTTTTTTTTTTTTATTGGTCTAGCACACGTGCTGCAGGGAAGTCCCTAAAGCGCTCCAGGAGCGGCACGAGTGCGGAAAAAGCGATTCACGTTGTTCTTGAATCTCTGTAAATTGTACTCGGTGGGAAACACAGCGCTGGGCAAATTATTCCAAAGGGATGACGTTCTCCATATAAAAGATTGCTTGAAAAGCGTTGTACGAGGAGTAACAAGCTGAACCTCATACGGATGCGAAGCACCAGCGCGACGTGTATTTCTAACATGCACCGCTTTGGGAGGAATTAAGCGGGCTACATCCTTCGAACACTTTCCATGAAAATACTTGTAGAACAGACCCAAGTCGCCAACCGTTCTTCGATGTTCCAGCGAATCAAGGCCGCCAGTCAATTCCGGGTCCCCAATCAGACGGACCGCTCTTCTCTGAACAGAATCCAACAAATATAGTGTATGTTTGGGAGCGGAGCCCCAAACGTGGGAGCAGTATTCCATAGTTGGTCGAATTTGGGCTTTGTGAAGAATTAATAGTTGTTGTGGGGTGTAAAGCTTTCTGGTTCTAAATAATATTCCCAACTTTTGAGAAGCTCTCCTGCAACATGTTCATGCCAAGACATATTTGCTCCCAATCTAACGCCCAACAAATTGAGCGACGATGCTAGGGGAATGGAGTGCCCCGACATAACTATGTCGGGTTCAGCAACGTTAACTTTTTTAGAAAAAACTGCCGGGTTTTTGTAGCGTTAAATTCCACTTGGTTACGGTCACCCCAAGATAGAATTTCTTCTAGGTCTTTGTTAAGTTGAACGACCTCCTGCTGTCTGCGGATATTCGCCTGAGCAGCCGATGTCCGAGCATTCAAGGTGAATGAAGAGACAAGCGTACTGTCATCTGCAAAGCTATAGATTGGATTCCCGGTCTTTTCCAGCAGATCGTTAATGTAAATGAGAAAGAGAGTAGGAGACAGTATGGAGCCCTGGGGCACACCGGCGTTGATAGTGAGGGTGTTAGAAAGAAATCCGTCGACCGCCACTCGTAAAGAACGCTCTCTGAGGAAACATGAGAGCCACAAACAAAACCTTTCAGACATACCATAAGAGCGCAACTTAGCCAACAGTCCATCGTGCCAAACACGGTCGAATGCCTTGGATATGTCAAGAGCAACCACTCGAAATTCTCCAAAGTGTTCAATTGCGTTGTTCCAAACATGTGTTACATAAGTCGGAAGATCTATGTTTACGAAAACCATATTGGTGATCGCTAATAATATTGAATCGTTCAAGATATTTTAGAAGATGCTCATTGATAACCTTTTCCATGACTTTCGATATTATTGAAAGCAGTGCAACTGGTCGGTAGTTATTTGGCAAGGTCTTCTTACGTTTTTTAGGTATCGGCTGAACCGTGGCACATTTCCAGCAGGACGGAAATATTCCCTTTCTGTAGGATAGGTTAAAAAGTCTACAGAAAACTTGTGTTAGTTCCCTTGCACAGTTTTTGAGAACTATGGCAGGTATTCCGTCAGCGCCAGAAGCCTTCTTGGTGTCTAGCTTCATTAAAATACGCTTTATGATGCGCTGTCTGAAGACAACATCGGGCATCCTTGACTGCAATATGGGAATAGTAGGTGGTGTTTTTCCTTGGAAATCGACAGTAGAATGTGAAGCAAAGAGTTCAGCCAACAAGTTCGCTCTCTCAATAGGTGTAGTTGCAATGGAATTATCTGGCCGTGTGAGTGGTGGTATGGTGGATTTGGTAAAATTTTGACTAACTGCCTTAGCGACTACCCAAAAGTACCTGGAATTGTTGGGACAAGCGAGAAGTTTGTTTCTAATTCGTTGATTGTGTGCCTCCTTGGTTTCGTCGATAATTCCCTTGCATCTGTTCCGGGCATGAACAAAGATGTTTCAATTTACGGTGTTAGGATTTTCACGCCATTGTCGGTAGGCAATATGTTTAGAAGCAACAGCTTCTTTGCATTTTCGGTCGAACCAAGGCTTGCCGTTGGAGGAGCATTTGTTCGAAAAAGGGATGTAAGCTTCCATACCAGCCAAAATAACATCGGAGACCTCCCCGGCGCAGTCAGATGGGTTATCGGATCGAAAACAAACGTCCATCCAAGGGAAAGTTCGAAAGTATTCCATGAGATCTTCCCATTTAGCAGATTTGTAGTGCCAAATCTTGCGCGGCCTAGGCGCCTCTCTGTCACTGATTGGCAGGATACTCGATGTTGAAAGCAGTTTATGGTCGGAAGAACCTAACGGCGGATTTACGGTGACCGTGTAAATCTCCGGATTGGTGGTTAAAAACAGATCAAGAAGACTGGCGAACTCCCCGTCTCGATCAGGGATCCGTGTTGGTTCGTCAATAAGCTGAGTTAAACCATAACTGATTGAGAATGATTCAGCTTCACGACCTTGTTCATCAGTAGTATTTGAATATTTGAGCCAGTTGATATTGTGGACATTAAAGTCGCCCAGGATGGCAATTTCGGCACTTGGATAGTTACTTTGTAAATGATCGATGGTGTCTGCAAGAGAAGCGAAAAGTGTTCGAAAATTGGTATCACTTGGTGGTCGATACAGGATACAGATGAACCTTGTGGTTTGTTGAGTCGTTATTTTTAACCACCTGTGTCCAATATGTAAAACAATAAATCTTTTACCATCAAATTCCCCAGGCTTACGAACGCTTTTAATGTTGTCATCGTGCTATGAGTTCCTTTGACTGCCTTTTGAAAAAATCCATGTTTGGTCTATGAAAACAAGCTGACGGACAATGTGTGCATTTTTGTTTTCCATATACTTTCTAAGAAAAGCTGCCATCATTGAACAAATTCTTGGTGTCTCCATTAGTGCTCGTCTGTTGTCATCTTTCTTAAATTTGAAAAGTAATGTTCGAAGAGTTCCAAAACTGACATTAATTATCTCTTTTTGTCGCAGTTCTTTAAAGTTATTAATAGTAACGTGTCTTTCTAAAAGTACAATATGATTTACTTTCGATTTCACTTAAACCGATAGATATTAGTAGCTACTTACTTTGTGCATACATATCATATAATGTATTACGAATGTCCATTTTAGAACTTTCACTCAGATCATGGGTCTTAGCTTGATTCCTTGGTCGTTATTTTTCAGATGTTAAAAGCAATTCATTTTTATCACTACGAATTTTGATGCTCGCTACAGTTCCCATAGTAATCTGTAAAACAGCAGCGACCAGAACACTGCAAACACATTAAAAAGATATACCTATGTGATTTATTTACCTCTTGTACAACTTAAACAGATATAAGAGGACCCGTGTTATCCCTTTCCAATGTAAAATACACTATTAATTTCGCCACAAAATCTCTTGCTAGACTATTCAAACGTTTTACAGGCATTTTAGTGGCTTCATATGAAGAGTATTTGGCAATATTCCACAAATATTAGAGCTCTGAACAGAACTATTTATTAGTTGGCAAGTATATTCCAAAATTCAATAATGGGATAGAAACGATAGTGACCGTTTGCTGAAAAAATTAAGGAAGTGCCTACTGCATGGTCCAATATACGTTGAATAAAAATTACTGCACTGTTCACGTTTTTTTGTGGGAAATTCTGGTTATGTTTGATTTTATGATAAAACTTTCGTAACGCAGCTTTATTTATTTAAAATAACCGGTCAAGTGCAAGTTGAACTTGCGCAATTAGTGTCCCGTACGTTGATTGCTTTTCAAATAAAAAATTTTGTTACAGAGGTATAAAATGATCAGTGACTTCACAAAACACACCTCAAATGAGTTTTCAACAAAGTTTGTTTCCAATCTTTACTGAAATCTGATGACTTGAAATTTTTGTTTTTTTTTTATACCAGATAAATTATTAAAGATAATGCACTCGTGATAATTTTCGTTCAATCTACACCCCGTGGAGAATATTCCAGAATTTTTTCAAAATTTTTTGTTAAGTACTTTTCGAGATAAGGCGGGTGGACAGCGGTTTTTTAAAAATAATACAAAAAAAAGTGCGCGCAAGTATTACATTATATATATATTTTTTACTCGCGTTTTCATGAGCTTTTATTTGACACCACACTCGATTACCTAGTAAAAAAATGTTTTTTTTTCACTTCCGATTTCACCCCCAAAGCTAACCCCTTAAGCCAAAATTTAACTTTCAAAACTACATGGCTCTGATGAGGCCATCAATTCCTATATTATTACCAAATTTCAACTTTCTATGACAAATAGTTTCGGAAAATCGGGTGTGACAGACGGATAGATGGACAGACAGACGGACAGACAGGCGGACAGACAGACAGACGGACAGACACCGAAGTGGTCTTATAAGTGTTTCGTATGGAACACTAAAAAGTTGTTACATACACCCTCCCTGGATACCACAAATTTCTCACAGAAAACCTGGACGGTGCAGCAACTTTTATTATGTCGTCGTCCAATGAACCGGGCGTTAGACACTTCTAAAAATTAAACATAAAGATGACGTAACCTCAATCCGTCAAAGAATTATCGATTATTTTATTGCCTCTAAACTCGGCAGTACTGGCTTCTAAAACATGAAGCTATACTCAAATTCCAGGTTGTTCGCTGTCTTTCTTGCATATGTACAAATAACCGAGGCAGATAATAGAGCGAATGTCGTAAATAACTTCAGATGACAGAAGACCTACGTTTTTAAGTTTTTAAATATACTTAGCATGTTGACAAGAATATAGACGGATGTTTATGCGATATTCAGACATTTATGACGTGCATGCAAAGAATCATTGATTAGACTATATTCTCTTTATTTCTATTCAAAATTTTATCTTAAATATAACATGAAAAAATGATTTTAAAAGAAATACTACCTATTTTACAATAAAATTATAATTTAGATAACAAAAAAAAGAAAAAATACAATTAAACAAAAATGGACTAAAATAATGCAAACAAAGAAACTGTTGAGAGTCAAAAATTTTTCATAAAGATTTGGTCACAAAATCACATAGTTTAATATACACTATATACATTTCTTAAACATGTTAGTAATAAAATCTTATTAACAAAAAAAAGAATTACATATCACAAAACTGTTATATTCTGAAACATTTAATGAGTTAAAGAATACACGAGACACATACGTAAAATAAACAGAGAGATATTAGCATAACTCTGAAAATAAATGCTGTCCACGAACTACAGTACACTCACGATACAGGTGCCCTCTGTATACTTACGAAGTATTGCAAGTTATTTCGAAGCGTAGTATCGAGGCACTATGCGGCTATTTTCAAATTACTTTATATTATGTTTAGGTATAAGTAGGAAATGCCTTTAAATCCAAATATTCTTTTCTTTAATATGGTCGTTTTATTTTTAAACTGCTATATCATATTACTAATATTTCAGCATTAAAATAGTATTAATTAACAGGTTTCTGTTATCTAAATCATAATTTTATTGTAAAATAGGTAGTATTTGTTTTAAAATCATTCAAAATTCATGTTATGTTTAAGATAAAATATCGAATAGAAATAAAAAGAATAAACCAGACATTTTCGGGAGCAAATGAGAAAAAAATTGAATTTTTCGTAACGATAAAATAAGATAGTTATTTGTATATTCTTTATTTTTTCTTGTAACCATTTTGAAGAGCATAAAATTTGGCATATTTAAAAAAAAGAGGCTTCCTACGACCTTTTGCCCATAAGAAAAATCCATAATAATATTTGGAATAAAATGCGAATTTTATTTTTTAATAAAATTGGGTACACTTTTTTTAATATAAAAGCTACATTTTCCTATAGTTTGAAGCCGTAATATCGAATTGAACGGAAGTTATCCGTAAAAAAAACTATTTTTTAATTTCCTATAGTAAAATTCAGGTTATATACTTAATATTTTTTAATGCAATCTACGCAGTTTTTTAGACAATTTATGACGAGCAAAAAAAAAAAAAAAAAAAAAAAAAAAAAAATGAGTTTTTTTTTCTGTCGCATAACAATGAACAGAAGCTGAGATGTTTAAGAAATAGTGAGCCAAAATCGTTAAAATGTAAAAAAATGGTCTAAAATAGAAGTGGCCTTGCGGTCAAAATTAGGCTGAGAAAACTCGTTTACATTATATGGGCACTGTTTGAAAGTAGTTAAATCAATTTGCAAGCTGTACCCAAAAATTTCGAAAAATCCTGAAAATTTTACAGCATTTGCCTCCACTAAAGTCATATATTCTTTCGAGTAGGCACCAAAACGAATGTTCCAACACGGTCGGTGTTCATCATTGATAACGGTTCTTCTCCTCTTGCAATCCGCTTCGTAATTTTTGATAGTCGCTTAGAAAGGTCATTGTTCATACAATGTATTAAGCAATCGTAAATGTATTTAGAATCCTTTAAAAAGAGATACTTTATCACCGATCAAAAGTCGATTTTTCTAATTTCATAATTCTTGTTGGTCATAACTTCTTCAAAAATTCATTATAAATAGCACAAAAAAGTCTAGATCACTAAACTTGTTATTGGAGTGTTGATAACTAGTTAGCCTATAACTCTTCCTATTGTTAAAATTAAATGGGGTCCCTATGGATAGTAGTAATCATTTGGTAAATAAGTACACGAAGTGTGGTGGTCCATATTTTATTATGCTATTTATAGTAAATTTTTGAAGGAGATATGACAAAATTGTAAGTTTAGTAAAATCACAAATCGATCCGTGATAAAGTACCTTTTTTTAAAAAAAAACTGTATGTTAAAGAAATTTACGACATTGAAGGAACAATGTTCTTCCTACGCCACTATCAAAAATTAAGTTGAGAATTTCAAAGGTTCAGTCAGTGATGAACCCCGGGCTAGAAAACCTATTTCTGTATTTACGCGAGAGTATGTTGATGCTGTGCAGGAAAGCAGTCGCACAATGATGAAATTGTAAAGCGTCTGTTTTCTCTCACCTTTTCGTCCACTTTCTGCACCAAATCTTCATTAACGACCGAAGGACGCCCACTCCGTTCTTCATCATGCACATTTGTGCGGCCATCTTTAAATGCTCTCACCCGTTTCCTTACCATTCCATCACTCATAATGTTTTGTCCGTAAACTTCACAGATCTCACGATGAATATCGATCGGTTTTACGCCTTTAGCACTAAGAAATCGTATAACAGCCCGTACTTCACAATCGGCGGGACTCACGATTGTCGGAGGCATCTTAAACACTCAGTAAACAACGTATACAATGAAGAATCAGACTGTAATGGCGTCAGTGCGTAGACATGAGATGTAGGTTACCAGCGCGCATGCGCGGAACGCCGACCGTATCGCTGCGGCGGCGGAATCGCAAAACGGTACTTACTTAAAAAACATGCCTCGTATATCAGAGACTCTAAAGAATTCATACAAATGTATTTGTCACATTGTCCATTCTGATCTGAGAAAATTATCAGCTAAATGTATCCCCAACTTTTGGATCGAGTGGCAACTATAGATGAAATGTGAGTTCGTCATTATGATCCAGGGACAAAGGAATCATCAAAGGGAGTGGAAATATGCTAGCTCACCTCACCCCAAGAAGTTTAGCTTACAAGACTCAGGAAACAAGTTTTTGCTTCCATTTTTTGGACAAGGATGGAATATTTCTTACAGATTACTTGGAAGATAGCAAACCAGCAACTAGAGGATATTATTCTTCATTTTTTATTACACTTCACCGGGTCCTGTTTTTGCAAGGCAATGCATCTGCTTACAAATCACTGTTAGTTTTGCAAATAAACCAATTAGGCTTTGAGCTGACTGGTCATCCCCATATTCCCCTGAGTTAGCTCCCTCAGATTATTACCAATGTATAAAATTGAAAAAAACACAAATTTTATTCAAACAAGGAAGTAAGTGTTGTTGAGGACCGGTTGGCAAACAAAGACGAAATTTTTTTGAAAGATCTGGAATTACTTTATAATTGTAGCACCAAGTGCATAAAGTTAAATGGAGATTACGTTGAATAAACAATTTTTGTTTTAAGATTTATATGTTTCTCTCTATACTAGGATAGAAACTTATCACTAAGCCCTAGTATATTGTTTATTTGTTTAGTAAAACTACATTCAACGAAGCCATTTTCCTATTGTCTATTTCATAGGTGTTGTTCATCACGATGATTTGATTTACCTATTCTACATTTCAAAGCTGTTTCCTCAATTTAAAGAAAACTCACCCAAAGAAGTGGAAATGGTTAACAAACTGACTATATTATATGCCAACTTTGCCAAATACGGGTAAGAAAAATAGATTAATTGATAAATTGAGATATAACACTGAAAGTTAGATTTCAGCGATATTATTACCTGAAACTAAGAAACTAGATATAACTACAGCGAGTTGCGATAAAATAATGAACTTTAGGGTATGAATAACGCGATGCTAATGTAATGCACGTTTTGAATAATAAAAACAATCGGCACTTGCTATGTTAATTTAAATAGTCAAAAATCAGACTTGACTTGTTTTTAAGACATTGAAATTTTAGAGATTTGCTGGCTTCAACTTTGAATAAATTTTCTGAATGTTGCTCTAAGCTAGATTAAAAATAATTTCTAATCTGGGGGCACGGCAGTGCCCTCGCCAAGTCGAGCAGAAAGCACAGCCGTACCATTCTTTTCTGGATGCCACTCACGGCACTTTCGACCCCCCTGTAACTTCGTTGTGGATAAAGCTAGAAGCCTAAATTTTCAGTGACCAAGAGCACATGCTATAGTAGTTATATTCCTAAATTACCTACTATTTATACCTTATAGTTTACGAACTATCGCCAGTCGAAGTTCTTTAATTTTGTCACTGACACACTCACCGATCATCTAAATTCTAAGCTTCTAGCAGACACACAAAATTCAAATTTTGAATTTAGTTAGTGTTTAGCCTATAAAGGAAGGAAAAACTGAAACATCTGGAAATTTCAGTCTCGTTTTCTAAACTGAATTGTACAGTCACTTAAGCCAAAAAAGAGGTTCAACCTCGGAATGAGAGATAATAAGCTGTAAACTTGTATAAACCTTTATTTTGGCATTCTAAAAGTTGTCTCAAAAGTCTTATAAAATCTCGTGTCTTAAGATATTCAAGGTCAAAGGTCACGGTCATCGGTTTTTCGCAAATATCTCGCTTCCTATGATTTCAATGATATTTGCAACTATTATGAAAATTGTAGAGCATAAAATTCTTTACAAATTTTGTTCTAAATATTTTTTATACGCTTAACCGTTTTTGAGATAGAGCGCGGAGAGCGCGCAGCGCTCAGCCATACATAGCATAATGCAAGGTCAACCGTGAGTCCCGGTAAATAATACGTCGTATAAAGTTAATTAATCCCTCAAAAATCCATAATTATGAATAATTTGTATTATTTATTAATTAATATATTATATTTAAAAATATTTTTCATTTATCAAATATATTCGTTTAATAATACTTACCTACTTCGTGTAATTAAAAAATTGTTAAGTGAAATACTTCAAGTATATTTTAATTATAAAAAAGTATGAAGATGATGCTTCTATGACAGCAGAACTAGAAGAGAATATAGTTATTAAAATAGGAGCAAAAGTCATGTTAAGACGAAATATTGACGTGAGTCTTGGCTTAGTCAACGGTTCTATAGGTATAGTACAAGGAGTAAAAGTTTATCCTGAAAATACAAATAAAATAAAAAAAAATACATTACAATTAATAATGAACATCTTTACGAGCTTGGTACAGTCAAAACTAAATTTGAAATTATTAATAGAACTTATGTTCATCGCGAACAGTTTCCGATATGTATAACCTATGCTATTACCATACACAAAAGTCAGGGGCTAAGTCTAAACAGTGCACTAATGACCATCGGTTCTTCAGTGTTCACATGCGGTCAAGCACTTTCGAGAGTGACAAGTCTGGGCTGATTACATCTAATTAATGTCGACTTCGGTAGTATCAAAGCTCAGGGGTCCGCAATCGTTAAATATAATCGACTTAGAAGCACTTATCGTCCAGACTTGTCAAAAATTGTTACATCATAGCCTTTGAGAAAAACAAAGAGAGACGCGGAGTGGGCTTTAAGCTGACGTACAAGAAATATTACTCGAGAAGAAAAAAAAAGAGGACTACCTACAAAAAGAAATGAGATCCCATCAAAAACATAAAATGTAAAAAAATGCCAAGTCTCGCAACGCAGTCCTTCCACCACAAAAAGTTGTGAGATCTCATGCAAAACCAAGTCAGTTATTTTAGTTAGTATCTATGGAAGCTATTCAACAACATTGTCATAAATTATTATCTATTTAGTTACCTACCAACATTTATAGTGACCGTATCAATATTAGACATCTTTATTTCTATAATAAATATAATGACTTGGCAATCGCGCGGCAACATAATCACATAAGAATAATCTACTATTTTGATTGCTAAATAAGTCTAAACAGTGCACTTAAGAGTAAAGTATTTTAAATAGTAGATTATTCTTATGTGATTATGTTGCCGTACGATTGCCAAGTCATTATATTTATTATAGAAGTAAAGATGTCTAATATTGATACGGTCACTATAAATGTTGGTATGTAACTAAAAAGATAACAATTTATGACAAAGTTATTGAATAGGTGCTTCCATAGATACTAACTAAAATAACTGACTTGGTTTTACATGAGATCTCACAATTTTTTGTGGTGGAAGGACTGCGTTGCGAGACTTGGCATTTTTTTACATTTGATGTTTTTGATGGGATACTTATTTTACTCTGACAGATACTATATATCTTGTAAGAAATTTGATTGAAATTTTTAATAAGTTCAGAGAGTCATGTTATTTAATTCCTGAAACCACATAAAGTCACAAGTCAATATGCAGGATTAAAAGATTGGTTAGATTTGGAATGGGATACCGGAAAATTGTTTAAATTTTACAAAAAAAAATATAAAGATATATGAAGTGCCCTATTTAAATTAACAAAGTTGTTCTGTCTCCAGTAAAACCAGAAGGTATTGATTGTTTTTCTATTAAAACCCTGCATTCAGTCCAACTCTATTTACATTCAAGATTTTTAAAAATGGCGCCCCAAATAGTAATTATATTGTTATTAGGTATAGATTGGTCGTTTTGACTATAACTAATCATCATATCCATAGTTACCCCCAAAAAATCAATGTTTAGTGACCGTATGATTTAAAGAACTAAATCTGTGTTAAGCGGATATAAAAAATGTATTAACGTGAATAGGGACCATCTGACCAAGACAGTTAGTAAGTTGGATACTTGCAATAAAAGTAATATTTCTGGGAGTAAAAGTCTGGACTGTTCAACATTAAATGATGCTGAAGTTGGCAGCCTAGTAATATCTTAGCTACTGTTGTGATTATCATTCGAGATTCCGAACATCTTTACCAGGTATGTAGAATGAAATGCGGATTTCAGACAACAGATGGTGCACTAATGCAGTTTGTGCTATAAAGATTTGACACTGCGCCATTTTGTTGTGTCATCAACAAGTGTCAGACAAGTACGAGTGATAAATTGGAAAAGTGTGTGCATAGTGTTGTGTTGTGTTCAATATGTCGAAATTTATACCAAACAAAGAGCATTCGCGGACAGCATTAATTTTTTGTTTTCATTCGAAGATAACTGTTGTTGAATCATACCAATTACTTCGAGAAGCTTATGATGAACATGCTCCATCGCAAGATACGTGTGAACGATGGTTTCGGCGCTTCAAAAGTGGTGACTTCGATGTTGCAGAGAAGGAACGTGGAAAACCTCAAAAAAATACGAAGATGTGGAATTGCGAACATTGTTGGACGAAGATGATTCGCAAACACAAAAACAATTCGCCAAGCAATTGGGCGTTAGTCAACAAGCTGTTTCCAATCGGCTACGAGCGATGGGAAAGATTCAGAAGCCGGTAGATGGGTATTATATGAGTTGAACGAAAGGCAAATGGAAAAGCGCAAAAACACGTGTGACATTTTACTGGCTCGGTACACAAGGAAGTCGTATAGTTACAGGGGATGAAAAGTGGATTTATTTTGAGAATTCCAAGCGCAAAAAAGCATGGGCAGACCCAGGCGCACCATTCACATTGGCAGAAAGACGATGCTCTGTGTTTGGTGGGACCAGAGGTTCGTGGTCTATTATGATCTGTTAAAACCTAGGGAAGCGGTTAATATTAAATGTTACCAACAACAATTCACCGATTTGAACCGTTCGCTGCTTGAAAAAAAACGGCCAGAATACCGAAAGAGGCAACACAAAGTCATTTTTCTTCATGACAATGCTCCATCATATATGGCGAAACCAGTTCGCGACACATTGGAAGCACTCAGCTAGGAAGTCCTACTCCATGCGGCTTACTCACCAGACTTGGCTCCTTCCGATTACCACTTGTTTGCATCGATGGGTCACGCACTTGCTGAGCAGCGCTTCGGTTCGTACGAAGATGTGAAAAAAAGGCTCGATGAATGGTTCGCAGCCAAAGGGGAAGATTGTCACTGGCGTGGTATTCACAAATTGCCCGAAAGATGGGAAAAATATTTAACAAGCGATGAAGCATACTTTGAATAAAGCCCTTTTTATTATTCTTCCGAATTTAACATGTTTTTTTTAGAAAAAATTCCGCATTTCATACTTGTACACCTGGTACCTTGACTAGCTGACAAAGTGAAGAATGGACCTAAACATGGCATATCCTAGTTTACTGACTCAAAACTAGCACGCCAGGGTTGTCCATTATTTTTGAATTTCCTTAATTTTGATGTTAGCGCAAGGGTACTGACAGGCTTTATTCGATACGATTCTTTTGGAGTCTGTAATGTTACGAAGATGAGGAAAATTGATCAATTTCGTTCCCTTAGTAGAATTTCTGTTTAAATATTTTTTTTAACATCTATGGGTAAACTTGCCGTAGGCTTTGCAATTTGATTAAAATTTTGGTAGCTTCACAACAGATTGTGCTAAAGTTTTTTGCTGGCTCCTATCTTTTGAGATATAGCTCTTAAATTACAACACATTATTATCTTCACTTAACCTAGTTAACGAAATATATAACGAAACATGCCATGTTCTAGTTTGGTCATTGATAGACGATTCGCCCGAGTTGTCATTCTTGAATCTCACGTACTTGCAATAGTAAAACATACTGATGATTTCCGATGACAAATCTTTGCTGCAACTGTAATTGGGTTGCACGATGCAGAACACTGTTGTCTTCACCTAGGCTAGCTGACGAACTATAAAATGGAGCGAAACATCACGCGTGGGTTGACTTGGCTTGATTCTTGGATCTCCCTACTTTTAATACTAGTGCAAAGCTTACTAACAGTTTTCGTCCGATGAGCCCCTACATATTTTTTTACGTATTTTTCATAGGCACTAAACACATCTTTCTGTCAAAATTTTTTCTGCTTATGTGTAATACGCTTCTCCTGGTGAGATCGTAATTAACTTTTGAAGTTTACAATATCTCGACGATGGGAGAAAATTACTAATATCATGCTCTACTCTTGTCAGCGTATCTCCATTTAAATTGACCTTTTTCAGTTTTACAGTATGTATTAGTACTCTATTAGCAGCATAATATAATTTTCTTACCAAAGGGCTTTACCCTTAGATTATAGTTTTTGGTAGTTTTACATCAGGTGGAATATTTATGATTATGGGAGTTCCTTATATGAAAATAGTAATGTCAGTTAAAATCGATCAAATTCAATCAGACTCATTCAAAATGAAAGCTGGTGATAGACAGGGATGCATCTCATCTCCGTTACTTTTTAATAAATACTCTGAATACATTATGAGACGAGTTTTGGAGGACTGGGTTGGAGCCATTTCTGTGGGAGGTCGAAAAGTGAGCAATCTGAGATAGGCTGATTATACACTCATTATAGCATTTAATGACACATGAATTGGAACATATAATGAATAGGCTAAATGAAGAAAGCGGAGAGTATAAACCACTACTTAACGGAAGTACGGGAATTTGGCTCTAAAAAAAAACCCAGCGGTACGAGAAAAAAAACATTTGAAAAATGTACAAATTGTTGTCTATTTATTTTAAGTAAATAAGCTTGAACACAAATTTATATATAAAAAAATATAAATACATTGCAAAAGAACTTAGATTGAGTGGTTTATTTTTTGCGCCACCATACTTTAACACAAATTTAAAAATAAAATATGAATAAACAATATATTCTTAAAAGTAAAAGAAATTAACTTTGTGCATGATAAGATTGAAAACAGGTTTTTGTTTTTCCTAAGCATAATGGCATTTGGCAAATACTGCATTGCCAATTGGTACGAATATCTTTTTTTTTGAGCTACAGTAAGCACACCTTCTACGAGTGGTTCTCATTGGCTGGTGTGCACTTTCTGCTCTTCTTATAGCAGTTGATACTGTGGGCTTATGAGAACTAATGATCACTGATAATAATTCCGTGGACATGGCGATTTTGTCTATCCTTTGTAGCAATGCTTTGGCAACTAAGCCTTCTGAAACTTGTCTTCGGAAATCCTTCAAAGAAAGCTTAGCATTTTCTTTATGGTATAGCTTATATAATATAAATGCATTTGTTATTGTTGTATCCAAAAAGAAAAAAAAATACGATGCCACCACTTGTGACTTTTTCGATCAAGCCCATAATATGATCGCATTTGGTCGAATTTGTCAACGAAATTCATGTGTCTATTATAGTCACTAAGTAGAAAAGGGCAAGGAATAAGCAGTACACTGCCATCTTTCTCTTTTCTTTTTACTTCTGTAACAATTTTAGGGACATGATAATTAGACAACATATGCACGGATTTCTTGTCGCGTCATTTCACAGCAGTCAATCCACTATCGCTTGTATACCATTCATATCCCCCCCTTTTTAAATCTTTATCATTAGTGAAATAGGGCAAATTTTTTCTTGATACGTTTATTATTCCACAAGCATAAATTTTCGAATCTAAAAGATCCTCCATTAGCTTTATGGATGAGAAGAAATTGTCAAAATATATTTTGTGATTTTTGTTTGTAAGTGGAGCAGCTAAACTCTTAACAACTCGAGCGCCCAAATTTTTTTCTGTTTGATCTCCAGTCTTCCCTGTATATATATATATATATATATATATATATATATATATATATATATATATATATATATATATCAAAATTCCAGCAATACCCTGTTTCATCCGCTAAAACCCACACTTTGTATCCCCTTTTTATTTATTTTATAAAGTTTATCAAAATTAGCGGAGCCATGTACTGGCATTATGTTGTTATTATTCAGGTGAAGGTTCGAAAGAATCCAACCAAATCTATGCACTCTCATTAGCTTGCTTATATAGGGATCGTGAAGGTCTGGTACAGAATTCCAGTGATCTCGGTAACTTGGGTAATTTTTTATGCCCATAAGAATGTTTATACCTAAAAAGGTCTTGAGTTCGTCAACATTTGTTTGTGAATATGCTTTACCCTTGGTTTGAAATGTTTGCTCTGCATAGAGATTGGTTTGAAACACAATATCACTCAAAAGTTCATCAGTAAATAAATGATTAAATGCTTCATAAGGACTTAGGCTGGCACGATGTCGAATAAAATTGGGTAGACCAATATCCGCAGTAAATGGGTCCGGAGGATATTAGAAACGCATTTATTCCAAGTAGGTACCAAATTGCTTTTCCATCTCTTTGCTAAAGTAAATAGCGGTACTGTATCTTCTGCATCCCATTCATCCGAAGAGGAAGGCTCATCTTCCCCATAATCAGACACCACAATTTCGGCAACGTCAAGATGATCAAACAAAGCAGCCGGAGCATCTCCTGCAGAAGAACCTTCACTTTCTGACTCGTCACCATCAGCCTCTGAGTCGCAGTCAGAAGGAATTGGGATACAACTGTTTTCAATTCGATCTATTTCATCATAGAGTTCATTTTCTGTCATGCCCATCAAATTGAAACTGAATGCTTCATGCCGGCGGCTCATGTTTCTAACAGTACGGTGGTACAATTTTTAAACACTAAAAAAAATAACAAAATTCAGGTTTCAAACTTCACGAACATTAAAAATGGATATTAACCTACCTTTATTATGTGTTTTTATATGAAATTCATAAAGTAATGCACCAGATGAATAAAAACAACACTTTTCTTTTAAAAACAATAACCTCAAATCACAGCAGGGCACGCGAGAAGTAAATAAATACCTAAAACCGTAAAAATAAACGCCAGCGTTCGACGAATTTGTATCACCCAACTAATCATAGGCCAATGAGATGTTTCGCTATGGAGGGACGATTATTAAACCGACGTACGCAATAAAAATAATTTTGATTTAAGTGGTACGTTTTATGGACCACCATACAGAAAAGGTCAGCAAAAAAGTGGTTCAATTTGTCAACCAAGGTACTGCAAAGAGTTAAGAAGGGTAAGACTAGAATTAAGATAATAGATCGAGCATCAGTGATTATCAAAGAAATAGTGGGTTTTGAAGTAGATGATGGATTTAGATGCCTCTGATCATTAATTATAAATAGAGAGGATTGGTGTAAAGAAATAAAATGCATCAACTAGACTGACGAAGATTTGGAAGGACTCCTCGATATCTCAAAATAGCAAATTAAAACGTATTAATGCACTAATATTTCTCACAGCTATCCATGCCTCGGAAACTTGTACGATAAATGTTGTGATTCCAAAAAAAATTGACGCCTTTGAAACACGGGTATACAGAAGAACCGATGCGTCCATTATAATTCAACTACACGTCAAGAATCCACCAAAATAAACCATTCGTACTAATCGAAAAAAACAAATATAACGGAAGAAGACATAATAGAAGCACCGGAAAAATTAAAAAAATTGTAAATCTCCCAGCGAAGTCCAAATAGCTAATGAACTCCTAAAATATAGGGGACACCTTCTGGCTAAGCAACTCCAAACACTTATACAAAGGATTATAAGATCAAATAAAATCCCAAATGAATGGAGAACAACGACAGTTATACTAATGCACAAGAAGGAAGAAAAAGAAGCTCCAAATAACTATAGAGGCATAAATCTGCTAAACTGTACACTGAAATTAACAACAAAAATTATTACAACAAAAATAAATACGAGAATACAACTGGAAGAAGAACAGCAAGGATTCAGAAGTGAACGCCCATGCACCGATGCCGTATTCATTCATCATCATCATTGTGAGATAGATAAAAGAAAAATCCATAGAATACAACATTCCAGCATACTTGTGCCTGATAGACTTAAAAAAAAGCTTTCGACAATGTACAAATAGAAGACGTTATTCATCTATTATATACCAGGTGTACAAGTATGAAATGCGGATTTTTTTTCTAAAAAAACATGTTAAATTCGGAAGAATGATAAAAAGTGCTTTATTCAAAGTATGCTCAATCGCTTGTTATACATGTTTCCCATCTTTCGGGCAATTTGTGAATACCACGCCAGTAAAAATTTTCCCCTTTTGCTGCGAACCATTCATCGAGCCATTTTTTTCACATCTTCGTACGAACCAAAGCACTGCTCAGCAAGTGCGTGACCCATCGATACAAACAAGTGGTAATCGGAAGGAGCCAAGTCTGGTAAGTAAGCCGCATGGGGTAGAACTTCCCAGCTGAGTGCTTCCAACGTGTCGCGAACTGGTTTTGCCGTATGTGAAGGAGCATTGTTATGAAGAAAAATGACTTTGTGTTGCCTCTTTCGGTATTCTGGCCTTTTTTCAAACAGCGAACGGTTCAAATCGGTCAATTGTTGTTGGTAACGTTTAGTATTAACCGTTTTCCCCAGGTTTTAACAGCTCGTCTTTCTGCCAAAGCGATTCGGTCTTGCGGTCGATGTAGATGGTGCGCCTAGGTCTACCCATGATTTTTTGCGCTTGAGATTCTCAAAATAAATCCACTTTTCATCCCCTGTAACTATACGATGCAAACACAACTTCCTTTTGTACCGAGCGAGCAAAATGTCACACGTGTTTTTGCGCTTTTCCATTTGCCTTCTGAATCTTTCCCATCACTCGTAGCCGATTGGAAACAGCTTGTTGACTAACGCCCAATTGCTCGGCGAGTTCTTTTTGTGTTTGCGAATCATCTTCGTCCAACAATGCTTGCGATTCCACATCGTCACCACTTTTGAAACGCCAAAACCATCGTTCATACGTATCTTGCGATGGAGCATGTTCACCATAAGCTTCTCGAAGTAATCAGTATAATTCAACAGCAGTTTTCTTCAAATGAAAAGAAAAAATAATGCTGTCCGCGAATGATCTTTGTTCGGTATAAATTTCGACATATTGAACACAACAACACAACACTGTGCACACACTTTTCCAATTTATCACTCGTGTGCGTCTGACACTTGTTGATGACACAACAAAATGGCGCAGTGTCAAATCTTTATAGCACAGACTGCATTGGTGCACCATCTGTTGTCTGAAATCCGCATTTTATACTTGTACATCTGGTATATATATTTATATATACATGTATGTATGTATGTATATATATATATATATATATATATATATATATATATATATATATATATATACCTAATTAAAACTATCGAGAATATATATAAAATAAGACAATAAAGTAGTCGCAAGATTAGAAGAACCAATTAACTATGAATCTAGAATCAGGCAAAGAGGCACATTAAGTCCTCTTCTAATTAATATTGTCATCGATGACAATATAAAGAATGTCAAAAGAAAGTGGGGATATAGAATGGGTAACAGAGAATTTAAAATTATATGTTATGCAGATGACGCGATTATAATGACTGAGACCGACAACGTTCTGCAAAGGCTGCTATACGAATTCTACATAGCAACAAAACAATATAATATGTCAATCTGAAAAAACCATGACAATAGTAATGGCAACTCAGCCGGTCAGGTGCAAGCTGGTGATGAAAGATAAACCAATAGAACAGGTGATGGAGGTCGATTACCTAGGTATCAAGATATCTAGTATCTGAAAAACCGAGGAAGAAGTAAAACATCAAGGCTAACAGGATAGCGGGATGCCTCAATAATACCATATTTAGAAATAAATTCCTTTTCCTTGAAACCAAAACAAGAATATACAAGAGCGTAATAAGACCAGTAACGACTTACACATCTGAAATGAGATCCGATAAAAGTATAACGCAAAGGATGTTGGAATCGACTGAAATGAGAATACTTAGGAGATATACAAACAAGACACTAAGACATAGAGAAAGGAGTGAAGACATAAAACTCACATGTAATATAGAAAATATTAACCAGTGGATTAGAGGAAGAAAAGTGGAATGGGATCAACCATAGGAAGAATGGCAAGCCACAGGACAATACGGATAGCAAGAGACAAGTCACCGAATGGAAGAAGATCAATGGGATGTCCAAGAAAGAGATGGAACGACAATCTATAAAGCAGGGAATAAAGAAAACAAGCAATAGTGCCTAGCTATAAGTCGGAAGAAGAAGCGGTTGTGGTACTTTGGGCATATCTCTAGAAGAAACGATCTGAAGAAACTTGTGGTGGAAGGAAAAATAATAAATGGGAAACATCCAAGACGAAAATCTCCTAATCGATGGGCAGACCAAATGAGACCGCTTATAGGACATTACATGCACGAAGCCATTCATGCCGCACAGAAACCGTGATTCATAGAAAGGCATGATCCTTACAATCGAAACATAAGACCACTAAATTCTTGCTAGCGTATTAGTGCTGAGGAGGAGGACATCAGATGGTGCTGAGATGTGTTAACTACTATTTTTTTTGATATACAATCTCTTTGACAAGGGCATGTTCGGTGAAACTAGACAATTATTTAGGGTAATGAACCACATCAAGAAATACTGCATGATATAAACCGTGATGATTTATTATTAATAAGTTGTACAGTCGTGTCCTTCAATAAATTTTATAGTATAATCCTGAGGCGAAGAGCTCCACATAAATTGAATCCTCTAAAATGAAAGCTTGATCGCCGAAAATCTTCTTATGTCGGAACTTCAACTACATAAGTGCCCAAAGATTTTACATCTGACGATTGCGACTGCCAATCGAGTACGTCTAAGTTATTTTCTTGTTTCCCTACAATGCAACAAGGACTTAAATATTTTGAATCATTGTGCTAATTTTTGCTTTTCCTTGCAAACCACCTCTTAAAATTTATTAGTAAAGCCTTCTGATATGTTGGCCACTTTCTGAAAGTTCTCATTTTCTGTAAGAACGTGCATAGTAACAAATCTTTGCTTTGAGAGACAATACTTGTACCTGACGTGTACTTTTACCGAGTATTTAACAATCCATGGAATAAGTCTACTGGCGTGGTAAGTTTAGTTGAAAAAGAACCAAAATGAAGTTTTGTCCAAAAAACTTGGATCGCCCAATCGCGGTCCAAATTATTTCAACGTATTTTTCTAACGGTCACTGTACTGCGAAATTTCACCCATGAGTCAGTAAATGTATTCTTATGGTATCACATGACAAATATAGATCCTCTTTACGCAAGACCACTTCTCTACCAGGCCATGATAGATGAGAATATTTGTCAAATAATTGTAAAATCGCGATCTGGTAAATCATTGACATTTTCACATCCGAGTAATTACTAATTACTTTTATTGGCTACTAGCGAGTTTCTACGCTATAACTATTATACAATGATTTGGTTAGAATTTTTTTACAATTTGGATCTTAAGATATATACATGACAGGGACCTAACTAACTTAGTCTAGGTAAGGAATTTATATAAATATATTGAAAGATATTTGAACTTAAGATATTTTATGAGCAGAAATCTTAAAATTAAACTTAATATTAATTAAGATTAACCTAAGCTAATCCGGTAGTAGGAGATTGCTGGGTCTTGGCAGACGACTGCGGGCTTGGCTTGGAGGGGGACGGTAAGCGGTCCTGTTTGAGGGTTAGATTGGTGACTGACTTTATCCAAGAATTTGAACTGGGCACTGTAGACAAATTCCCAGATTGTGGGCATCTGAAGGTCTCTGTAAAGCTCAGTATTACAGACGAGCAATGAGGCTTTGGCGATGATGCGGAGGACCTTGTTTTGGATGGTCTGGAGGGTGGATCTGTGGGTACGTGACATTTGGCATCATGCTGGGCTGAAGTAGGTCATTCAGGCTCGGATGATAGTCTTGTAAATTGTCGACTTATTGTGAATTGACAATTTGCTGGACTTGTTTAGGAGTGGATACGCCTTGCCGAGGAGTTGGTTTGCTTTCTTGGCGGAGGCGGTAACCCGATCCTTCCATACTAACCGCTTATCGTAGTGGACGCCCAGGTACTTGATGCTGTTCACGTCTGAGTAGTATTTTATACACCTAACTATTTTCGTAAGTAAGTTTAAGGAAGTAAGACTTGTGTCTTCGATTTTTTCATGTATTTACGAGAAAATTTTTGGTCAATTCGCATTCAAACCCAGAAACATAACTTCGTATACTTATGTAGCACTGATGGTGAAATGTATCTTTTTTGACCGATTTCAATGACAGTTGAGACTTCCGATACAAAGCATCTTTGAGAAAAAGTCTCGCTATGTGCTTTAGTTGAAATCCTTCGACTAAAAGTTTTCCCTGAGGCAGTCTCGCCGTACACGCTCTTGTTAAACAACCTCTATGATTCCTAAACTGTTTCTACTCTAGTGATTAAGTTGGAGATGCCGAACATTGTCATCCTAACCTAGACTGGCTGACGGGCTCTAAAATATATATAAACATGGCATGTTTTGATTTATTTATTCAGTATTCTTGGACCTTTCATATTTTACATATAAGGGCAACGCTTACTGACGGTCTTCGTCCGATAAGCCACTATTAATACAGGCTTTAAATGCTTACAATATAGCGCGACAATTCGGTCAAATGCATAGTGTTGTCATGCTTCCAAAATTTAAAAAATTCAGTGACTTTCTGAATGTCATTGAAAGTCCAATCTAATAAAGTGCATAATTTTGGCTAATAGAGAAGAAAGGCCGGCCTATTTGGCGCAGTGGGCTAAGGAGCCTGCTGTGAATCAGAAGGTTATCGGTTCGATTCCATGTGTCGGCTGCGTGTTTGTGATTTGTCCCATATATGTATATATATATATATATATATATATATATATATATATATATATATATATATATATATATAACAAATAAAGAAAGAAAGCAAAAGTTGCAAAGTGAGTAACATATACAGTTTTCTTCTTGTGATATTTCAATTCCCGGTCGTTATTCGATTCATGTCATTTTATCTCCAAAATAATAGTCCATTATATTAATAGGTTAACTTCTAATATTCTATTTCTCTATTCCTTTCTCTTGTTTTTGCGGGTCCTTTGGTACCGGGTTCTTAGGAATTATTCCCCTCGCTTGCCTCGATTGATCATTCAAGGACGGTCGTTTTTCTATCATTGCCACTGTCTAGTGATTTCCCCTTCCCTCCCTCTTTGAATATTCATGCTTTAATACACCCTTTGGTGAACAAATCTCCTTTCTAAATTAATATTTCAATAATTACATAGAAAAATAAATAAATTAATAATTTAATATAATCTATCCTCCTTTCTTTCTCTTTTTGCTAGCTCTCTCGTTTCCCACCCCTTTTTACCCATAATTCACAGTTGTTTTTGATCCGAATTTCCATATCGGTTTTAAGGTCGTTCAATTAGTAATTTCTTCTTTTCTTTATTTGACCATTTACATATTCTTCAGTGGACCAGTTCTCCTTCCGGTTGTTTACACTTTTCGGTTTAGGTTTTTTCAAAAAAAGTCCCTTTTCTCTGTCAGGTGTATGTCAATCGTTTCGCGCATGGCGCCGGCCACAGGTGGTTGTTTCGAGTGAATTAATTAAAAATTCAGGGTTTTCAAACACATCCCCGTTATAAATTCCATCTTTTTAGCTTTATGTATTAGTTTATAGTGTTTACTTTAATAGATTATTGGTCGTTCTATGTTATAAGCTGATTATGTCCATTCATGTTAACTCAACTTCTCACTATTCATGTGAGTGTTTTTTGTTTTATATTACATCTTACATTTTATTGTATTTTCTACATAAGTTTATTAATAATAACAATAATAATAATTTGAATAATTTAATTTTTGCCCAAGTTTTCTCAGTTAGTAGACTCATTCTCCTTTTTCAGTTTTGGCCCTGAAGAAGGTCCCAACCAAGGACCGAAATATTGGCTTAATGAACATTGTGTGAACGCCCTTTGCCGAGTTCCCCAACAAATTTTATATTTAAGAATGTATATATATATATATATATATATATATATATATATATATATATATATATATATATATATAAAATTATAAAAAATTAAGCTGGCCATTTGGTGTTCACCAGTGCCATGTAACATACAAAAAAAAAAGAGAAGAAAGTAAATAACATTCTATTTATAAGAAAAGGCTGAATGATTTCTAATTTGTACTTTAATAAGTTATATATAAAACCTTCTATTTAAATTACCAATTCTAAGTGACAACACCAGTAGGTATCCACAGCAGGTTTTACAACTAGACAACTTGCGATCATTTAGCTTTTTAGTGATGTTGCACGAAGCTTTGTAGGTATTTTTTTATATAAACAGGAATGCACTTCTATCCAGTGTTTTCTACTTGCCCTTACAACGCTCATTAAAGTTTCCAGTGGATCATTGATTTGGCTGAAAACGATGTTATCAATGACATGTTTGTCTACTGGTTGAATGTTTATAGCGACTATATATTGTTTGATATGCGATAAATATTTTAACAATTTTTTTAGAACCCCAATTCCTACACCCAATGACAGACTGGATAATGTAAAATGGGAACCATTTAACATCAAGACTCAGAAATACCTGGACATCGGCAATAAGTTAACAATGCAGGAAAAGCTTTATGAAAAACGGTATGCAGAATGGGAAAAATTATTTCCCCTGGAAAAAATATGCTAAAATAAAATAAGCGAGAGAGAACATAGCGACGGTGTATACTTTAATTTATGTAATAGTTAAAAATTAAATGGTCATTAGAAAACGTAATACTTTTACAGATTTTTTACATTTTTAAAGTATATTACAATATTATTGTTTAGTCACTTGATAAAAGCCGTATCGGGTATGGAATATTTTTACATTACATACATATACATTGTATAGTTACCCGTATAGGTAAAAAATATGTTGTATTACTACGTCGACCTTGGCAATGAAAATGGCTAATTTAGGCTATAAAGGCAATTTTGAAAAAAAATAATAAAAAAAAAAAAGATATAATGTCATTATGTTTGTATATATTTTGTTTATGTTTAAAATATTAGACGTGTGTGAAAAATAAAATGTTTGTTTTTATGAGTCGGTTATTTTATTTCAAAGTAAAAGATATGTTAAGTCTATAATAAATATTTTCGCAAGGCGGAGAATTTTTTTAAATATTTTGTTTTTAATTTATGGAAAAACCGTTTATTTAAAAAGAGTTCTATTTTTACCATTGGTTTTCCTAACCTTCTACTAAAGTATATATATATATATATATATATATATATATATATATATATATATATATATATATATATATACCACTAAACAACATCTAGAAACTAGACTGAATGACCATAAGTATGATAAGAATAACCCAACAGCTCTATCAAAACACACTCAACAAACCAAACACTTTTTTGATTTTAAAAATACAAGAATCTTAAAAATCAAATTATTTTAAAAGATCAATCCATGAAATGATTTGTATTAATAAAGAGAAAAAACAATATAAACGACAAAAGCGACGTTAGGGGTCTAAGTCATATTTATTTCGGACTCTTCTCATAATAACTCAATAGCAGTTAATAAATAAAAAAAACACATAAACAAACCAAAGAACGACTTTCGTTTCCTATACATGTCTAAAGTTATTTTAAAAAATGTGACCATCTCAGTAATACCTTTTTAAAGAATGTTAAGTGTGCCTTCGTTTCAACCCACACATGGGGGTGTGTTATGTATATTTTTATGTGCATTTTTATTATTTCACCTTCTACATTGTATTACAGGTTTAAGAATTTTATATATTCATAATTAAAAAATTTGTGCATCCTACTGAACATCCAAAACAATCCTGTAAAATCATAAAAAAAGTAAAGAAGGGAGGAAAATGTATATTGATTGAAAATTTCAATTTTTAGATGAACTGAAGAAGCCTACAAATTAGGCGAAATGTTTTCAATAAACTTCTAACTAGAAGGTGATGTAATTTCTCTATCCTTAAAACAAGAGAACCATAAAGCTCAAGAAATTGAATATATATATATATATATATATATATATATATATATATATATACATATATATATATATATATATATATATATATATATACATATATACATATATATATATATATATATATATATATATATATATATATATATATATATATATATATATATAGAAGATAGAGTGAGCTTCGAGCGGCGGTAGCAGCAAGATGACAATATCGAGTAGCAGCAACAGCAAGAGCACTTGAAAATGCCAAATCAGATTTTGGAGAAACGTCATGCAAATTCGTTGTTAGACGAACAGATTGAAAGCGAGAATTTTAATGTATTACATTCCATCATCCGTGAAAACCTCTATTGTAACATATACAGTCAGTCCAAAAAGTCTCCATACACCACCTGCTTTCTGTACTATCTTTCTGTTAGGTTACGTTAACTAATTAATGGGAACTATGAGAAAACATGTTTAAATTAATATTTGAAACATAACCAACGAGAATTAGTATTAAAAACAACTACAGAACATTTTATTTAGAAGTTACATAATTATTATAAAAATGTAAACAAAATTAATGTCAAAAAAGTCTCCATACACTCAAGAACTGCAAACTGCAAAAAACACGTTATAATCAGCCGCATTTGATGCTCGCTAAACTGAAAACAAATGAATAATTTTCGGCCATACTTTATAATCTCGTCACTTGTTGCTAATAATTTTGCAGTGAGTTTTCAGAGTAGTATTAAAAATGAGCGAGAGAAATTGTGAAATTCCATTTCAAGTTCGAAAGATCATAAGTGATTTCTGTAAAGATGGAAAATCGTACAGAAATATAATTTGTTAAAAAGGCGCATGCTACTGTTCAGTACATTGTAAACCAGTCTAAATCAACGGGTTCCTATAAAATTCCACCACGCTCTGGTTGTCCCAAGAAACTGACTCTACGTGAAGACGCCAGTATTGTTAGACAAATTATAGATACCAAGAAAAGTAGACCAAAATTAAAAGAAGAAGTACGGGAGCTATTTTCGAAAATGTTTGTTCACAAACACTGAGAAATTGTTTGCACAGGGCAGGCTATAAGGGGTGTGCAGCCAGAAAAAAGCCGTTAATTTCGAAAGCTAATCACAAAAAGTGGTTAACTTTTGCTATTGAATACGTTACTAAACCTCCTGAATTTTGGGAATCCGTAATCTTTAGTGATTAAACTAAAATAAACCTTTTTGGGTCTGATGGCAGAAACTAAAGTTTGGAGAAAGAAGAATACCGCATTCGATACTAAAAACATTTGTTCCACAGTGAGACAAGGGGGTGGCAGTGTTCTGCTTTGGGGTTGCATGTCCGCTGATGGGGTTGGAAATTTACATTTTATTAATGGTACCATGGATCAGCATCTTTTTCTGAACATTTTGAGAGACAATTTAAGAGAAAGTGTCCAAAAAAGATACATTTTCGAACATGACAACAATTGTTGTATACCAGCATTAACTGTTCTTCGATCCTCTCAAGCAATGGTTGCAATATGTACAGTATATGTACAGTATAACCAAAGAGACAAGCAACCATTATCTTGGAAGTACTTTGCGAACTAATCAGTTTTGTTGGATTCGGTTTATCTTGGAACACCCAACCATTTGGTTTCCAGCTTGTACGAATATATTCAAGTTTCATCTTAGATGTCATACACGGATTTTGCATGTTCTCGGTCGAATTTTTTGAGCATTTCCTTATACTAATTGACACAAGCCTGTTTTGAAGTTTCCGTCGAACTATGCGGAATTCATCGGAAGCAGATCAGTTTCACAGCTAAATGTTCATGCAAAATCGAATGTACTGCAATCTTCTATATGGCTAAGGATGCCTCTATTTCACAGTAAGTCACATGCCGAGCCTCTTCAATCATGTCATCAAAAGTTAAACGAAGCAATTCGAGGCATTGTTATTGGGTTAGGCCGTTACTAAAATCGTTTTTTTTTGGGTCTAGCACACGTGCTAGCGCTACAGGAGCGACACGTGTGCGGAAAAAGTGATTCACGTTGTTCTTGAATCGCTCTAAATTGTACTCGGTGGGAAACACAGTCCTGGGTAAGCCATTCCAAAGGGATGATGTTCTCCATATAAAAGACTGCTTGAAAAGCATTGTACGAGGAATAACAAGCTGAACCTCATACGGATGTGAAGTATCAGCGCGAAGTGTACTTCTAACATGGACCGCTCTGGGAAGAACTAAGCTGGCTACATCCTTCGAACACTCTCCATGAAAATACTTGTAGAATAAACTCAAGTCGCCAACAGTTCTTCGATGTTCCAGCGAATCAAGGCCGCTGGTCAGTTCTGGGTCTCCAATCAGACGAACAGCCCTTCTCTGAACAGAATCCAACAAATGCAGTGTATGTGTGCGAGCGCAGCCCCAAATATGGGAGTAGTATTCCAAAGTTGGTCGAATTTGAACTTTGTAAAGAATTAACAGTTGTTGTGGAGTGTAAAGCTTTCTAGTTCGAAATAATATTCCCAACTTTTGAGAAGCTCTCCTTGCTATGCCTGCAACATGTTCAAGCCAGGACATATTTACTCTCAAATTAACGCCCAACAAATTGAGTGACGATGCTAGGGGAATGGAGTGGCCCGACATAACTATGTCGGTTCAGCAACGTTAACTTTTTTAGAAAAAACTTCCGCCTGGGTTTTTTGTAGCGTTAAATTCCACTTGGTTACTGTCACTCCAAGATAGAATTTCATCCAGGTCTTTGTTAAGTTGAATGACTTCCTGCTGTCTGCGGATATTCGCCTGAGCAGCCAATGTCCGAGCGTTCAAAGTGAATGAAGAGATAAGCGTACTGTCATCTGCAACGCTGTAGACTGGATTCCCGGTATTTTCTAGCAGATCGTTAATGTAAATGCGAAAGAGAGTAGGAGACAGTATGGAGCCTTGGGGCACACCGTCGCCGGCGTTAACAGTAAAGGTGTTAGAAAGAAATCCGTCGACTGCGACTCGTAAAGAACGCTCTCTGAGGAAACATGAGAGCCACAAACAGATTTTCAGACTTACCATAAGAGCGTAGCTTAGCCAACAGTCCATCGTGCCAAACACGGTCGAATGCCTTGGATATTTCAAGAGCAGCCGCGCGAGATTCTCCGAAGTGTCCAATTGTGTTGTTCCAAACATGTGTTACATAAGTCAGAAGATCTCCTGTTGATCTGTGTTTACGAAAGCCATATTGGTGATCGCTAATAATGTTGAATTCCTCAAGGTATTTTAGAAAATGCTGATTGACAGCCTTTTCCATGACTTTCGATATTATTGAAAGCAGTGCGACTGGTCGGTAGTTGTTTGGCAAGGTCTTCTCTCTGTAGGATAGGTTGAAAAGTCTACAGAAAACTGGTGTTAGTTCCCTTGCATAATTTTTGAGAACTATGGCAGGTATTCCGTCAGCGCCAGAAGCTTTTTTGGTGTCTAGCTTCATTAAAATACGTTTTATGATACGTAAAAAATTATCCAACGAAAACCTTCTCGTGAAATTTCCATTTGTTTACAAAACTTTTTTTTACACGCTCACCGTAAAAAAACAATTCGGCCAATGTCAAATTTTATAACAATGGTAAGTCACATCGCAATAGCGCCATCTACTGGTCGTTTGTAAAGACTTAAAAGCCGCCCTCGTACGACTGCTCATTACATTTTTGTAAGAATAAGTTCTAGGTGATTATTCTCGGTACTATACAAAATACTCACTAAAATTATAACATATAGATTAACGAATAAATTGGACAGTTATCAACCACGTGAAAAGTGAGATTTATACGGGAATACAGCACTTTGGATAATCTTCAAACAATTAGATTACTACTGGAAGAAGCAAATGAATACAAGGTTACCTTGTGGATAGCAATGATTGACTATGAAAAAGCATTTCATTCAGTAGAAATATGGGCAGCCCTTAACGCCTTAAGTAACAGCAGCGTCGATGAAAGATACATAACTCTTCTTGAATACATATACAAAAATGCCACTTCACAAATAATGCTTAAAAAAAAAAACAAATAAAATCAAAATTAAAAGAGGAATTAGACAAGGTGACTCGATATCTCCACAGCTGTTCACGTTGATTTTAGAAGACATATTCAAATTGGTAAAGGGGGAAAATAAAGGAATACTAATGGACGGTGAACGATTAAATCACTTAAGGTTCGCAAATGATGTCACTCTGACTCTGAATTAAATAACAAGAAATAACAAGAGCTAGAGAAATAAATCTAAAAATAAACTTCACCAAAACCAAATATTTGAACAACGAAAGCGAAGATAACAGCCAAGAACTATTAATAGAAGATGAAAGAATAGGAAAGGTGCAAACATTCATATATTTAGGACAAAAAATCGAAATATAAAAAAATAATTTAAAAGTTGACTTGGATAGAAGAGTCTCGTTAGCTTGGTCTGCGTTCGGAAGGTTACAATCTACATTTAAATTGAACATCCCAAATACAATAAAAGCCAGAGAATTCGATCAATATGTACTGCCGGTGGCAGTACACATTGATCGAATGGCACTGAAACGTGGGCTTTAAATGAAAGTATAATAAATAAACTCCAGGTAACCCAAAGAGCAATGGAGAGGAAAATGCTCAATATTAGACTCCAAGATTGTATTCCTAACATCGAGATTGGAAAAGATCAAAGGTGACAGATATAGTACAACAAATATGTATATTAAGGTGGAATTGGGCGTTGCATATCGTAAAGATGAATGATAACAGATGGAAACGCCGTATAGTTGAATGGAGACCTAGAGAACACAAAAGATGCAGAAGTAGACCACAGACAAGATGAACGGACGACATAAAAAGATTAGCAGAACACGATTGGATGCAAAAAGCAAACAACAAAGCTCATTGGAGACAACTTGGGGAGGCTTACATCCGACTATGGATGGAATAGGCTAATGATGATGATGATGATAATTATTCTCCTGAAAAGTCTTACCTAGTGTGTGCGAGAACTAAACAGCTACCACACGGAATTTATAAGAAAGAAAGATCAGGTTACGCAATTGCACTGCCTCGTATGGTTTCGAAGATTTTCGCAATTGGAATTGCAAAAAATGCAATTTTGATGGTACTTTGTATAGATACAATCTAAGTTTTAAATAAGATAAGACACTTGACATTGTATGCAAATTAGAACTAAACCATCACATAATAAGAACAATTAATTAGTTTATATTGTATAATTTTTAAATTACTTATTCCCAATTTTAGCTGTTGCACTTAGCAGTGATCGTCAACTCCCCGTGTCGAGAGTGCAACCTCCAGCCTTACTTATAAGAAGAGAGATTCAATATATCGAAAAGTGGTATTGAGGTTTCACATTTATTTTAAAATTTATTTCAATATTCTAGTTGGATTTTGTATTTAAATAAATATTCATTAAGTCCGTGTTATTTGTTTTATTTGATTGTTATCAACTGGTAAAATTGTCTGAAGCTACTCAAGATTTTTTTTACAAATTATTCAGAACAATTAATTAGTATTATATTACGAGGCGTATTCGAAAATTAAGGGCCGTTTATATTCAAATATTGGCGGGTCTGAACAAAGTTGTACACATGCAGCACCATCTATTGATTGTTTCTAAAGTCACTGAAGTTATTCTTTTAATTCAGTAGTCATTTGCCTATCGCTGAATGCAGACAACACTATCCGCTTGTTGCGAAGTGCGTGTTGTGATTCGATTTTTGCGTGAAAAAGGATCATCTGCTGCGCAAATTTATCGGGAGTTGCGACTAGTTAATGGATCTACAGTAATAAGTGTAGGAAAGGTTTAACAATGGTGTCGAGATTTCAAAAATGGCCGCACAAATGTGCATAAGGAAGAGTGGAGTGGAAGGCCCAGTATCCAGACCGATGAAATCATTCAACAAGTGGACCAAAAGCTGCAGTTTGATCGACGATTTTACTTGGAACAGTGGCTTGAAGGACAACGGTTTTAAAAACGAAGAAGAACTTAAGACAGCCGTTGTCAACTGGTTCAATTCCCAGGCAGAAAACTTCTATGCAGAGGGATTAAAGAAGCTGGTACAGCGTTATGAAAAGTGCTTAAAAGTAAACGGCGATTATGTGGAAAAGCGAAACATGTTTGTAGATAAGTAAAACCGTCCTTAAAAACTTTTTCTAAAAAATATATATTTTTTTATGACCAAACGACAATTATTTTCGAATACGCCTCGTAAATATTATATTAGATAATTTTATCACGTATATTTAAACTATGAACTTAGAGACTGCACGTGGAGTTGCAACTGACGGAAATGAAAATTACTAAGTAATTGTAGGTGCATACACTACGGAATTTATCAAATTCGAATATTTAATGTTTCATCTCCAAATTACATATAATTTCGACTGTCTCACCTTACATTAAACCTTTAATGTAATTAAACAAAATACCCTCAGGACCATTTCGTAAACGGATTCCTTTTTTGCAGAAAAAATGCTCACTCGGGACGACCCCTAAGTCAAAAATTATATTGTACCGTCTTATGTTAGTAGAGCGCGGGAAGAAGGGTGTCACCAACAAAATTCTTTGTTGAAAGGAAGTGCCTCTTTAGGAATGTTTGGGAACCACTGGTTTAAATAATAATATATACTTATTTTTAAATAAGTAACATCTAATCAGTATTATTTTTGCTGTTGCTATAAAAACAAAATTATCTGTTAAACAGAATTTTAGCAGTTAATATAATGGCATTGAAAATGTCTTCCTGGAAATACTAAAAATGCATTATACATATGTATATAATAAAAAACATGAATTATATGGTTTAATCTTAAGTGGTTAAGAAAACCCCAGTAATAAATATAGAGTAAACTAAGTAAATAGTTACACTAAAAATAGTTTCTTCTTGTATATATTATTCCCTGCACAAGCGTTACTAGAGAAAACAGGATCGTGTTTCTAAACACTTTTAAGAGTATCCAAAAAGGAATGAAGTCCCAAATTTTTTTCAGAGGCTTGTTAAGACGCTAGAACTTACCAAGTTAGAGCTTCTAATAACCATATTTTGAGAAACGTCTCCGATAGAGAAGTCATTAATTAGTTTTTCCACACTGCTAATTGTATAAAGATTTTTATATTCGGCAGATTTTTATGCGCCTTCAATAAAATATTTACTTGCGATCTCATTAAACCCCTCCTTAAAGCGGCCCCATAGACGGTCAATATTATTGTGCAATATGGACTGCACAATATTTTGACAGCTGCCCATAGATGTTCAATATTATTGCACAATAATTGGGTTTGTACAATAAATAGAATCACATGGAGGCGATATTGATGGCTGTGCAATATTTTGCACAATCACCAGTACAGACGTACAATGTGCTTGGCAATATTGTCAGTCCCCGCCGGTATTGTGAAGTGAAGTCATGTTGAGTGACACTTAACTCTGTTGTTTAATTGCTGTGGGCGTTATAAGTGGGAAAAAAAAAAAGAAAAAGAAGATACGAAGGAAATGGGCTAAACAGTGGTTTATTGATAGAGAGAAGTACACCCACAAAAAAATTACTCAATGAACTCAGAATGTGTAAACCGAATGATTTTCGCAACTCTTTACGCATGGACGGTGAATTATTGGATGAACTCCTTGCTTTGGTTATTCCTAAAATCGAGAAACAGGACACTGCCATACGCAATGCTATTCCTGCAAAATCAACGTTTGTCTATAATCTCACGGTATCTCGCCTCAGTCAGTAGATTGCATTGTTATGGAAACTTGCACTGCTCTGATCAACTGCCTTAAGGAATACGTAAATGTAAGCACTTTATTTGACAAAATTTATTTATTTTGACATTGATATATTTGACATTTATATTGACAATTTATTGAAGCAATTTGTTTGACAACTTATTTGGCGTGAATTTGGAAAATAACTGGAAAATAACTTCATTATTGAAAAGTAGCAAAATAGGTGCTTGTGTTTTGCGAAGAGGATTCTGTCGTAGAATCATACTGGAGGGATATGGAGAGGGATTGTAGGGAGAGACTGAACACTGTATGGGGTGGACGCACGTGTGGCGTTAATTTCCACCAAACTATGATGTAAGGTCCCCATTTGTCCCTCGAATATAATATCATTGATGGCCTTCTTTGCAAACAACTGCTGTTGCGAATCCATTTTTCGGAGTTCGACTGCCCAAGCTGCAGCTATTTTATCGTAGTTATCTGGTGGTTGCTCAAGGCGCTTGCAAGCTAGTTTCACCAACTCCTCATGCGGATCTCCTTTTTTGTCCTTTTTCTTGGGAGGTCCATTTTGAGCCTGGAAAAAAATGAAAACCATAAAATTTTCTATCGCCTTAAAATATTTTTATTTTCTGTTTTGCAGACCAAAGTCAGAAGAAGAATGGGAAGAAATTGCGCGAGATTTCAATGATCAGTGGAATTTTCCAAACTGCCTGGGAGCGATTGATGGAAAACATATTGCAATAAAGAAACCCTACAAATCAGGAGCACTTTACTTAAACTATAAAAAATTCTTCAGTATTGTGATGATGACAGCAGCAAATGCGAATTATGAGTTCATCATGGTTGATGTGGGCATCAATGGGCAAATGTCAGACGGCGGTGTACTTAGTTACACGAAGTTCGGGAAAGTACTTTCACATAATACAATTGGAATTCCGGAACTTGCACAACTGCCGAAATTAAAGTCAGTTCAAGATAGCCGTAAGTCAACTGATTACAACAGCAAAATAGATTTGGGTGAGTAGTTTTCAATTTATTGTCATACAGACAGGAGAAATAATATGATGTGACAGTACTTACGGCCAATAATGGTAAGATACAACGAATTGTACCTGTTGTTGGCAATTTGCTAACTACTCCGTCGGCATGTATAGCTGCAGTAAACCAACATCCCATGGAGTACCCAGTACGAAGTATGCATGCCTTTGGTACAATGCTTTGTATCTTACCATATGTATAAATATATATATATATATATATATATATATATATATATATATATATATATATACATATATATATATATATGTATATATGTATATATGTATATATGTATATATGTATATATATATATATATATATATATATATATATATATATATATATATATATATATATATATATATATCTTTCGTTTTTCTCTTTCTGTGGAGTTCTTATCAGCTTTTTACTCTTCTTGAATAATCCCATTGGCTCTTCTTTTTCTTCGACTCTTCCTCTTTTCGAGTCTCCTGAGGTATAATCATCGCTATCCATTGTTCTTTCTGTTATAAAAACTTTACGTGTGTTCCTCTTATATTCCATTTTCAAACACGGGAGAAAAAGAAAAAAAACTGTTGTTTATACTTCTTATCACCGTAAACAGGAAAACGATCAAGGTCGTCGCCTCTCGTTTCGTTAGCTTCATACAATTTCACAAAATTATTCTCATAAACCTCCAAATTTTTTACTTATTGTCTTAATTCTAACACTACACTCTGCTTTATTTCTAATCCCTCTCGTTTGCAATCGACGAAATAATTAAATAGATTGAAACACTACCGTAATAATGCTCGTTGAACAAGTTAACTATTGACGGGAGTTCGATTCACGTGTACACACTTCGCAATCCGAAACTCAACTCAATATATATATATATATATATATATATATATATATATATATATATATATATATATATATATATATATATATATATATATATATATATATACAGGGTGCCCCATATGTATGGAATAATGATTTCACAGCATTTATTAATCAGGATATCAAAAAATGTTTAAATAAAAATTATAGGGTGTTATACGGCGCATATGCTGCCGTTGACATTAAAATGTTTTGAACTGTCAGTTCGAAGAAATTACGCCATCTTGATTTTTTTCAAACGGAAAGCCCTATATATTATTCTATTTTTGAGTCCTACTAAAAATTCTAAATATTATTTGTCTAACATACCATATATCTAAATTAAGCTGTTTTGGAATTATTGATATTTGAAATTAAGATCAAATTAAAAAAAAAAATTAAGCTGGCTTGTGTCAAACATTTACTGTCAGGAAAAGAATTAACGCGTCAAAAAATGATTTATGGACGAAAAAGTTTATTGCTGCATTTTCTGAAACTGCAGTTTGCTTAATTAATTAACTTTTGGAAGTCCACATTCAGAACGATACATAACGTGACCTAATTGTCTAAATCGTTTTAATGTTAACTACGGATTAGTTAATAGGTTCTCGATTAGGTTATCCTGCGTTAAAAAGATCACACACCTCCTGTTGTGTTCCCCTACGGTCTCCGTAACCAACCATCATTAACAAAGTGATTCTTTCAGTTTCTGTTAAATGTACCATTACGAATATTACGCTCAAATTGCAGTTTCACAAAATGCGGCAATAAATGTTTTCGTCAATAAATCATAAGTCGTTACCTGACAGTAAATGTTTGATAAACGCCAACTTAAAAAAAAATTTGATCCTCTCTTTCAAATATCAATAATTCCAAAACAGTGCAATTTAGACATGTATGTTAAATAAATAATATCTAGAATTTTTAGTAAGACTCAAAAATAAAATAATATACAGAGCTCTTCATTTAAAAAAATTTCTTTAAACTGACAGTTCAAAACATTTTATTGTCAACGTCAGCATGTGCGCCGTTTAGCACCCTATAACTTTTATTTAAACATTTTTTTGATACACTGATTAACAAATACTGTATATATATATATATACGTATATATATACGTATATATATATATATATATATATATATATATATATATATATATATATATATATACGTATATATATATATATATATATATATATATATATATATATATATATATATATATATATATATATACATATATATACGAAATAATATATGGAACGTAACAAAACAAAACTGTAAGGAATAAGTTCAAAACTTTTGATTTTCATGCCTGATGCCATGATTACAAGTGTCTAACTTTAAAACGGGTTCCATATAGCAACTAGAGCTTTAAAACTTTACAAAACCATTAAATGTCTATTAAGATAAACAGAAATTCATTTTCATTTATAACTAAATCGATAAAAATTAAATATTTTGCTATAATTCAAAAACTACTATATTTTCTACCAGTTCTAGGGCCTTCATTGTGAATTTTTATGTTATTTTCTCCTGAAAGCGTTATTTGGGGATATTTACAATAAGCAATACTAATTGGTGGACCACAAATAGCGACTGGATAGTTAAATGTTTTAGATTCCAGGGCAACTGGACTGGATCTAACATTTAGACCACTAAGTGTATTTGGCTGTAAGTATGAAAATATAGCAGAAAGGCAGAAATTTCGAAATTAGGACTACAACTATAAATAAGAACTGCTATTAAAAAAATTCTATTTTTGAAAGGTAAAACCAACGTAGGGATTCGATTAATTGTAAATTATTGAATATATAACATACGTACACGAATATATTTTAAAAATCAGAGAGCTATACTGAATTTTAATTTTGTTCATTTGCGAAGTTTTCTCATTTTTGACACACAATTTCAGAATTTTGTTGTTCTTGAAGGAAAACGTATTCTCTAATTTTATTTTTAGGTTATAGTACAGAGAGTTCTAATAATATCTGGTTTTCTAAAGTTCTAGTTCATAATCTAAATACAAATCTTAGACAGGCATTTCTACTAAACATGACTCAAACGAAGATATTTAGTGATAGGACTAATACTTTTTAAGCGAAAGAAATGTCAAACAAATCATAAGTTCCTTTTTTAAAAAAAAAATCTGTAAGCATATAAAAGTGTCCAATCTAAATTGGGAAATAACTGACCAGGAAAATTTGATAAATTCATATAATCATAATTTAAATTTCATAACAACTAAAAAGATAGACCATTTTATTACCATCTCAATATGTCTTTTTTGTCATACAAATTTAATTTTTCTTAGTCCACTCTATACGACAAAAACCGTGCGGTTGACCGTATTAAATAAATGGAAAATACGTCTTGAAACTAATAACAATAACAATACGTTTATGTGCTAAACATGTAAATTAAAGAAGGAATTAAGTAGGTACTGTATATAAATTAGATTACAGAAAGAAAACAGAAGACTTTTTATTTAACTTAGTAACTTATAATTTAACTTAACTTAATACTACCTATTAAATTATCAATCCAATATTGAAACAGCAGATATTCTTTTCGGTGCAACCTAATTTAATAATTTGTTTAGTGGATTCTCTATGAGTAAGTACTAATTTTTTATTTATTTATTTTTTTTTTTCGTTTCTGCAACATAAAAGGATTTTAGGATAATTAGTAAAGTCATTAATATATAACTTCCCTCAGAAACACCTAGTTTTAAAATGGATACCGAATTTGAGTCAATGTTTACCATTCCAATTCGATATTTTAATCACAAAAAAGTTTAGTACACGATAGAGGCTTCTGTTAAAATTAAAGGTAATAAAAAATTATTATAATACCTCTGCGAAGCGCGAAAATGACCTGTTACATTAGATATAAGAAGTAACCTCATTTAACCTCCTCACGCAAACCTTTAGACCATTCTTTTCTTCTTTAGCCCGTCACCGTCCACTCCTGAACGTAGGCCTCCTCCATCCCTTTCTATGCGCTGAGGTCCTGGGCGCATGGAAAGGGATGGATGCATGCAGGTGTATCCACGATGCACCCACATGCCTCGTTATATTATCCCGCGATCGAAGTTAGGACGTCTTGCACTCTGTGCAGATATTCTTGGACGTCAACACAGAAGCCGATTGGTCCATTTGTCGTTAGGGCTTCGAGCTGTATGTCCGGCCCACTGCCATTTTAATCTTGCTGTTCTCTTGATTACATCGGTGACCCTAGTCCTGGCTCTGATGCCCTCATTCCTTACTCAGTCCCTTAGGCTCACGCCGAGCATCGTTCTCTCCATCGATCTCTGCGGTGTTTTCAATTTGTTAGCACTTCTTTGAGACAAAGCCACTGTCTCAATAGCGTAAGTCATCTCTGGCAGTATGCACGTATCAAATACTCTCCTCCTCAGGTTGATGAGTTATTCTTCAGAAGATGATTCAACAGTCCGAATGCAGTCCAGGCTAAGCCTACTTTTTGGCCGATCTCTGAAGCTTGGTTCTGCCGTCCAAGTGCCATCCCACGTCCCAGATATACATATTCGTTTACCATCTCCATGTTTGCATTGTCAACATAAACTTGACCAGGAGCCCGCGCGACTTGTTTATGCCCAGACATATTTGCTCCCATAACCCCCAGTCACTTGAGTGACGATGCTAGAGTAATGAAGAATCCCAAACGAACTATGTCTAGTTCTCCAACGTTTACTTTTTTAAAAAAAAAACTGCCGCTTAAGTTTTTGTAGCGTTAAATTCTACTTGGTTATTGTCACCCCAAGATAGAATTCCTTCCAGGTCTTTAAGTTGAACGACTTCCTAATGTCTACGAATATTTATATAAATAGCCGATGTTCTAGCGTTCAAAGTGAACTAAGAAATAAGTGTACTGTCATCTGCAAAGCTGTAGATGGATTTCTGGTCTTTTCCTGCAGATCATTAATCTAAATGAGAAAGAGAGTAGGAGACAGTATGGAGCCTTGGGGCATACCGCCGTTGATAGTGAAAGTATTCAAAAGAAATCTGGCTAGTGCCACTTGTAAAAAGCGGTCTCTCGTTCAGGCATACCATAAGAACGTAACTTAGCCAGAAATCCATCATGCCAAATATGTTCGAATGCCTTGGATATATCAAGTGCAACCGCTTGAGATTGCGTTGTTCCATAGAAGTGTTACATAAGATAGATCTCCTGTTGATCTTTGCTTACGCAAGTCATATTGATTATCGCCAATAACATACATATTCAAGATATTCTAGAAGATGTTGATTCTTAGCCTTTTCCACGAATTTTAATAAAATCGACTGGTCGGCAGTTGTTTGGTGAAGTCTTTTTGGCTTTTTTGAGCTGAAGTATAGTACATTTCCAGTAGGAAGGAAATATCTCCTTTCTATAGGATAAGTTGAAAATTCTACTGGTTAGTTCTCTCGTGTATTTTTTGAGTACTATGACAGGTATTTCAACAGCACCAGGAGCTTTTTTTTGGTATCTAGCTTGATTAAAATACTTTATCTGATACGCTGTATGGAGACAATATCGGGTATCTTTGACGGCACTACGGGAACAGTGAACTTTTGCAGCAAGTTTTGTTCCAATAGTTTTATCTGGCAGTGTGTGAGTAGCGGTATAGTGAATTTGGTAAAATATTGACTAATGGCATTAGCGACTGACCAAAGGGACCTGGAATTGTTGAGGAGTTATTTTTTAATTCGTTATTGTGTGCCTCCTTGATTTCGTTGATAATTTCTTTGTATTTGTTCCGGGTACAACCAAAAATGTTACGATTTATGACGTTAAGATTTTCACGCCATTGTCGGTAGGCAAGACGTTTAGAAGCAACAGCTTCTTAGCATTTTCGGTCGAACCAAAGCTTGCCGTTGGAAGGGCACTTCTCCAAAAAAGGGATGTAATCTTCCATACCAGCAAAAATGACTTCGAAAACCTCCTTAGCGCAGTCAGATGAGTCATCGGATCTAAAACGTCTAACCAAGAGAAAGTTCCAAAATATTTCATGAATTCTTCGCATTTAGTAGATTTGTAGTGCCAAATTTTGCGCGGTTTAGGCGCCTCTCTGCCACTAATCCGTAGGATACTTGATGTCGAAAGTAGTTTATGCTCGGAAGAACCTAATGAAGGATTTGCGGTAACAGTGTGAATCTCTGAACCGGTGATTAAAAACAGATCAAGACTGGCAAACTCTCCATCTCGATCAGGGATCCGTATTGGTTCATTGATTGGTGAAATTACAACTGACAGAATGATTCTGCTTCACGCCCTTGTTCGTTGGTCGTATTTGAATACTGAAGCCAGTTGATATTGTAAACATTAAAGTCGCCCAGGATGCCAATTTTGGCACTTGGATAATTAATTTCTAAATGATCGACGGTGCCTGCAAGAAAAGTGAAAACCGAATGAAAACTTGGTGGTCGATAGAGGCAGTAAATAACCCTGTGATTTGTTGAGCCGTTATTTTTAACCACATGACATCAAAGTTTCGGGGCTTCAGAGCCTCTTCTCTTTGGCAAAAGAAATCGCTTCTTATAAAAAGACAGATTCCAAAGTTACGCCTAAATCGAAAATAAAAATGGTATCCAGGATAGAGAAAGTTTATCGTGTTGTTCGGTGAACTGACCTTGACGTATTTGACTTTGGAATTTTTTGACCCTGAGAGCTTTATCATCTATTTTCGCCACAGTGAATCCGAAGACATCGGCGCAGTCAGGAAACATTAAGCAACTTCACGAAACCTAAGCCATTGCGATGATATCACACTGGACTATGCCTTGTTAGATCTGGGCATCTACTATCTAACTTGTTCTTTTAGTCGCCTTCTACGACAAGCAGAACGTATCGGGGGTGCTATTCTATCCAGCACCCCCACGGAATGTATAAATATAAATAATTATGCTTAAAATAGGCGCAATTTCTAGCTAAAAATTATTCTCATAATACTATTGAAACTATACAATATTTATCGACCCCCCCCTCTCTTTCCCCCTTTCCTTGAAGCGACATCTTTTAAAAACCACAGGCTCCTTTTCTACTTAAATTGTTATATGCGTACCAAATTTGAAATCTGAAATTCGCTTCGTTCAAAAGTTATCAGGTCAACAGCCAGACAGACGAGTTTTTTCGTGATCTAGGGTACCTTGTAGGTTAAATCTTTTAAGAATACAAGTCTTCTCTTTACGAGTGGAGGGAAAATGAACCGCTTGTACCAAAAGCTTTTACTTCAATATAGATGATAACCAACCTATTAGACAGTAGTCACGAAACTGTGTCAGAATTAATATTTGTTCCAAAAAACTGCAGCAAACTATTTTGTTTTTAAACGACACAAATATCTAACGTCCGTAAAATGATTAATAATCTATTTTTATAGTTATCTCAATCTCTTCTACATATTATTTCTGTTGAAATTGGAAATACTGAAAAAGCTTACTGCAATAGAAGTATATTACAATATGTTATATACGCAACTACCTTATCCCATTTCTTCCATAACATATATAAAATGCAACGTCTCTCTGTCTGTCTGTCTGTCTGTCTGTCCGTCCGTTAGTGCGCCTATCACTGAAGAACCACTTATCCGATTTACGTACTTTTTTTTTTTAAAACATACATATGTTCTCTGGCCAGGTTATAGGCTATATTTTATTACGATAGGTAGCATAAGGAATGAGCAGTGACGTAAAATAGTGAATGATGTCAAAAATAAGTTTGCTGCTAGCGCGTGCCTTTGCAATACACAGCCTAAACCATTAAATATGGAACAATATTATGTAGCAAAGAATATCTGTAATGTATAACCTATAATATATATAATGCAATGTCTCTCTGTCTGTCTGTCTGTCTGTCCATTAGTGCTTTTATCACGCGGGAACCACTTATCCGATTTACCTGTCTTTTTTTAAATTCATACATATATTCTTTGGCCAGGTTATGTAATAATAATAATCTATATCTATAATATATATAAAATGCAATGTTTGTCTGTCTGTCTGTCTGTCCGTTAATGCGCTTATCCCTCGAGAACCACTTATCCGATTTACGTAATTTTTTTAAATTCATACATATGTTCTCTGACCAGGTTATAGGTATATATTTTATTACATCTATAATATATATAAAATGCAACGTATCTCTGTTTGTCTGTCTGTCCGTTAGTGCGCTTATCACTGGAGAACCACTTATCCGATTTTCGTACTTTTTTTTTTAAAACATGTATATATTCCATTAAATATGGAACAATATTATGTAGCAGAGAATAACTACAATATATATAAAATGCAATGTCTCTCTGTCCGTCCGTCTGTCTGTCTGTCTGTCCGTTCGTTAGTGTGCTTATCACTGAAGAATCCGATTTACGTGCTTTTTTTTAAACATACATATGTTCTCTGGCCAGGTTATAGGATATATTTTATTAGGTGACATAAGGAATAAGCAGTGACGATAATAGTAAATCAAGTCGGAGAAAAGTTTGCCGCTAGCGCGTTCTCTTGCAATACACTCCCTAAAGCATTAAATATGGAACAATATCATGTAGCAAAGAATACAATATATATAAAATGCAACGTCTCTCTGTCTGTCTGTCTGTCCGTTAGTGCGCTTATCACTCGAGAACCTCTTATCCGATTTACGTGTTTTATATAAATTTATACATATGTTGTATATAATTCGATATAAGCCTAGATAATGGGAGATAAGGTGAAATAATGGGAGGTAAGGAGAAATAATGAGAGATAAATCGAGATAAGCCTCGATAATGGGAGATAAGGTGAGATAATGGGAGATAAGTATAAATAATGGGAGATAAGGAGAGATAATGGGAGATAAGCAGAGATAAGTTTAGATAATGGGAGTTATGGTGAGATAATGGGAGATAAGGAGAAATAATGGGAGATAAGTCGAGATAAGCCTAGATAATGGGAAATAAGGTGAGATAATGAGAGATAAGGAGAAACAATGGGAGATGAGCAGAGATAAGCCTAGATAATGGAAATTATGTAGAGATAATGGGAAATAAGGAGAAATATTGAGAAATAAGGAGAAATATTGGGGGATAAGGAGAAATAATGGGAGATATTTTATTACGTCGGGTAACATAAGGAATAAGCAGTGACGATAGTAGTGAATCAAGTCCACGCGAGCGGAGCCGCTGGCCCGGCTAGTTTACTCCATATACCTTACACACAGGTCTGCGAAATAAAATTTTTTAAAAGTTGAACGTAATATAAAATGATATTCGTAAATTTAACATCACGTTACATTTAGCAGATTTAGATGACACGGTGTTTGAATGAAAATAGCCGAAAACTACAAAATAAATTTAATAATACTATATATTTATCTAAAATTTAAATTATTCGATTAAAATTAAAATAAAACACAAATCAATACAATATATGAAGAATCAATGATGTCGCTGTTTTTTTGAGAAAAAGTTTCGTTTCGTTGGTTTCCATTTAAGAATTTTATCTTCATCTCTATGGATCATCTAAAAATAGTCTGCCATCATTCTGAGGTCCCAACGGCCTTGATATCGTCTTCCCATCTCTTTTATATCTTATTCCCTTATTCCTCACTGTAGTCTCCTAGATTTTGTGGGAAATGATCCATGTGCGAATTTAAAAAGTGAAATTTCAGATTCATATTACACCTTATTAGTGTTCCGTACGGAACACTTATAAGATAACTTCGGTGTCTGTCTATTCGTCTGTCTGTCTGTCCATCTGTCTGTCTGTCTGTCACACCCGATTTTCTCCGAAACTATTTGACATAGAAAGCTGAAATTTGATAATAATATAGGAATTGATAGCCTCATCAGAGCCATGTCGTTTTGAAAGTTAAATTTTGGGGGCTAGTTTTGGAAGGTGAAATCGGAAGTGAAAAAAAAAATTTTACTAGGTCATCGAGTGTGGTGTCAAATGAAATCTTGTGAAAACACGAGTAAAAAATAGATATATAATGTAATACTTGCTCACACTTTTCTATGTATTATTTTTAAAAAATTGCAAAAAATCTCAAAAAGTACTGATCAAAAAATTTTGAAAAAATCCTGGAATATTCTCCACGGGGTGTAGATTAAACGAAAATTATCACAAGTGCATTACCTTTAATAAATTATCTGGTGTATAAAAAAAAATTCAAGGTCATCAGTTTTCAGATTGGAAACAAACTTTGTTGAAAACTCAGTTGGGGTGTGTTTTGTGAATTCACTGATCATTTTATACCTCCATAATAAATTTTTTTATTTTAAAAGCAATCAACGTACGGAACACTAATTGCGCAAGTTCAACTTGCCCTTGGCCTTTTTTTTATAGTTGTTTAACATTTCTTGGACAATATTTTTATAATTAGGATCTTTTGTGTTGCCTAAAAATTTGGAAACAACATTTTTTAAAAGAATTCCAGGCATTTTTTTCTGAGTTTGTTATGACCTTCTCCAAGTCTGCATCCTTGATTAGTTTCCCGATGTCAGGTCCTGTGAATATGCCCTCCTTCAACTTTGCATTAGATGAACTAGGGAAACATGAAGAGAGATACTTGAAAGTATTTCCAACTTTTGGTAATGCCTTTACAAACTATTTAATCAAACCAAGTTTGATGTGAAATGATGGAAGCAATACTTTCTCGGAATCTATCATATATTCAGATTAATGACATTCTCTACTTGCACTTCCAATTTTTTTTTTAATCGGCTAATCTAATTTTTCTCAATGTAAATTCTTTGGCCTTCTATTCCACTCACAAGTATAAAATAAGAATTTGTATAGCTATGCTGTTGACCAAGAAACATGCAGATGATTTTTAAGTCATCACAAATTAGCCATTGTGTTCTGTGTCTTATTTTCTCCAAACTATTTTTTAAGTTAGCCGAAGTTTCTTTAAGATAGACTGAATGTGCTATAGATATTGATGCAAATTTATTGCTAATTTGCAAAAGGACAGTTTTCAATCTTATTTTTGAAGAATTCATAAAAAGTCGCCATTCTTGTGCGTTGTATTCGATGGCAAATTTGCATACTAAACCGCCTGTATCACAGGAAAAAAAATAAATTTTCCATACCGTACGAATTCTTCTTTTCTGCTTCGATACCAACAAAATTTCGCATCAGGATCTTATAAATTGTTTTCGTTTAGACGAGAACAGAGAAATTCCACTATATCTTTAGGTAATCCAAGATCCCTTACCAAGTCATTTAGTCCTGTCTGTTTGAAAGATCGGGGCTCATTCATGAGGTTGAAACTTTCACCACTACTTGAATAATCGCTGATTTCTGACGTTTGTGATAAAGGCATATCGACGCTCTTATTCTTAGTAGGAACAGGTATGTGTAATTCAGCCCCATGTGGAATTGAGTTTGTGATAGATGGAACATCGGGATATACGATTTTGGTGCGGTTTTTAGAATTATATCCTGTCACATTACTCAACCAAAGTAACAATCATCAGCATGATTTGTTTATTCCCACCACAACATAGGAATAACAAATAACAATGATTTTGATTTGCTATAAGTTCACTGTCTTAATATTTCAACACAAAACCGGCATACTTCATGTGGAACCCACTGTTTATCTTGGTAACCTAAGCAAGTAAGCAAATTATGCATTTTCACAAAGTCTGTTATATTTTGCCTTTGTTTGACTGTTGTATTTTGTCCACAAATGTAACAAGATACGTCTGGGCTATTTTTGCAAGACCGAGATGCAATAATTATGAATAAGAAAAAAACACAACAATAATCTCACATATGTACAGGGTGAGTCAACGACAGAGTAAAGTTCATTATCTCTTTTGTTTCGGGGCGAAAAAATGTTAAATACAATAGTTTTAGGGAATGTTAGGGTGCACAGTTTAAAATTATTTTTGAGTTTACAGGATACTTCAAAAAAGTGTGGCCGATATAACATATGTTTTTTTTTTTTAAATAGAACATCCCATTTTCTAATTTATTTTTAAATTCTGCGTAAAATTTTGTAACTTTTTTATTAATAATGTTATAGACCTAAACCTAATAGTTTTTCTAATATTTCAATTTTTTAAAAAAAATACTTTTCAGTTTTGTAAAAATTGCCAGTAGCGCCATTGTTTCTGAAGGTGGAATTCTCTTAATTGGTACGAGCGATTATTTTAAATTGAAAAAATATCAATTTTTTTAAATAGCAATATTATTATTTTTTTTGATAGATTTTACTAAACCCTCCAACTTTTATTAAGTATGTCATATACCTATTTCTAATAGTTTTCGATTCATTTTGAATTATTCAATTTTTACCCTTATTTTTAATCAATTTACGCTAGAACATCATAGTTGTCAAGACAAAACAAAAAATGTAGGCATTGTCAAATTTTGACATGTCTATTAAGCAAGTAAAAATAGTTTAATTTGTTGTAGTAACTGACGTATAAAGGTAATAGTTATGGATTTTCCTAAAAATGAATTAATTGATATGGTTTATATACTGGGCGAAGCGAGAAAAAAAATTGTCTTTTGGAAATAAGGCTTTACGAAGCGAAGTACCCTAATAGACGTATACGTACGTAGAAAATCTTTTCAGTACTTAATGGAACGGATTGATGGAAGTGGTAGCGTTGAGTATACGAAACGGAAAGTAGTAAACCAGAATACTACCAATGACGAAAAAGAAATGAGATTTTACTTCATGTTGAAGGTAATCCTCAGGTCAGCAGCCGTCAACTAGCTCACTTTTTTGACACATCCCAATCTACGACGAATCACACCGCGAGAAAATACAAATATCATCCCTTCCATATGGAACTACACCAAGAACTTCAACACCGTGATTTTGAACGACGAGTAAACTTTTGTACCACCATGAATGGAGCAATAGAGGCCAATCCAAATTTTTTATCCAAAATAATGTTTTCTGATGAAGCTACTTTTCGCAGTAATGGAGCAGTCAACCGCCATAACATGCATTATTATTCAACAGTTAATCCATTTTGGGTCCGGGAAGTTCAAAATCAAAACCATTGGTAGCTTAATGTATGGTATGGAATATTAAATTTTCGAATTATTGGTCTATATTTTTTCCGCGAACCGCTTAACGGGCCTAGATATCTCTCATTACCACCGGAAATTTCGAAAATTTTTAAACGATCGTTACCCACAAAATGGATCAGTAGGGATGGATTCATTCAGTAGCCCCCTCGATCATGTGACTTAACACCTTAGATTTCTTTTTGTGGGGCTACATTAAAGATTGTGTTTATGTGAATCCCCCCACAACACCAGTAGATATGGAAAATAGGATACGGGATGCGTACAGGACAATAACGCCCTTTATGTTAAGGAAAGTGAAGGAAAATATAGTAAAACGACTAAACATGTGTATTCAGGTAGACTGGCATATTTTTGAACATTTATTACGTAATAATAATTAATTAGATAAGTTAAACTATATTAAAATTATTATTAACTATTTGTTTATGTTTTCACAATAGCGTAAGTGTATTAAAAACAAGGGTAAAAATTGAAAAATTCAAAATAAATCGAAAACTATTAGAAATAGATATATGACGTACTTAATAAAAATTGGAGGGTTTTATAAATTCTATCAGAAAAAGTAATAATATACAGGGTATACCATTTAAAAAATTTGAGATTTTTCAATTTAAAATAGTCGAAATGCATTAATTTATTTTGAATACCCTGTAGCATCTAACTCAAATTTCTTTACATATATCTTTTTTCTCGTACCAATTATGAGTATTCTACCTTCAGAAACAATGGCGCTACTGGCAATTTTTTACAGAACTGAAAACTAGTATTTTTTTTTAAATTGAAATATTAGAAAAACTACTAGGTTTAGGTCTATAACATTATTAATAAAAAAGTTATAAAACTATAAGCAGAATTTAAAAATAAATTAGAAAATAGGATGTTCAATTTAAAAAAACATATGTTATATCGGCCACACTTTTTTGAAATACCCTGCATGCTCAAAAATAATTTTAAACTCTGCACCTTAACATTCCCTAAAACTGTTGTATTTAACATTTTTTCGTTGACTCACCCTGTACACCTGTCACTCTTAATGGCGCATGCAGACTGAAAAGCTCTACAGTAACTATCTTGACTTAGAGAGACATGGAAATACTACGCGTATGTGCAGTGGGGATATCATAGATCGTAGAATAAATTATACTATCAAAGTAAACATGAATTTACTGCTTTATAACTGATAAAAATATTTAATAATTTTAATAGACTTTGTAAAAAACAGGATCTACATTAATAAAAAATCATGACGTGATACGTTAAAACGGAGCTTATATTTGGAATAAGCGGGTCAAAATCTATATATTTCATATGAAGGTATTCGAAAAACTTTTTCATTGCAGACCTGTGTAATTAGCTGAAATTTTATAAAATATCGCAACCAAAAAGCAGGAACAATTTTCATAATAATTTTGAAACTATACAATATATAATGTTCTCCACCGCTTTCACCCTCTTCCTCTATTAACATTGACGAACGAAACATATTGGAATTTTTCGATCCTTTGACTCAAAGAACCCTGAAAGGGACCCATAACACAATAAGTACTAAAGAACCTTTCTATCTCCCTTCCCCACTACTCATACGTTGTAAAATATTTATAGGAAATAAATAATTATGCTTGAAACTTGTTCATTGTCGCAGTAAAAACCTGGAAAAATTTCCAGAATATTAGTAAAACTATACCATATTTGACTACCTTAACTCGTTCATACCCTCCCGCAATAAAATTAAAAGTAATGTAAAAAAAATAATTTTTAGGGTCCTCGACTATAACCACCCTGTAAAAAGATTTATAACAAAAATATATATGAAGCAACCCTCTTTACCCTCTACCTCACCATTTTAACACCTTACATATTTTACTATAATTAATATGCTTAAAATTTGTCCAAAAAATTATATAATATTAAACAGCCTCCACCCTTTTCAACCCCTTCCTAGGTTAAAATTAAAAGTATTGAAAAAAACAACCTAATTTTTGGATTTCTCGGCTTTAAAAACCCTTAACAGTCATATAACACGATATATACGAATTAACCCCTCTAATCTCCTATCTCACCCCTTTCAATGTTTCATGTTTTATTATAAATAATTTGGAATAAAATTTATTTGTTAATTCAACAAAAAAAAACAGGAAAAGTTACCAATCCACCCTTTTCGCCCCCTTGGCTTTAAGCGTTATCGTTCATAAACTACAGGCTTCATTCATTCATTAAATAATATCCGAGTATATGCATTGAGTTTTAAATTAATATCTCATTTCATTAGAGAGTTACCGTCCGAGAGACTGACAGCCCGAAAGATAGACAGATAGACAGGCAGACCTCCATCAAATGAGTGGCTATGTTTTTCGTGATTTAGGAATCCTAAAACGTAAAGAAAAGCAAAAATCTCGAAGTGTAATTTGTTCACGAATACAAAATTTTCCTTGGGCAAGGAAAGTAAAAACCATAAGAATCTCTGCAGCAGCGTTCTTTCTGGCCAAATATTATTTAATTATTTAATACGGGATACTCGGTGTATAAAGCTCGCTTGCACCTACTACCATTATCCTCTTGGGCATAATAATGAGGGAGCAATTACCTGACGGTTTAAGATTAATATAATTTTTATTATGATTTCAGAATGTACACCCTTCCAGTCTATATTACCCTTTTAGTCTTAGTAAGGGCTCAAGATAGTCAAGATCCTCTGGTTACCACCCCTCTAGGGCAAATACAAGGTACTATAATTCAGTCTAGGTTAGGAAAATCGATATATTCATTTAGAGGTATTAGATATGCCAAACCACCAACAGGAGAGTTCAGATTTCGGGTAAGTTTATCTTTTAACATTTCAGTATCGTTATTTGCACGAATAATGTGATATTTTGAAATGCGAATATTCTCTCTCAATTTCGAAAAACGCTGTAGTGATTTACCCAACACTACCGCCGCTAACAAATAGTTTTAAAATAAACATTGAAAATGACGTTCTTATATTACCTACGTTATTTTTCATTTGCTAAGCTTCAAAAATCCTCAAAAGAGGGTATGATACGATATACACGCAACTACTCTAACTCCCTCTCTCATATCTTTAATACCTTATATGTTGAACTATAATAATATTTACAATCTGTTGGTTATCCTAGCCAACGCAAGGAAAAATCGTCGTCATATTACTGAAACTCTACAAAATTTATTAACACTCACATTTTTCATGCTCTTCTCTTGAAACCTTATCACTTCCAAACTATAGCTTGCTCTCTTACTTCAAAAATCGGACGTGAAGACACCTTGATAAAGAAAAAAAAAGCTCGTGTACTAAAATTCTAAAAACTAAAGCCCTTCTTAATACAGTAAATTTAAAATCGATAAAAAAAACTTTTTGTAGAGTGGAACTTTAAAAGCTTAAACCCAATTTAAAAATCAATGGCCGAGCGTTGAAGATTTTTTACAGGAAAGAACCCTTTTAGATAATAGAACTTTAAAAACTTCCCCTAATAAAAAAAATGACGTATTTCTTAGAGAGCACTATTTTATATACAGATCAACTGGTTAAATGACATTAAATATTTTCGTTTCCACTTTGACAAGAAAATTACATAGAATGTAAATGTTGCAATCATGTTAAAAAACAGGTATACAACTTGACTAAACAAGAAAATTAAACTTATTTTATGTAAATCCCTAATAATTACTTCTGTTCTTAAGTAAAACCAACTTTAAGAAAGCTACAAAAATTATAGTTTTTAAAACACTCCTAGATATGCTCTAGATACAGTTACACATAGAGATTTGCAACTTTAAACTTTACCAAAATTGTTTAATAAAATTATATTATTACACATATTTAACACGTTTCCAACTCGCACAACGAAACAATAAGTATAAATTACATCAACTTTGACTTTTCTAGAAATAATAAACCCTGAAAAATATTTATCACTTCAAATATTCAAAGTTCTTTAATTTATACTAACATTTTAACCTACAATTAAAAAGTTAATGCTACTAATGTGTAAATAATAGGTCACATTTCATTTACTGGCAACTAACTAGTCTAGAACTATAATTATTATACAATGATATGATAGAAAATGATTAACAATTTAAATCTTAAGATATATATGTGGCAGGGACCTAATAAACTTAGCCTAGGTGAGGGATTTATATAACTATGTTGAGAAAACTTAAGATATTCCATGAACATAAACTTAAAATTAAACTTAATATTAATTAAAGTTACCTTAAGCTAATCTGAAGGCAAAGGGTCGCTAGGTCATGACACACGGCAGGCATAGCGTGGAGGGAGGCGGTAGGTGTCCTGACTGTGTGGTTAGGGTGGTGGGTGGCTTAGTCGAGGAATTTGATCTAGGCGTTGCTGATAAATTCACAGATTGTGGGTATCTGGAGGACTCGGTGGAGTTGGGTGTTGCGGACGAACCATGAGGCTTCGGCGATGATGCACAGGTCCTTGTTCTGGATGGTCTGGACGGTGGTTCTGCATGTGCGTAATATCTACCACCATACTGGGCTGGAGTAGATCAGTCCGGCTTGGATGATCATCTTGTAGATTATAAACTTGTTGTGAGTTAACAATTTGCTGGACTTGAGTAGAGGGTAGAGCTTGCCTAGAAGTTGGTTGGTTTTTTTGGCGGAGGCGATAACCTGGTCCTTCCATACTAGCTAAATAATAGGTAGCTGAAAACCAACCCACTTATAAGAACTCGACCGAGTTTAAGATAACATTACCATACTCATGAAATATTAGAGAGATTTTCCAACGCCCATTTTTTATATTCCTTTGTCCTTATCGTTATCTCAAGCACACTACGGCAGAATTGCAATAGAATAAACTAAAAGTAAGATTAGGTTAGCATTCTTCTTTCATGGTTAAGCACACCGGTTATTAGTATTTGATGGGTCAATACAAGTTACTAAATTGTGTCTAGCAGGTTTCTACCACTTCCTTCCATATTTCCAAGTTAATACGAATGTGCGTTAAACAAAATTTCATTTGAGATTAGCAGTACACAATAGTTATCACCACTACACCAAACACTTTATTTTTCCACTAGAAACGTGTTACACTAACCATGTTAGCATCACCAGGAGCGATTAGTAAGTCGACACTCAGTCATCAAATATGATGATGCTCACAAGGTTAGAGAAACGCATATCGGGTGCAAAAATCAAGTGTTTCTTGTAGTGATGATGTCTATCCTGTAATGCCATGGTGCCAAAGATTGCAAATTCTCAACATAATCTGAACACTAATTAACTGTTTATTTGCAATAAAAGATTATAATTTCAATTTTATTTTATTTTGTTAGTGGTTTTTATACCTATGGTAAGTAGGAAAAAAACATGCCATACCATAATCGCGATAAAAATAACGAACTTCAAATAACCTCTTTTATCAGGTCCTAAATAAGGGAAATCATTATCTTTAATAAAGATTTTCTTATCTTGTTTCAATACTGCACAAGCTTCGAACGGTGGTTTCATGCTTCAAATAACGATAACAGATAAGTCCTTATTTTTAGTATCTTTGCATGCTGCAAATAAAGATGAAGACGGTGACCTACCAAAGTAAGCGTTACAAAATCTCTTTACTAGAGAGATTTTGCAACTCCTATCTCTCTAATAAAGAGATTTTGCAACGCTTATTTTAGAAGGTCACTGTCTTTATCTTTATTTGAAGCATGCGCTCACCGTTTGGAGCTTGCGCAGTAATAAAGAGAAAAAATTAAATATAAGGACTCAGCTATTAGCGTTATTTAAAGCATGCGCCCATATTTGGAGATTGCGCAGTATTAAAACAAAATAAGAGAAACCTTTGTTAAGGATAACGATTTCTCTTATTTAGAAACTTTTAAGAGAGGTTATTTGAAGTTCGTTATTCTTATCGCTATTATGGTAGGATCTGTTTTTTTTTACTTAAGTATACAAACCATTAAAGAAATATGGTAAAATTGAAATTATAATCTTCTTTTGCAAATAACCCTAACAACAGTTAATTAGTGTTGAGATTATGTTGAGATTTTGTAATCTTTGGCTCAATGGCATTACAGTATGTGTAGTGCTAATTTCAACTGAAATTTTATGTATCGCACATTCGTATTACCTTGGAAATATTGAAGGGAGTGATAGAAACCTGCTAGACACAACTTTATCATAGAAACTTATGTTGACTCATCAAATACTAATAACCGGTGTGCTTAACCATGAAATGATTGAAAAAATCCCAGATACAGAAGATGATTACTAACCTAACCTTGCAATTCCTTCGCGGTTATAGTGCGCATGCTTGAGATAACGATAAGGACAAAGGCGTGTAAAAAATAAGCGTTGCAAAATCTCTCTATTGTTGCAGGACCCGTCGGCCTTTAAGAGTGAAACTTGCTTCGTTATTCTGCAAAACGCGATTTTATGGACTTGGCATCTAAATAACTATTACAAGATTATTTGAAATTTGATTCTTTAAATTTTGTTTTAGCCTCCTGCTCCAATATATAAATATGAAGGAGTTTACAATGCGACGACTGATGCTCCGCTTTGCCCTCAACCCACTCAAGAGCCTGTATCTGAAGATTGTTTATTTCTTAATGTTTATACCACTAAGGTAGGTAAATTCCACACTATAGTGAAAAATGATTATTTTCATTTTAAATATCGAACTTTTTTTTTTAACTTGCCAAGAAATATTATCTCGAATAAAAATGAAGCTTTGTAAAAAAACAATAATCATGAATTTTGGCTTCGGTCGGGCCTAAAATGGAGATTTTTCGATAATAGCATATGGTAGAATAACAGTTACTTAGTAATTAATGGAACCTAAAAGTTAAATTATTTTTCTAAATACGTTTTGTCCAAAGTACAGAAGTGACATTTCATAATTATGCCGGTTGTTTTTATGGCCGCTAAATATAAGAGAGGTTCGTGCTCAGAAGTATCGATTCACGTTAGTCTGAAATTGCTGCAGATTTTATTTGCTGAGAAACACAGTCCTAGACCCTAAAGAGATTAATTTTTCCACATGAAAGTTGTTAAAGAGGGTAGGAGAATGAGTGATAGGTTCAACCTCGTATTGGTGCGATGGGTTTCCTAATATGCACTGCTCTATTTGAGAGTAAAGTCACAAACATTAGAGCAATATTCCATCGATGGTCCAATTTGAGTTTTGTATAGGATTAAAGGCTGTTGTCGAGTGTACAGTGTATTATTACGAAATAATATTCTAAACGTTTTGAGAAGCTCTCTTTACTCCAAATTCAACAGGATCTTGCCAAAATATTTTTTTTAAGTATAAAAGTTCTGTAATGTTAATCTTTCTAGAAAAGTTACCGCTTAGGGTTTTATCGCATTGAATTCTATTTATTTAGTCACCCTAATGCTGAATTTTTTCGAGGACTTCCATCAACTGTTACTGACAATAAACTATCTCTGAGGAAACTCGAAAGCTATTAACAAGACCTTTCAAACCTACTATAAAAGCACAGCTAAGCTAAGAATCTGTCATGCCAAACACTGTCAAATGCCATCTTTCAAACTGGTAATAATATTCAATTGTGTTATTCTAATATCTATATTGGTTAGAAGAACCACTATTGATTTCGCTTACGGAAGAAAGACTGATTGTCTTTAGTTATATTAAATCCTTCTACAGTACACACGTAAAAGCGTGTCGGCGATAATTCATTTTTGGTAGGTGCGATTCTAGAGATTCGACAAGAAATCGGTAGATGGAACCTTTGTTTACGATGCCTTTTAGTAAAAGTATCAGTCGATTCCAAACTTTCAACGAAATCACGTAAGATCCAAAATGAGTCAATCGTTTTCGCGTCGGTTCGAGGCATCCTTTCTTTGTTCCCATCCATGCATAAAATGATATATTCCGCGGCCGCTAAATATATTAAAAAGTCTGTGCCGTTTGTGACGAAGTGGATAAATCATTTTAACGAGACCAAAAATGTCAACGACTTAACAAAACGTGGCTCAGCACGCAAAGTCACTCCGAAAGTGGAAAAACAAATCGTCAATAAATTCGCTCTCATGATGTCAAATTCCGAAACACGTTGATGAAACTTTTGCTGGGCAAAAATCACATCGCAAAGCGGCTCGATTAGATACTAGAGTGGTCCTCACAATCGCCGGACACCAACCCTATTGAAAACGTTTAGTCCCGTGTGAAGAGAAAGCTCAAAGGAAAGACTCTGAGGATTTTGACCCAGTTGTCTCACGAGATTCGAAAAATTTGCAGAGTATGCAGAAAATCTCGTCGACGGCATGCCTCGAAGATGCCAGGAGATTATTGATGCAGGAGGCGATTGGACAACTTACTAAGGTAATTGCGCCGTTGTTAGCACACCAAAGAATACATTAATGGCAAAAAATTTTTCTCGAAACACATTTTTTTCGAGAATACGAGCGGTCACGTTCTTACTTGACAGACTGTAGTTATTGTAAAATATTGATAACCTCTTTTATAACTTTTTTCCTTTTTTAGGAAAAACAAATTAAACATATTTGAATATAGCAGCAATTAAATATTTATTTTATGTACATAGAATGAGTTTAAAAATCCATAAAAAAGGAAGAAATACTTTTAAGTGCGATGACTGGTATTTCATCGGTCCAGTTTTCTTGATAATAAGATAAGTTTTACGACACGCTAACTGAAGATGATATAAGACTTTTTTACTCCACATTTAAAATAGTGGGTATTGCTTTTTCCTGAAACTTTACAATAGAGTATGAAATAGAGAATGCAACTATTGAAGCTGGCAATAGATTTGAAATAATTTTGCCCTACCCTATAAATGATATTTTAGTTCAATTAGGGAAATTTTGACTAAGTATTCTACCAATCGACCAAAAAGCTCTCTAAGTATTACTATAGGCCAGAAGTATTTTTAATTCTCTGATTATGTACCTTCTCAGTTTAGACAATTATTTTTTACATCTGCTCCTAGCACAAATAAGATTTTCAAATTTATAGCATTAGAGTTTTTACGCCACTATCCGTAGATAAGATATTTGAAAGCACCTTCCATCGAATCAAGGATTGCCATTAGAAAGATTTTTCCGAAAAAAGGATAAATGCTTCCATGCCAGCCCAAATATCATCATAAACATCCTTTCCACAGTTAAGGGATCGTTAGAGCTAAAATATTCGCTTAGCCAAAACAATGTCTGAAGTATTCTGGAGTTCTTCCTATTTAACAGCACAGTGTCAAATTTTGTACGGTTTAGGCGCTTCTTTGTCACAAACTAGTAAGTGTTCTCAATGTAGAAGCGAGTTTATGGTCAAATGAACCCGGAAGATTTACGTGAGAGTGTAAATTTTTGTATTGATGGTCGAAATGAGTTTAAGAATACTAGCAAACTCCCGCTTGCGCTCAAGTAATCCCGTTAGTTCATTGATAAGCTGAGTAAACGCACAACTCTCGATGAAGAAACGGCTAATCAGTCGGGCTAGAATCGACAAACAAGAGAACAGAATTTCTAGTACTTATTCCGGTATTTACGGAACACAATGGTAAGATACAACGAATTGTATCAAATACGCATGCCTAGTATTCAATCGGAGGCTGACACAGAAGCCACAAGCCGACAGAGTGGTTGGCACAGCCATCACTAAAGGCAGGCAGCACAGTTTGCGAGGGATCAACCTTAGACCTTATGTGGTTTATTGTAAAGCAATTGAAAACAGGCGAAGCCCATATTTCAGCAGTGTACCTACTGTTCTTTTATTCGTCCATCCATCCCGAGACGCGTTTCACCGTTCACGGCTCATCAGTCGGGCTAGGATCGACAAACAAGAAAACAAAATTTGTAGTATTTATTTCGGTACTTACGGAACACATTGCGCAAATTTTTGTATTGATGGTCGAAATGAGTTTAAGAATAATAGCAAACTCTGCCTTTCGTTCAGCTATCCCTGTTAGTTCATTGGTAAGCTGAGTAAAGTTACAAGTAACTGCGAAGGATTAAACTTCAACTGTAGCCAGTTGATATTGTGGACATTTAAAGTCGTATAGCATGACAACTTCCTCACTTAGATGATTAATCTGTACGTAATTGATGATGTCTTTGAGCTTCTGTCACCTGATAGTCGATATAAAAAACTTTGTGATTTGTCGAATTGTTATTTTTACCCACGTATATCAAAAAAAAAATTCAGTTTAGTACGTAAGCTTGATAATGACCGCATAGGTCGAAACTGCAGTCGCAAAACTTGTGCAATATAGTGGTAATAATAAATAATAAGTGTTTTATTTATTTCCGTTAAAATATCATAAAAACTCTTGGCTTTAAAGTCCACTCGAGTGGTTAAGAGAAATCGTTTCTACAAAAAGGAGTTTAGAAAGGATACTATTTTACCTGGGGGCTTCATCATGCTCTTACTTTTCCTTTTGTTAAACCGGGGAACATTGGTACAGCTACGACACTTTAGTTAGTAGAGGAAGCTTTATGTAGCCTAAGCAGAGACGATAATATTACACTGGCCGATGCCAGATGGGATCTAGACACCTATCATCTGATTTTTTTTCTTAGTAGCTGTCAAGTACATACATTTCTTATTATGTTTTAGTTACCTACAGAATGTAATGAAAATGTCAGAAGACCTGTAATAGTTCACATTCATCCTGGAGGTTTTTATGGTGGAACATCGGTTAGTTATTTTGCTGGACCACAGTATTTTATGGACCAACCTATTGTTTTAATTACATTTAACTATCGATTAGGATCTTTAGGTAAAATATAATCATTTAATAAAAAAAATATCCAGTAAACAACTTTGCAAGTGAATTTTTTTTGTGTTTGTTCAGAGAACTCAATGCGTTCTTAATCTTATTGCAGAAACTTCTTCTTTACGATAGCTTTTTGTTTAACAACTATTAGTAATGCGACACTACTTGAAACATCAAATTTAATATGAAACATATTATTTTTTTTTTTTATGGGTCTAGCACACATACTACAGGGAAGTCCCTAAAACGCTACAGGAGCGACACGTGTGCGGAGAGAGAAGAAAGCAATTCACGTTGTTCTTGAATCGTTGTAAATGGTACTCGGTGGGAAATACTGTCCTGGGCAAATTATTCCAAAGGGATGATGTTCTCCATATAAAAGACTGCTTGAAAAGCGTTGTACGAGGAGTAACAAGCTGAACTTCACACGGATGTGAAGTATTAGCGCGACGTGTATTTCTAACATGCACCGCTGTGAGAGGAATTAAGCGGGCCACATCCTTCGAACACTTTCCATGAAAATACTTGTAGACGTGTAGACGAACAGCTCTTCCCTGAATAGAATCCAATAAATGCAGTGTATGTTTGGGAGCTTTGTAAAGAATTAACAGTTGTGGAGTGTAAAGCTTTCTGGTTCGAAATAATATTCCCAACTTTTGAGAAGCTCTCCTTGCTATGCCTGCAATATGTTCATGCCATTACATATTTGCTCCCAAATTAACGCCCAACAAATTGAATGACAATATTAGAGGAATGGAGTGCCCTGACATAACCATGTCGGGTTCAGCAACGTTAACTTTTTTAGAGAAAACTACCGCCTGGATATTTGTAGCATTAAATTCCACTTGGTTACTGTCACCCCAAGATAGGATTTCTTCCAGGTCTTTGTTAAGTTGAATGACTTCCTGCTGTCTGCGGATATTCGTCTGAGTAGGGGATGTCCGAGCGTTCAAAGTGAATGAAGAGATAAGTGTACTGTCATCTGCAAAGCTGTAGATTGGATTCTCGGTCTTTTCCAGCAAATCGTTAATATAAATTAGAAAGAGAGTAGGATACAGTATGGAGCCTTGGGATACACCGGCGTTGATAGTGAAGGTGTTAGAAAGAAATCCGTCGACTGCCACTCGTAAAGAACGCTCTCTGAGGAAACATGAGAGCCACAAACAGAACTTTCCAGACATACCATAAAAACGTAGCTTAGCCAACAGCCCATCGTGCCAAACACGGTCAAATGCCTTGGATATGTCAAGAGCAACCGCTCGAGATTCTCCAAAGTGTTCAATTGCGTTGTTCCAAACATGTGTTACATAAGTCAGAAGATCTCCTGTTGATCTATTTTTACGCAAGCCATATTGGTGATCGCTAATAATGTTGAATCCTTCAAGATATTTTAGAAGATGCTGATTGATAGCATTTTCCATGACTTTCGATATTATTGAAAGCAGTGCGATTAGTTGGTAGTTATTTGGCAAGGTATTCTTCCCTTTTTTAGGTAGCGGCTGAACTGTGGCACATTTTCAGCAGGAAGAAAATATTCCCTTTCTGTAGAATAGGTTGAAAAGTCTACAGAAAATTGGTGTTAGTTCCCTTGCACAGTTGTTGAGAACTATGGCAGGTATTCCGTCAGCGCCAGAAGCCTTTTTGGTGTCTAGCTTCATCAAAAATACGTTTTATGATACACTGTCTAAAGACAATATCGGGCATCCTTGACTGCACTATGGGAATAGTAGGTGGTGTTTTTTCTTGGAAATCGATAGTAGAATGTGAAGCAAAGAGTTCAGCCAACAAGTTCGCTTTCTCAACAGGTGTCGTTGCAATAGAATTATCTGGCCGTGTGAGTGGTGGTATGGTCGCTTTGGTGAAATTTTTATTAACTGCCTTAGCGACTGTCCAAAAGGACCTGGAATGGTTGGGACAAGCGAGAAGTTTGTTTCTAATCCGTTGATTGTGTGCCTCCTTAGTTTCGTTCTTTGCATCTGTTCCTGGCACGAACAAAGGTCTTACGATTTATGGTGTTAAGATCTTCACGCTACTGTCGGTATGCAAGATGTTTAGAAGCAACAGCTTTTTTGCATTTTCGGTCAAACCAAGGCTTGCCGTTGGAAGGACATTTCATCGAAAAAGGGATGTAAGCCTCCATACCGGCCAAAATAACATCGGAAACCTCCCTGGCGCAGTCAGATGGGTCGTTGGATCGAAAACAAACGTCTAACCAAGGGAAAGTTCGAAAATAACCATAGTAAAAGCGCAAGTGAGACATTGTCGCGTCGGTAGAATAAGTACATGGGGATAATTTGATACGATCGAACCGATCGAGGCAATATCAATTTTTGTATTAGCTTATTTCGACTATTACATCGGATGTAGAGTTAGGGTTTTTAATGCTCTGCAAGGAATTAGATTGAACAACTGACAAGGTTAAGCTTACGCCATTTTATGAAATTTACTACCGGTGTGGACCCTTACTATAGGTTTTAGGCAAATATTTCCAGGTCTTTTGTGTCAAAATAATTGAAATTTAATGAAAATGTTACGATTAAAAACACGTGTAAGTTTAAGAAGGGTTTTATTTACAAATATGTTTTGGGGGAATTCAAAGGCCGTTTTTCAAATTAAAAAAAAATATATATAGAAAATAACACATTTGCAATTACTATTTTAAAACTTAGCGCCTATTATTATTATTTCTTATACAAGAAGCAGCTTATAGATGATCTCTCACGAAGGCATTCGAATGTTGTCATTGGATGGTAATATAATATAAGAATACCTTTCTTCTGAACTTTTTTTATTAACTTAATATATTGCTTAAAAACTGCACGTTCTTCTTGTACTTCGTGAACGATATGTGTGAGGCCGTGTCAAATTGGAATAACTTTCCATTTTCATTCAATGTTCTAATCTCGAAAACTAAAGATTCTTGAAGAAGCTTCGTGCAATCTTAGATTAATCGTGGGAAAATTGCTTCAATTTTACAGGGTCTAGTCCCAGGAACCACGTTTTGCCATCAAATCAAAGCTATACAAGATTGTGTTCCAAATTATCTGTGTAGCAAATTTGAGATCCATATCTAATTTTCCTTGCGCCAACAGACCGATGGATAGATAGATAGAATTCAGAAACTATGTTTTTCGTAATCTATGGATCCTAAATCGTGTAGGAATACGAAAACCTCTAAGTGTAATTTGTTACGAAGGTATAATTCCCTTTAGCAAGAAAGAAACTAAATTTGACCAAAGAGAAACTTGATCCTCAAGCAGGACAACCCTGTAATTAATTATTAGGTACATTATTGTTAGATATTATTTTAAAAAAATAACAATGTTAAGTAAAGGAGAGACTTAAGTCGATTGTTATGGGTAATAAGGCAGGGTATTTTTAATATGATTTAGAAAGAAAAGATTACAGTGAAAAATGGAAGTCAGGATCATCACCGCCAGCAAAAAAAAGGAAAAGCTCAATAAAATATCAAAACAATGTTGATTGCTTTCAAACATAGCAAAAATATTATTCTGCACGAATTTTCTCCAACTATTGCAAAGTTTAGTAAGTAAAATTCGTGATGTTGGACCTAAATGTCATACCCCAGACTGCTGGTACTTGTACGATAATGCGCCAATTTACACTTCATATATTATTGGTCAACTTTTGACTGAAATTCAAATATATATTTTGAACTATTCACCGTAATCACCTCTATTCACCGTAATCACCTTATAATGTTTAACTATTCCCCAGAAATTTAAACAAAATTAAAATGATACTTTTACGAGGATACAGAACATTCAAATTATATTTTCTTTATAGGTAATTCTACAAAATGAACTAAAAGATGTGTTTGAATCACCATTACATGGTTGTTGAAAGTTAAACAAGAAACTTTTACTGTGTATTTGTAGATTGTCAATTAATTGTAGCCTCTACAATCAATTAGATAATTTTCAAAATTACCCGATCTACAAAATACAAAGTTAACAAAGGATCCCATTATAAGGAAAATGTGTCATGAAATTGTTGGAATAGGCGTACTGACTTTCACATTTTGTATTGCCTTATTGTGATTTTATAAGAGTCAACGCTAATGGGTGTTTCAGACTTTTCATCATTTTAATGTAAAAAATAGTTCGTATAAAAAAATTAAAAATTAGTAATTCGATAAAAATATCCAACCACAACTGTTAGTGGTTTACTGTCTTTTTCAGTTACGTTGCATACAGGCAATTTTTTAAATTCCGTAAATTAATAAAGCTCAGTTCAAAATTCTATTTGAACAAGAGGCCATAGACTGCTGTTTACTTATAATACCAACAATTCTAGGTTTTTACATAACATATTCTTTGTGTTTTCAGGATTTCTGTCGAGTGGCGAAAAAGAAGCCCCAGGAAATTATGGTTTCAAGGACCAAGTACAAGTCTTAAAATGGGTGAAACAGAATATAGCATCTTTTGGCGGTGATCCTGATTCTGTCACTATTTTAGGATATAGTGCTGGAGCTATTAGTGTAGTATTGCACATGGTGTCTCCTATGTCCGCAGGTAGTATCTGTAACTAGAAATAACTCGCTAAACTCAAAATTATATTGATATCATTTTTAGATAGATAGATAGATAGATAGATAGATATTTATTCATGCTAAATCACAAAAAAAAATGTCTTACAGACGCCAATAAATAATATAGTAAAAATAATATAATAAAAAATGTAGCCACTATACTGATCAAAGCAATACTACACAAATATTAATACATAACATACCTACGTCTATGCCATTTACACTTAAGAAAGAAACAACAAGTCTGGGAACAAAGTCCCCAAAAACAAAACTCAGCACCTAAAAGTTATAACAAAGGTACTCGTTTATAGAGTAAAAAGCATTTTCCACCAAAATTTGTTTAACTCTTTTTTTCAAATTCTTTGACTGGCAGAACTCTAATATTTCGTGGTAACACATTAAAAAAATTTACTGCCCAGTACCCAGGACCCGTTTGACATCTCTTCAGCCTCCAATATATTGGAATTAGATTCCTCTTATGCCTGGTGTCCTGGTGTCATAGCAATGCACATCACCATGGCATTTGTAGGACTGATCATACTGCTTTAAGAATCGGAGATTTTCGAGAATTTACTGGGAAGGAACCGTTAAAATTCTGAGCGATACAAATGACTGTCTGCAATCATCCCTGAAACCAATTCCATCCAGTATTCTCAGTGCCCTAAGCTGCAAGCTGAACACTCGATAGGTCTGTGAAGAGTGTCCCCAGACGAGAATGGAATAAACAAGACGAGAGTGACATATTGAGTGATAGGCATTTCGCAATATTTGCTGAGAAACACAGTATGCAAGATTCCGGAGTACAAAAAGATGTTTGCTCAATTCTTTACACTTATATGTGCACCCCAATGCAGCTTTGGATCTAAATATACATCCAAAAATCTCACCTCATCCACCCCCACATTCAAGTCATACACCTCTCTTAAGGAAAAAATAACCCGTTTGGTTTTATCGATAGTTCAAAGCCAGTCAGTTTACATCAAACCACTATTTAACACCCTCTCGTGCCGCCAAGCCACCGTCGTATCGTCAGCAAAGAGTGTGTACTTAGCTGCATTGTTTATATCTGGCAAGTCATTAATATATATCAAAAAAAGTATTGAACCCAGCACTGAGCCTTGGGGAACTCCAATATTAATCACACTCTCTGTCGACGACACTCCAGAGACCCTCAAGGTATGATTCAATAAGTGATATGCTTTCATAAGAAAGTCATATAAGATTATCCAAATGGTGCTCTCCTAGCTGCAGTCATCTTTAATTTTACTTTTATTCTACAAATATAAATAAATAATTTGTCAGCCACTAGCGGTTTTAAACATTTAAAAAGTTAATTTAAATGCCAATGTAATGCAAAAGTTCACCTTATTTTCTTAGATTACAAATTAGTTCCTATAAAGCCGGCTCCATGTTATTTTCTATTCTATTCTAAAATTTCTTGTGGATTCGCTTTAATTCGATTCAAATTAATATACTAAAATAATACACGTAGAATGCCCAAGACCACCCTTCTTCATTGGGTTAGTATTTACATTTCTAGAGTTTTTGTGAGCTTGGAGTTAACATATTATAACATGAATATTATCGTTCAAGAATTGTTATTATTACACAGCCCCACAAAAAAAAAAGTGGGGTATACTTTTGATGCGATATATCAGATCCGTAGTATTTTTGCCCGCTGATCACGAATCTGACGTCAGAATATCGCCATCACATCTCAATTTTTTTCTAACCTCAAAAAATAGGTAAAAATTAGTAAAAATTAAGAAAATATACTCCTAAAAAATTGATTCAAGCTTTTTCATGAATCCAAAGATGTATTAATATGTATTCGGACACGCTAAGCTAATATTCATCGGTTGGATTGAGCCATACAGTTCTGTTTTCTTTCTAACCTCAATAAATCAGACAGATATAGTGCTTCTCGAATGCAAAAACGAATTCAAATTAAAATTCAACCGATCCTTACCAAATTTGGTACACGGGGATTTTTTGGGTCGCTGATCACGAATCTGAGGTTAGATTTGCAAAATTCAAGATGGCAGATGTTTTCGCGCCATTTTGAACGCCGAGAAAATTCATCGGTCGATTTTTATTCTTCTACCTGCATCCAGGGCACCTCCACGTGGTGACGGTGGGCAACGGTGTTACTCCACTAGCCGGCAGAGTCCCTGGATAACGGCTTAGATGCCGTCATGGCAGGTAGAAGAAAGAGAATTACGATGCAGGGACTCGGAAACCCAGTATCGGCGGTTGGTCAGGGTGGGAAAGCGGGCCCGCAGCCGTCGTCATCCAGCGACCGTAGCTCTTCATGTGTGGGTGACTTGGCTCATGTAGAGTATAATGCTACAAGAAAACGGTCTCGCGGTACAAGGACTTTTCATAAGTGCGATAAAAACAGTGATTCATTTTGTTATATTTGCTGTCAACACGTATTGAGTAAAATGGGGTCACCGATAACGGATAAGATTAAAACCTTATATAAGGATTGTTTTAACATTGAAATACAGCACCAGGATACAGATTGGGTTCCCCACATCATTTGCAGTTCTTGCAAAATAATGTTGTACATCAATAAGAAGGCGATTAAATATTCCAGACCAGCAATATGGAATAGACCATACAGTGAAAATGATTGCTACTTTTTTATGAATGTTGTATCTAGGCATAACCGAAAAAATAAAAGCACTATTACTTATAACGATGTTTCGACAGTAACAAGACCAACTAAACTAATTCCGCCTCCTGAACCACTTGATGCTGATGTTATGGAAACAAATGATTTCACCTTATCAGTTCATGCCGAAAACATTGAGACTGTCGAAAAAAGATTCAAACACTGTTACTAATGAATGTTCTAGTGACAACCTATCATATACTAGTGACACAGATAAAGAATTTCTACCATACAACCGTAAACCAGAACCAATACTCGTATCACAGTCAGAACTTAGTGATCTAGTCAGAGATTTAGGCTTATCCAAAGATGGTTGAGAGCATCTTGCTTCCTTTTTAAAGAAAAGACATTTACTTAAGCCAGAAGCTACGATTTCTTATTATAGAAACAGAGATGAAGAATTTCGAAAATATTTCACAATGGACGAGGAATTGTCACTTTCATATTGTACCGATGTAAAAGGTCTAATGGATGAATTTCAAAATAACTCATACGATCCTGAAGAATGGAGACTGTTCATTGATTCTTCTAAACGGAGCATTAAGGCAGTTTTGCTGCATAATACCAACGTTTACGCTCCCATTCCGATTGCTCATTCCACAGTTATGGAAGAGCAATATGAAAAAATGAAGCAGCTTTTGATAAAAATAAAATATGCTGATCATAACTGGAAAATTTGTGGAGATCTGAAAATTGTAACAATATTGCTTGGCCAACAGTCAGGGTTTACACTTTATCCCTGTTATAAATGTCTGTGGAATAGCAGAGACAGGGAACGTCATTATAAGAAAAAAAATTGGCCAACAAGAGAATCGTTCACTCCTGGTGAAAATAATGTATTGTTTCCACCATTGGTAGATCCAGGAAAAGTTCTTATTCCCCCGCTTCACATTAAGCTTGGACTTATGAAGCAATTCACGAGAGCATTAGATACAAACTGTCCATGTTTCAAATATTTGCATAAAAAATTTCCGAAATTTTCTGAAGCTAAAATTAAGGCAGGCGTATTTGACGGGCCACAAATAAGAAAATTGTTTCAAGATTCATTATTTGTTACTAAAATGAATAAAGTTGAAAAAGCTGCTTGTCTTAGTTTTAAAGAAGTCGCAACAAACTTTTTGGGAAATAATAAAAGTCCTAAGTACAAAGAAATAGTCGAGAAAATGGTAAAAAATTTTCAAACATTAGGTTGCTTAATGAATCTAAAATTACATTTCCGGGACTCCCACATCGATGATTTCCCAGATAATCTTGGTGACTACAGTGAGGAGCAAGGGGAACGTTTTCACCAAGTTCTGAAAATCATAGAAAATCGGTATCAAGGACGATGGGATGACCATATGCTAGCGAACTATTGCTGGTCGCTAAAAGGAGAAACAAGTCCTCAAAAGCGTTTGGGCAGAAAGCCTTTGAATAGGTCATTCGCGGAAAAAGAACAAGATACAGCCAAAAAAAGGAAAGTTAGGCGCGGGTCTAACCTTCGCAATTCTAGGGCTTAAGGGTCTACTATTTGAGAGTATATGGTTTAAAAGTCCTAGTTTTGAGTTTATTGGGTCTCATTTTTAAAGTTACAGGGTTATTGAGGTCTATTTTTTGAGGTTACAGGGTGTGGGAGTCTAAGGTTTCAGGGTTTAGGGTTTAAGAGTATCAGGTTTGAGGATTCCCCAACTGTATACCAAATTTGGTAGGAATCGGTTGGTTTTCAAAAATTTTGTCCGCCATCTTGTATCCGCCATTTTGAATTTTGCAAATCCGACCTCAGATTCATGATCAGCAACCTAAAAAACCCCCGTGTACCAAATTTGGTAAGAATCGGTTGATTTTTAATTTGAATTCATTTTTGCATTCGAGAAGCACTATCTGTCTGATTTATTGAGGTTAGAAAGAAAACAGAACTGTATGGCTTAATCCAACCGATGAATATTAGCTTAGCATGTCCGAATACATATTAATACATCTTTGGATTCATGAAAAAGCTTGAATCAATTTTTTAGGAGTATATTTTTCTTAATTTTTACTAATTTTTACCTATTTTTTGAGGTTAGAAAAAAATTGAGATGTGATGGCGATATTCTGACGTCAGATTCGTGATTAGCGGGCAAAAATACTACGGATCTGATATATCGCATCAAAAGTATACCCCACTTTTTTTTTGTGGGGCTGTGTTATTAAAAAGCACTTTTAAACTTATGATTGAAAACTATTAAAACATTCTACGGAGAATTCCACATATTATAGCTAATTTCTATGTTCTTTTCTTTTAGGCTTGTTTCACAAAGCAGTTGCTATGAGCTGCTCGCCTACTTCCCAGTGGCCAATAGGACATGATCAAATAGACCTAGTGAAGAAACAAGGAAAATTTGTAAATTGTCCTGATGAGACACCACGAAATGTTGTAGCATGTTTAAGAACGAAGTCGGCTATTGAAATGGGAAATTCCTTACCCAGATTTGCTGTAAGTATTTTTCTTCGGTCAGAATATTGGAATTATCCATGTAAAAAAATAATCTGCACTAACAACACAAGTATAAACATATTTGGTTTCATTCTTGGTTCTTCGTCAACTCATATTAATAATTTCCTTCGTTATAGCGACAGCATTTGTATTATACATGGATTTTCTTGTTTGAAACGATATATATATACATATATATATATATATATATATATATATATATATATATATATATATATATATATATATATATATATATGTATATATATATATATATATATATATATATATATATATATATATATATATATATATATATATATATATATACAGGGTTACAGGGAAAGTCGTCCTAGATAATTAAGGACGTTATAGTTTAGGTCGTTTCTGATCGATTTGACTCTATGACATGATGTCCTAAACTTAACCGTTTTCGAGATATTGAAGTTCTAAAAAAAACATGTTTTTTTATTAGAGGTTCTCGAGTGCGATTTTTTGGTTATTTTTAGTTAGTCTGTATGTCAAGTATCAAAAATCATCAAAAAAATTTGAACTGGTTACTAACAGTTTCAAATGGCGGCTTGTTAATGTTTCTAAATTACGAATTTTTACCAAGTGTTTCCTACTTTAAATCAATAAAGAGAAAAAAAAAATGTATGGAAGTTATTCTGTAAATTATTTTAAAAACTGTTACGTCTTTTTAGCTATCAAAAAAGGTATAATACTAGGAGTTTAATAGAAAAACTGTGCACAGAATGACACCTAAAGCGGGCTCGGGTAGCAAAAGGTAAATTTTTAGTTCTAGGTGAAAATACGAAAAATACACAAATAAAACAAAAAACCTTGCAATTTAATATTTTTTATTAATTATAATTCATGTTCTATATGGTCGCCCCTATTTCTAACACAAATTCTCATTCTTTTTCTTAAATTACTTTTCACAACGCTGGTTGTGAGGTGTCGCCTCATTTCGTCAGCCGCATCAATTATTTTTGTCCATCCACGTTTTCGACAGGAGTCATCTGGTCGTATACGAGACTTTTCATGTGACCCCACACATAAAAATCTATCGGTGTGAGGTCTGGGCTTCTCGCCGGCCAAGGTATGGGTCCTCCTCTTCCAATCCATTTATTGGGATAATTGTCATTGAGCCATGCACGAACACTTCCTCTGTAGTTACCTGGGCAGCCATCGTGTTGAAAGTACATGTTTTGTCTCAAACCAATAGGTAGGTCTTCCATCAAATTAGGTAAATCGTTCCGCAAAAAATTGTCGTATTCCTCGCCATTCAAATTATCTGGCAGGAAGAATGGCCCAACCAAATAATTTGAAATTATACCCATCCACACATTTAAGCTGAATCTTGTTTGTGATCCTTTCGTTCTTTTTTGTTTGGGTTGCCTTCCTCTTTAGAAGCCCAATAGTGGGCATTGTGGTAGTTTGTAAGACCGTCTTTGTCGAATTTCGACTCGTCAGTCCATAGTATTTTCTTAAAAAAAGATGCATCTTCGACATCGGTATTGAGCATAAATCTGCAGAATTCTAATCGTCGTAACGGATCCCCTTTTTCAATGACTTGCACGGGCGTATAGTGGTAAGGGTGTTGCCCAACAGTATGCATTACAAACCATACCTTCCACTGCGAAATACCAAGCTGTTGTGCGACAACATTTGCAGATGCGGTTGGGTCCACCTCAAAGAGACGTCGTATTTCGTTTTCTTCGTCTTCGTCAAAGATACGTGGTCGTCCCATGTCAGTCCGCCGTCTTTGTACGGAACCAGTTTCTCGTAGTCTTCGATAAGTTCCATCAAATACGCTAACATCAGGTACACGACGAGTAGGATATCGCAGTATGTATTCATCACGTGCACGCGACAACACTCCTTCGCAAAATCCGTAACACATTAGGATGTCAGCATATTCCTCGTTGGTATACGTTGCCATATTCACAAGCAGAGATCAAAATCCAGTTATGAGCCAATTCACACAGTCAGAAGATGAAAACACATCTACCACGGACGAATCGCATGAGCAGACTAAAAATCATTCAATAATGTTTAGTGAACAGAAAATGTCACTCGCACAGAGAGTTCGGAAAAAATGCTTACCCAACCCTTTTTATTGTTCGAAGGTGCAGATAGTAAACCGGTAATTGGTAGTATCTAAATTCTATTATTATGTTACTCTACATTTGAGCCTATTGAAATCTCATTTTCTTAGAATTTTCAAAAGATCCAGTAGATATTATACCGTTTTTTAGATAGCTAAAAAGACGTAAAAGTTTTTAAAATAATTTGCAGAATAACTTCCATACATTTTTTTTTTCTCTTTATTGATTTAAAGTAGGAAACACTTGGTAAAAATTCGTAATTTAGAAACATTAACAAGCCGCCATTTGAAACTGTTAGTAACTAGTTCAAATTTTTTTGATGATTTTTGATACTTGACATACAGACTAACTAAAAATAACCAAAAAATCGCACTCGAGAACCTCTCATAAAAAAAATCGATATAAAAGCAAAAAAAACATGTTTTTTTTAGAAAATCTTTAAACTTTAATATCTCGAAAACACTTAAGTTTAGGACATCATGTCATAGAGTCAAATCGGTCAGAAACGATCTAAACAATAACGTCCTTAATTATCTAGAACGACTTTCCCTGTAACCCTGTATATATGTATATATATATATATATATATATATATATATATATATATATATATATATATATATATATATATATATATATATATATATATATATATATATATATATATATATATATATATATATATATATATTTATATTATATATATATATATATATATATATATATATATATATATATATATTTATATATATACATATACACTGAAACAGTAAACATTTAAGAGTTAGTAGGGTGGTGTTTTAGAATTGGCAGAAATAGACAAAAAAAAAAATAAAGAAAAAGATCAGAGAAGACGTCATACAGTACAGAAACTCGAAAATAGAAGAAACATTGAAAAAGTTTGAAACACGTAAACAAACAAATGAATGAAGGAAGACATCAAATAATAAACTTATAAATAATGATAACCAAGAGATTGCACAAATCAAAGAGATAAAGAAAGCTACAGATAAATATCATCAAATAATATATGACACAAAAATACCGCCACCACCCGGAAAAGAAGAAGGAAATAGAGTCATAGTAAGAAATGTGGTATCTGAAGAAATTCCCGATACAACAACGGATGAAATAATGAACGCCCTACAACATATGCACAACAACAGAGAACCAGGGGACGATCAGATAACTATAGAAATGATAAAATATGGAGGGGCATCGATAGTACAATCTTTTCAAGCTCTATTTAACAGATGCTTCATCGAAAGTAAAATATCAACACCCTGGGTAATCGCTTTGATCGTGCTTATATGTAAAAAGGGAAATAAATTTAAATTGGAAAATTACAAATCCATCAGCCTGTTATCGGTACTAAACAGAATCCTCACTAGAATTATAACATATAAATTAACGAACAAATTAGACAGTTATCAACCACGTGAACAACCGGGATTTAGACGGGGATACAGCACTTTGGACCATCTTCAAACAATTAAACTACTAGTGGAAAAAGCAAATGAATATAAGGTCACTTTGTGGATAGAAATGGTCGACTACGAAAAAGCATTTGATTCCGTAGAGATAGGGACAGTCCTTAATGCATTAAGTAACAGCAGAGTCGATGAAAGGTACACAACTCTTCTTGAATACATGTATAAAAATGCCACATCACAAATAATGCTTGAAGAAAAAACAAATAAAATCAAAATTAAAAGAGAAATTAGACAAGGCGACTCGATATTCTCAAAGCTGTTTACTTTGACCCTAGAAGACATGTTCAAATTGTTAAAGTGGGAAAATAAAGGAATACTAATGGACGGTGAACGATTAAATCACTTAAGTTTCGCAGATGATATCACTCGGATCGCCAACACAAAAAAAGAATTACAAGAAATGCTGATGGAATTAAATAACAAGTCTCGAGAAATAGGTCTAAAAATAAATTTCACCAAAACCAAATTTTTGATCGACGAAAGTGAAGATAACAGCCAGGAACTATTAATAGAAGGTGAAAGAATAGTAAAGGTACAAACATTCATATATTTAGGACAAAGAATCGAAATATCAAAAAATAATTGAATAGAAGAGTTTCGTTAGCTTGGTCTGCGTTCGGAAGGTCACAATCTACATTCAAATTGGGCATCTCAAATACAATAAAAGCCAGAGTATTCGATCTATATGTACTACCGGCATATGGCACTGAAACGAGAGCTTTAAATAAAAGTATAATAAATAAACTTCAGGTAACCCAACGAGCAATGGAGAGGAGAGTCCTAAATATCGGACTCCAAGATCGTATTCCTAACATCGAGATACGAAGAAGATCAAAAGATGTAGGGCGGAGTATATAGCAAGACTGAATGAAATAGATGGACATGCCGTATAGTTGAATGGACGCCTAGAGAGCACAAAAGATGCAAAGGTAGACCACAGACAAGATGGACGGACGACATAAAATAATTAGCAGCGATTGGATGCAAATAGCAAACAACAAAGCTCATCCGACTACGAATGGAATAAACTAGTGATGATGATAAGTTGTGTTTACATGCCTTTAAAAGAAAAACAATATATACGGCAGAGCCTTTGGGGAACGAAACAACAAAACAAAATATTGTCATATTTAACATCATTCTATATTACAATTTTTAATATGGTATTGATAACCTGAAGATATTTTTAGATTAGTACTAGTGCCACAGTTAGTAATTTTAGTTATTTCTTGGGGTGTCACTAAAGGATCTTAAATATTTTAAGACTAGTATCACCTCCACCGTCATTAAAGTTATTTATTTCTTGGTTGGTTACTAATGGATATTAATGATTTAAAAGTCGTTTGTATTTCGTTTTCCTTTTATTTTGAGTTGACAATATATATTAAGTAAGTTTAAAGATTAAAATTCCTATTAATTAGAAACTAAGTAAGTGTTTACTGGGTCAATTAGCCTACTTTGGGAATCAGCATTCGTATTTGATTTCCCAAAATATATCGTAACTAAATCATCTAGTTTTAGTCTGAACCATGTTAATCGTGAACCAGTGTCTCTACTTTTAAGAACGTAAAGGAAAGGTATGTGATTTGTGACAATTATGAATCTCGTACCTAATAAATATGGTTGGAAATGGTTTTCGCTCACGCTAGGGATGCCAATTTAGTTTTCTCTATTGAAATAACTGTATTGAGCTTTATTTAAGATAGTGCTGCCAAGAGCTATAGATTTCCGATGGTTAACTATCTCTTCGGAATTGTTTAGGGAAATTTGATTACTGGAGAAGATGTAGAACAATAAGGCATTTCTTGTAGTTTAAGATAAAATATTGCAAGTATATTTTGAGCCTATTTTGACATTTAAATAATTTTGTTAAGGATTGGGCAATTTTGTTAAAGTCTTTAATAAATTTTCTATAAAATCCCACAAGTTTTTTGGGCTTCGCAATTTTGCTAACTCATTCTACTTTGGATGAGTAAAGATATACCTATAATATATAATTCTACATACAGACACCTTCCACATTTAGAGAGTTTTAAATTTCTAATTATGTTGCTGAAGTATTTAAAAAATTTCTATTAACCTTTTACTGTGGTCAGGCGAGTTATTTGCATTAGTCATGAAAGAGAAGCTGGTTGCCTTTTAATCAAAATAAAAACCGGCCAAGTCCAAGTCAGGCTTACGCAATTAGTATTCTGTATGGTGATTGCTTTTAAATTAAAATAAAATTCTTACCTAGAGTAAGTTAATTAGGTCCCTGACATGTATATATATCTTAAGATCCAATATATATTCTATCTTTTTTCTTAATTATTAATTAATAATAATAGTAAAAAATTTAAAACTTATATTTACTACCTAAATAAAATCATTTTTTTTCTCGGTACGTATTCGTTGATCACCAAATGCTTAAAGCAATAGCTCTTAGTCCCAGTTATATTCACAACTTTCAACGAAATAAACCTTCAACATTTTGTCGGTCAATTTTCTTTTTATATCAGATAAATTAATAAACGTAATGCGCTTGTGATAAATTTAGCTTAGTCTACACTTTATGGAGACTATTCTAGAATTTTTCAAAACATTTTGGTGCAGGTACAAACTTTTTTAAAAATAATACAAAGAAAAGTGTGAACAAGTATTACATATTTTTTTTTTGAAATCGAGTCTTAACAAACTTTCATTTGACACCTCCACTCGATGACCTGATAATTTTTTTCTCACTTAAGATTTAACCCCCCTCTCCAAACTAACACCTTAAGACAAATTTTGACTTCTAAAACTACACAGCTCTAATTAGACCATCATTTCCTATATTTGTGCCAAATTTCAACCTTCTATGTCAAATAGTTTCGGAGAAAGTCGAATGTTACCGACCAACGGACAGACGGACACCGAAGGGATCTCATAAGTATTCCGTACGGAACACTAAAAACAGTCTGTTATAATATAAACATAGTCTCCTACAGTTATACTGCACGCAGATTTAATTGCAACACTAGCTAAACTTAATGTTATGAAATTAATCTAAAATCTTCACGTTATTGGTAAGGAAACTCACTGCTTTTAATTATTTTATTTATTTTTCTATAATCTATACATATACACTGTTCAAATATTCGGTTTTTTATTTGATTAGGTTTAACTGAGAGTGAGATTATTTTATCCCGTAACATCTGGTTGATTTGTACCTTATTAGTTCTCGTTTTTTAAATCGTAGATGAATAAAGCTTAACATTATTGTATCCTTCAGTTACTATTAGTTGTAGAATATTATTAGTAAAAGTTTTATAACTTAAATATTCTGTCTTTAATTGTTATTAATATATATATATATATATATATATATATATATATATATATATATATATATATATATATTTAAACAATTAATATAACAAAGGATAACAATATATTGTGTTTTAGATCATTCTATAAAGATGAATTAACATTAACACTTGATATTTATATCTTGTGTGTGTCTTTGTACTTTATAAAAGTTTTTGGCCAAATCTCATGACATAATAAGTGTTACTTAACTGACCTAAAATGTCTGTGTTATAAAGTAAAGAAAGTACGTCTTTTGGAATTTTTTTTTCATAATCTATGCATACACGATGTCTTCGATACGAACGTAGGCGACCCTCTCGCCTTTACCTGTGGTTGGTATGTTTTTAAGTAATTCCACAAACAAAAGGAACCTACAGTTTAATACCTATTCTAGCGCAAAAGGCAGACACCTAAACCACTACGCTTTGGCCGTCTCTATACACGATGTAAGGAATATTTTTCTTTAGGTGCGACTAAATAAGAAGGAAATTATTTTTTCTTTTAACATCTTCTTGGGTTAATCTTTTATTTGTTCCTGGTTTTAAATGGAAGGCAGTGTTAACATTGAAACTTGATAATCGTATCTTTTAGTTTATTTGTATTTGACGAAAGGTAGTAACTAAACTTTACATTAAAAATTAATTAGTGTTACTATTTTTTTCAAGAATTAATTTATTTAGGGACGGGAAAATTAATGGAAGTTCATTTTATCTTTTAATATTTAGTTAGTTTGTTCTTTTATTAATTCGCAATTTGTAAAAGCACACTACTCTTGAGTCCTTTAATAGGATTAATTGGTTTTGTGTATGCAACAGGGTTTTCTTAGTATTAGGCCAGTCAGTTATTATTATTTTCAATTATTTCAAAAAGTATCAATTATATTTTGTAGTTTAGAATTTTTGGTAGAGTAGCTGTATCATTTTGGCTCATTCTTGTTCATAAAAACTAAATTTAACGTTGTGAGAAAATTAAAATTATGAATCCGATAAAAAAAGTCTGCTATGTTACATAGGAAAAATGTGTAGGTCTGTTATTTACTTTTCTGAAATCTACACATACACAATAAGTAGGTTTACCCGAAAAATTCATTTCTATTTGGACATTATTATTAAAGTTCCAGTCCAAGGACTAAAACAGAGAGCATTTATTTTCTCGTTCAATGTTTGGAGTCTACTACTATTTTTACTTTCCTGATTTCCAAATGGTAATATAGTAAAGGCTGCTGACATTACTTTATTTAGCAGTGTTGGTACATGATAATTTATCCCGTTTCAAGTAAAAAAAAAACTGCTTAAAGTCGAGGATCTAATAATGGGTTTATTGTCGATATTCACATCAATCGTTTTGTGTCTTAGATTCCTCTGCAGAGTTTAATAATATTTCTATAATTTTATCGCCTAAGATTCATTTTGAAATATTTCAAATATTTATTTAAAAACCAGAATTAAAAATCTGTGATTTTAAACTTTATTTAAAGAAAATCCTATATAAAAGTTATCAAATATTTGTCTAGCCGTTATTATTCGTTAGATGTTTGATATATTGGCTAAAGTAAAAAATCACAGTTTAATATTTTAGAAGAATCGGGTGGAAAAATGTTTAGGATAAACGGTTTCTCTGGTGCAATCTAATTTTGACATATATTTTTTTAAGAACAGATATTTCAAATGATCATCATTTCAACTAAAATGATATCTAGAATAATATGAAAATGTTATGGTCAATTTAGCCTTACCTATTAATGAAATTGAAGTAAACCAAATACCTAAGGTGAACACCTACACTTGTTAACTCAACAATTGAATCGTTACTTATTTCGATATATTTTATTAGCTAAGATGCTTTTAGTAAGAAAATACCTGGTTCCAAATTTATAGCAGTTTACTAGGCAACTATCTAATAGGTACCTCTTATTCCGCTTACTAGAAAGTTGCATACTTCATAATTTTTAACTCTGTACAAAGCTCAAGTTCGACCATTAATGGAATACTGCTTCCATTTTCTGGGCTATGATATTCTGTTCAGTTAGATTTTGCACGCCAGGGCGTATTTGCCCAATTGAACATCGAAAGGAAAACTGGTGGCTTGAGTTTATACTATAAATGTTTAGAAAGTGTTCTATGGATGTAGCCGGAAGGATATCTCCCTGAGCAGTGTATACCAGGAATACACCTACCGATAATACATTATATCCTAATGAAGTTCAGATTGTCATTTCCCTACCATCTTTAAGAACTCTTTCGTACACATCACTTGAAAAACACCACCTAGTGCCGTGTCTCTCACCAAATACATCCTACAGGTATCTAGAACCGACATGAATCGGTACTTCCGCGCCCTTTTCGCCCTTATAGCTATTTAAATGTTTTCCTACAGTAAGTGTGCTATATTAATAAAAAAATACATAGCCAGGCATCTTTGCTTTAAAATGTTGTTATAGTATAAGGATGATAAATGTGTCATCTTATTGTGTTATTTAAGGAATTTGGCACCGACCCTCTGTTAATATGGAAACCAGTCATTGAAAACGATTTTGGACAAGAAAGATTCTTAACAGATAACCCAACTAAACTCATATTGGAAGGTAAATTTCACAAAGTGCCCTTTATTACTGGGGTCACCACAGATGAATTCGCTTATAGAGAAATTTGTAAGTAAAAATATATTATATTATTATTATTATTATTTGTATTGTTAGTCATTATTCTAAGTCTTCTTGATTTAGCCACTAATGTTTTTCCAATTAAATCACCAAAGCTAACAATTTCACTTTATGTTCATACAGTGGCAATGTAACAACGGCGACATTTCGCATTTACCATCGCGTCCCTCCCCCTCCCAGACCAACATTCAAATAGTTTACGCTTCCAGCTCCTCAAGGAATTACACAAGAAGATTCTTGAATCAAATTTGGTCTCACTTGATGTATCTCAGAGTGAACGTCGTGCTTCACAGTCACACGAACAAAGGTCTCATATCAAAGAATTGAGTATGGTACGATAGCTGGCAAGTCTGAAAGCAGTGAAAACAGTTATTTAAAATTTAGACTCCATTGTGGGTCATGAAGAAGAAATTTCGAGGAAAACAGCTACAGGTGATGACATAATGGATGTCATTTTTATACTTTTAGCAATTAATAAAAGACGTTAATTACATTTAATATTGTGGCATTCTATACTTGCGATCAGCAAACTTTGCTGAGGTCAAATTGCAAGAAACAAAACAAACATGATTGTCTTCCAGTTGCGTTGAAGAAATTGGAAGGTGTTTTTTCCTTTACAAAATCAACATTAAAATGGGAAAAAGATGTGCTTCAAACAAGAAGATTTTCTGGTCACCCGACAATGGCGAATAAGAAAAAAATTTCTAGATACAGATAACAAGTCTTTCAGAGTAGGAGATAAACATCAACAAAGTAAGATATAAATTAACAGAAAAAAGACTGTTTTCAAAAGATCAACTAAGGTTTTGGATTTTTTAAACCTGTAACGCTGAAGACAAATAAATTGAAAAGTGTTAGTAACTTGATAAAAAAAAAATTTCACGTCCGATTTAAAATATGAACGGGACGATTTTTTTAATTTCTACTTCTTCTGAAATTAAGCTACCAACCAAGTAACAAGATCTTGAATATGTGAATTTCGTTATTCAAAGAAAAAGTCAATGAATCATCGAATCACCTTACTGAAAATAGTCGATAATTTCCTTGTTCTTTTTATTGAACGAAATATTACGACTCAGACATATGGTAATTAGGTCGTACAATTGAAGTCATTGCTAAAGAAAAGGCGAGAAGAATATTTAAAACGACGTAAACAATTTTATTGTGTGTGTATAATTCCCAATGTTATTAACATGCATAAAATAAAACAATTTCGTATTTATTATTATTTCTCTTTCACTATTATGAATATTCAAAAGCAATGTATAAATAAAACTTGTACAGTCTGTCAAATAAGAAATGTGTTTCGAGAAAATTTTTTGCCATCAATTTATTCTTTGGAGTACTAACAATGGCACAATTATCTTAGTAAGTTGTCCAATCGCCTCCTGCATCGGTCATCGCCTGGCATCTTCGAGGCATGCAGTCGACGAGATTTTCTGTATACTCGCACGGCAATGATCTCGAAATTTTTCAAGTCCCGCAAGATAACTGAGTCAAAGTCCTCAGAGTCTTTTCCTAGTTTTGCCGCCTCTTGACGCAGCGTCAATTTCAGGTCCCGTCAAAACAAAGACAGGATTCGTTTTTCGACTTTCAGAGTGACTTTGCCTACAGAGCCACGTTTTGGCAAGTCATCATTTTTCGTCTTGTTAAAACGATTTATCTACTTCTTCATAAACGATACCGATTTTTTAATATATTTAGCGGCAGCGGAATGTGTCATTTTTGGCCCCTTTGGATGGGAACAAAAAAAGACTGCCTCGAACCGTCGCGCAAACATGTGACTCATTTTGGATTTTACGTGATTTCGACGGAAGTTCAGAATCCACTGATACCTTTACTAAAAGGTGTCGTAGACAAAGGTTCCCGTTACCGATTTTTTGTTGAATCGATAGAATTGAATTTACCAAAAATGAATTATCGCGGACATGTTCTTACTTGACAGACTGTATGTATAATAAAAAACATACTCAGGACCCCTAAAGAGCTTTATTTCCAGGTACATGTTCCTTAAATCTGTCACTGATGATATGTGGTAATACTCATATTTTTTAAGTACAGTCGTTTATTGTAATTTAAGTTTAATTTCAAATTGTTACTTATAGATCTACTTCGAAACATATTGACATGTTTCGATGAGAAAAATCTCAATGAAATATAAATGTGCCATAAACCGACTGATAACTATGAATCTATTTTTTGTCACCTTCTAGTACCCTCAGCTGGTGTATAATAAGAGAACGTTAAAAACTATTTATATTAACGTAACAATTTAAGATAGAAAACATAATTTCATAGTAGTTAGTAAATAAATCGATAATGGGGTTCTCAGAAAAACCAGAGAGTACTAGATACAAATTCTCGTCGAAATGAAATTTTTTTTTAATTACTAAATGTATGTTTGAATGCCAACAAGGACAAATAATTCTATTGCAACCACACCTGTTAAGAAAGTGAACTTGTTGGCTGAACCCTTTGCTTCACATTCTACTATCGATTTCGAAGGAAAAACACCACCTACTATTCCCATAGTGCAGTTAAGGATACCCGATATTGTCTTCAGACAGCGTATCATAAAACATATTTTAATGAAGCTAGACACCAAAAAAGCTTCTGGCGCTAACTGAATACCTGCCGTAGTTCTCAAAAACTATGCGAGACAACTAACACCAGTTTTCTGAAGACTTTTCAACCTATCCTACAGAAAGGGAATATTTCCTTCCTGCTGGAAATGTGCCACAGTTCAGCCGATACCTAAAAAAGGCAAGAAGATCTTGCCAAATAACTACCGACCAGTCGCACTACTTTCAATAATATCGAAAGTCATGGAAATGGCTATCAATCAGCATCTTCTAAAATATCTTGAAGGATTCGACATTGTTAGCGATTATCAATATGGCTTTCGTAAACATAGATCAACAGATCTATCTATCAGAAGATCTCCTGACTTATGTAACACATGTTTGGAACAACGCAATTGAACACGCTACGCTCTTATGGTACGTTTGAAAAGTTCTGTTTGTGGCTCCCATGTTTCCTCAGAGAGCGTTCTTTACGAGTGGCAGTCGGCGGATTTCACACCTTCACTATCAACGCCGGTGTGCCCCAAGGCTCCATACTGTCTCCAACTCTCTTTCTGACTTACATTAACGATCTGCTGGAAAAGACCGGGAATCTAATCTACAGCTTTGCAGATGTTAGTACTCTTATCTCTTCATTCACTTTGAACGTTCGGACAACGGCTACTCAGGCGAATATCCGCAGGCAGCAGGAAGTCATTCAACTTAACAAAGATCGAAGAAATTCTATCTTGGGGTGACAGTAACCAAGTGGAATTTAACGCTACAAAAACCCAGGCGACAGTTTTTTCTAAAAAAGTTAACGTTGCTGAACCCGACACGGTTATGTCGGGGCACTCCATTCCTCTAACATCGTCACTCAATTTGTTGGGCGTTAATTTGGGAGCAAATATGTCCTGGCATGAACATGTTGCAGGCCTAGCAAGGAGAGCGTCTCAAAACTTCGGAATATTATTTCGAATCAGAAAGCTTTACACTCCACTACAATTAAATCTTTCGAACTTCGAATCAAAAAGCTTTACACTCCACCTTCAAGTTAATTCTTTACAGGGCTCAAATTCGACCAACTATGGAATACTGCTCCAATGTTTGTGGCTCCTCTCCCAAACATACACTGCATTTGTTGGATTCTATTCAGAGAAGAGCTGTTCGTCTGATTGGAGACCCGGAACTGACCGGCGGCCTTGATTCGCTGGAACATCGAAGAACGGTTGGCGACTTGAGCCTATTCTACAAGTATTGCCATGGAAAGTGTTCGAAGGATGTGGCCCGCTTAATTCCTCCCAGAGCGGTGCATGTTAGAACTACACATCGCGCTAGTACTTCACATCCGTATGAGGTTCAGCTTGTTACTCCTCGTACAACGCTTTTCAAGCAGTCTTTTATATGGAGAATATCATCCCTTTGGAATAATTTACCCAGGACTGTGTTTTCCACCTAGTATAATTTACAGCGATTCAAGAACACTGTGAATCGCTTTTTCCGCACACAGGTCGCTCCTATAGCGCTTTAGGGATTGCAGCACGTGTGCTAGTTCTATAAAAAAAAACAATCATATTTATCAAAATTATTTTTTAGTTGTTATCAACAATAAAACATTACTTAATCAACTTAATGAAAAATGGGAAGAGACAGCTCCAATTCCATTTTTGTATATAAGAGAAGGAGAAGAATCTAGGAAGATTAGCAGAGGTTTGAAGGATTTTTATTTCGATGATAAACCAATCGATCAGTCTTTGGCAGACAAGCTTGGACAGGTATGTATTAATATTTGTTACAGTAATACCTCCACATTAGGACATGCATTAGAGCGGGCCTATCTCGATTCCAGTTTCTACTATTTCGATCCTCGAATTAATCTCAGTGCTTCGTGTACAGGTTGAGACTTAACTAATCTAAGTCTAGATCTTGGTACGTACGTCTAAGTATTGATGACATCGAAAATAAAAAATGATTTGCCATTTTGTAGAAAAGAGCTAATTTTGATTAGTTTTTGCTTGTTACTTTTAGTTGCCCTCAGATGAACATTTAGTAATAAACACCAGCTAAAATAATAACCTAAACTAATTAAACTCTTATTATACAACGTCTACTTTAATAAAAATCAATATAAACCACTCAAATTGGCTCCTTAGCCGATCTAGGACTGACAGAGAAAGAAAACAAAACTGAAAGTACTAATTGCAGTTCTAGCGCAAAGAATAAGAAAGATACTATTATTTACACCTCTGGCTGATATAAACTTAACTTTGAAGGCGTACCTGCTCTCTATCGGGGCTTGTTCGAGGATACAGATCAATGGAGGAATTGTTCAGCTACTTGCGAACAATTACTGCTTGACAGCGCTTTACTGGGTTCTACCCAAGTACATAAAATCTCTTATCTGTCAATACATCTCGAAATGCGTTTCATCTTATCACGGCTCCTCAGCCAAGCTAGGATCGGCGAAATGCGTCCATGAATTGATGAATGAGGGAACAGTCAAAAGCTGCTAAAAAATTTTCAGCAGCTTTTGCAAATGTTCAGTTTTAGTGGCTTATATTGATCTTTATATACTTGAGATAGAACTCTATAAAGCTCTAATCGGCAGTAACTCTTAGCAACCCGCTGAACAATCCTTCTATGAGTGGCCTCAAACAGCAGCTGCAGCAGCAGCAGGTACGCCTCAGCCAGAGGTATGAATTGTTGTATCTTACTTCTTCTTAAAGTACCTATTCGGTTCGAATGTTGGCAATCATTCTGGCTATTATTACTTTATCCGCTGCAGCTCTGAAAAGACCGGTAGTATTTGTTGAGAACCAATTTCGCAGATTGTTTAGCCAGGAAATACGTCTGCGTCCTGGTCCCCTATTTCCAAATACCTTTCCTTGGAGTATTTGCTGTAGTAATCCACATCTGAGGGGATTTCTCATTATGTGTTCTAAATACTACAATTTTCCTACTTTAACAGTTTCCATAATTTCCAGTTTTTTGTTCATGCGACATAAGAAATTTTCAAAATTCGGCGATATAGCCATAATTCAAATGCCTCAAGTTTCTTAGAAGTGGCTTCAGTCAGCGTCCAAGATTTCACATCATAAAGGAGGACACCGAAGACATAGCATATTAGGAGTCTTATTTTCGTGCTCAATTTTATTGCTGAGCTTTTGAAAAGTGATGTCATTTTGAAGATCACTGCTCTAGCTTTTTTGATATGGCAACGAATTTCCTGCAAATGATCCCATTGTTCGTTTATCATGGTACTTAAATATGAATATTGTGGAGTTCTTTGTATTTGTTGATTGTTAACCATCAACAAGATAGCAGGAACCGGAGACTTGCTAATTACCATGTACTTTGTTTTGCTGATATTAAGTTCGAGGCCGCATCGATTACTGACTTAGTTTATTTTTGTTATAAGATGTTGCAGACCCTTTAAGTTATCAGCCCTAACCGCCGCCTCGTCAGCATAACGAATGTTATGTATTCGCTCCCCATTAAACAGTATTCCTTCATCAGCCTGTTCAAATGCCTCTCTGAAGATTTGCTCAGAGTATATATTAAACAATAGTAGAGACAAAACACAACCCTGCCTTATTCCACGCTCAATTGATATTGCTTCTGAGCGATCCCCTTCTGCTTTAATAAATGCCATGTGGTTCCAGTAGAGGTTGCCAATAATCCGCAGATCCTTTCCTTCTAGTCCAAAGTCTTTCAGAATTTCGACCATTTTGTGATGTTGGGCTCGATCAAAGGCCTTTTGGTAGTCAATCAGGCCCAAATATACGTCACAATTGACGTCTCTACATCGCTCAATCAAAACCTGCATAGAAAACAAGGCGTCTCTGGTTCCCATGGCATCACTAAAACCGAATTATGTAGCTGACATGTTTTCTTCACACAACTTGTTTATTCTTCTGTGAATAATTTTCAGAAATGTTTTTAAAAGATGGCTTATGAAGCTAATTCCTCGATATTCTCCACATTTTTTAACGCCTGTATTTTTTGGGATCGGTATAAACTCAGAATTTAACCAGCTTTCTGGTACTCTGCCTAAATCATAATTTTTATTGTAGATCACCGTAAGCCACTTAAACCCATCCTTATCTAAGAGCTTAAGAAACTCCCCATGGAATTCATCGGGACCGATGGCTTTTCCATTTTTTAGTTGATTTATTGAAATGCGCACTTCATATGTAGTAATACTGGGCCCAAACCAGATTATTGAGCATTGTGGCTGATCTGGTCTTGCTTCAGAAAATAACCCTGTAATATAATCTTGCCACATCTTCAGTTTCTCTTCCCTATCGATAACAACGTTTCCTTGATGATCTATTAAACGTCCATTTGATTTCGTTGTCCGTTCACCAGTTAAGTCTTTGATTTTTTGATAGATATTAAAGCTGTCATTCCTTGCAACTCCTTTATTTCTTTACATCTTTCACCATTCCGCCTATCTTTAGCTGTTCAAATTTCTTTCTGTATTTGTAAGTGTAGTCTGCTATATTCTCTTTTATTACCTCTGTTTTTGTATAACCGTCTCTCCTCCATTAGTCTTAGAATGTCATCTGTCATCCATTCTTTCCTTTTATGTGTTTGTTCCACAGTTAGATACTTATTCTTTAGATCCCTTGTTATTTCATTTAACTTTTCTATTTCAGATTCTATAGATCTGTGTCTCAAAGTTCTTTATTAAAATCTTTTTTAATTACCTTTGTTTTCTTTTTAACTTTTTCAAGTTAATTCTTAGAACCCCTACCAGGGCATTGTGATCAGAGTTTATATCAGCACTGGGAAATGATATGATCTGGTGCGTCTAGTGGGAACTTCCACGTGTATAATCTTCGTGGTGGTAGGTTGAAAAAGGTGTTACTGATAACATAACCTATTTCTTCACTGAAAATGTTTAGTCGTTCGCCTCTGTTGTTTCTTTCACCTAGACGATAAGGTCCTACAGAAGTTCCTGATCTACCTCTTCCAATCATGGCGTTAAAGTCTCCCATTATGACTGTCAAGTACCGTTTTGATATTGTTTTTAAGACTTGTGTTATTTGCTGGTAAAATTGCTCAACCTCCTCAACCTGTTTATATGCAGTGGGATCATATATTTGTATGACGTTAAAAGGAACAGGTTTCGTTCTAACTTGGAGAAGCATTATTCAGTCTGAAACAGGCGCAAAATTTGTGACGCACTTGTCTATAGCTTTGTCAACTATAACTCCCACTCTATACTCATGTTTATTTTTGGCCGATCCTAAATGGTATATTTTGTAATTTTCCATGCTACAGTGACCTGAACCGGGCCATCTTACGTCGCTTATTCGCATAATGGATATGCCAAGTATTTTCATTTCTAGGATCGCATTATGAGCTTATCCTGCCTGGTAAAGAATTTTTACGTTCCAGGTGCATATTATATGTATGTAGTATCTTACTTAGTCTACTTTAATGTACAGTTGTGGTTTATCTTGAAAAGGTTGACGATAGATGAGGGGAATAATTTTTTTACTAAATTTTAATAGTGCGTGTTGTATCTAATAAGTGACTTTAATTCGCTTGTTGGTGGTTATAGAAAAATACAACAATAAATTAATATTTTTCTTTTCTGTAGTTAGGCTTATAATTATAGCTATACTGGGTTATTGTCACGTAACAAGTATTAAAATTTATATTGTTATTGAAATGGGTGGCACTCAAGAAATTTTATATTTCCAAGAGGGTTAAAGATAATGGCTTATTCAGTAATTATGTAATAGAAGTATCATTTTCATATTTTCCGTCGAAATCGCAACTCAGTGTCAATAGATTATCTCAGTCTTGAATAAGTCTCGGTGTCGCTGTCGGAATGTTTTTATAAGTCACAGTCTCCATCTCAGTCTCCTTTGAATACCGGGACTAGTTTTAAAATCTCGAAAATCTCTAATATTTACTCGTACAACAACGAAGTATTTATATTATATGCAGAGTTCATGGTGGACGATTACAGTATTAAGTTTTAATGATGACGAGAGATAAAATTAGAAGATTAATAAGAAAGATTAATTGAAGCTAGTGGTACTTATAAAGTAGTCTAATACTATGAGCTATTCAATCGGGAGGAGCTTGACTTTCTATCTTCTTTTTCTATGCACCACAGGAAAAAAAAAAATTTTTTACGAAAAGTACGGAAACTATGCTAGTTCTTGACGAGAAATTAATGAAAAGAAACACGGAACTTTAGAAAAACACTTACGAATCTATTAGCAAATTTTAAAATAGGAAAATACTGTACAAAAAGAAACTTAAAATTAGATAACTTACACCAACAAAAAAAATAAATAATAGAATGTTGATAGCCACTATTAACTTTCAAAATTTGGAAGAAACGAAAAACGCTTTTCGAAATCTCCCAACAGACATGGTACTATCTTAAAATTCCTACGTAAGAAGAGGCCCTCATAAAAGCTTCCCATGATCGAACATCCCTAGATATTTTGATGTATCCCGTACCTTTGAATACCAACGCCTTAAACCTACTGCCTCTAGAGTGAATTTATCTATATTTAGTTGATATAATATATATATATATATATATATATATATATATATATATATATATATATATATATATATATATATATATATATATCTACTATTAAAACTAAAGAATGAAATAAGTGTTAAAAAATCTTTTGCTCTTTTGATACTTAAATTTTAACAATACAAAAAGAAATCCAAAGTTAAATATCTTTCATAGGGTTAATATGGAAATGATTATGGAAATTTAAGCTGGTAGTTCAAACAACAATTCACAGCGATATGACTTAATTTCCTTTCCTGAGAAGATTATTTTACCTCAAGGACATCAAAAAATCAAACTTTGTTAAATAACATTTAATCAGTACTTTCGCCAAAAAGCACATATTTAAGAATCGTAAAAGATCAGATCCGTACTAGGGTTTCCAACCTTTTGAAATAAAAACAAAGAATATTTACTACTCAGTATATATCACCATTACACCAAACACTTTATTTTTGCACTCGATGCGCGTTTCGCTAACCATGTTAGCTTCATCAGGAGCTACTAACATGGTTAGCGAAACACGCGTCGAGTGCAAAAATTAAGTGTTTGGTGTAGTGGTGATATATACTGTTTAGTATCATTGTGCCAAAGATTCCACATTCCCAACTTAGTAAAGAATATTTAGTTAGAAATTCTGCTACCTTATTAGTAGCCAAAAAAAATTGAAATAATTCGGACCTTCGTCACTATTTTGGTTGATGAACATTATTTAATAAAGCAAGTAGCTGAAACTAGGCTTGTGTTACTAAACATCATGCTTCTCTTCATTTCAGTTGTATGCTGATTCCTTAGTTGGTTTTGGTGTAAATAGGGCCGCAAAACTCATCAGTCAAAAGAATACTGAACGAACCTACTACTATAGGTTTAGTTATCAAGGAAGATATAGCCACTTCTATTTACCTGGTACTAACGATACCAAACCTTATGGTAAGTTATATCACGCCTTGTCAACACAACGTGTGTCTTGAAGTTATTTCCATTATAAGGTGAAAAAAATTATAGAATTCTAGATAGGTTTATTAGAAATAAAGGAAACGTGAAGCTAATATTAGTGCACTGTATTAAAAGGGTTAACTTTTACTTTTAAGAAAAAAAGGTATTTATATCAGTCCTCCATTTCTATGTTTCTTTTAACTATGTATAGTAAATATCTCTAAATGTTTGGTCCTAATTATTGGGAAAAGACCGAAACCAAAGATATTGCTCGGTGTAAACAGTACCGAAGTTTAACTAGAATTTCCATATATTTTTTGATACCATCCCCTTCCGTGAAGAGAAAACTTGGTTAAAATGATAACAGCTTGCAAGATTCCGCTCTTAAAGAAGGAAGATTAAGGTCAATCCAGGAAAGGCCCAGGCCGTCTTCGAAAAAAACACTCATTCGAGAGACCTTCCTCAACTCTCACTCAATGGAACTAGGCTCAGACAGACGAACAGCATTGGGTACCTGGGCCTTCTATACAACAAACGGTTCGTATGGAAGGACCAAGTGACAGCGGTCGTGCGTAAGGCAAGTCAGCTCCTACGGAAGCTGTACCCTCTTCTGAACATTCGAGGTAAATTATTAACTCATAACAAGTTGCTAATTTACAAAACGATTATCAGGGTCGTACTGCCAAATATGGTGCCAAATATCTGGAAAACATCGAGCCAAAGTCCAGACAATTCCAAATAAAACCCTACATATCATAGCAGGAGCTCCCTGGTCCGCAACGATCAGTTGAACAGGAAGTTTCAAATGCCCACAATAAAAGAATTCACCCGAAATACCCAGCTTCACTTTCTTGAGAAAGCCACAGCTCAACCTAACACTAAGATAGCTAACGCCTTCAGACACAACGCAAACGTCAGTAATCGCTACTTACGACCCTCAGACATACTACAAGTAGACTAACAATAGACATGACTAAAACTTTACTACCAAGACAGACTATACTACGTTCTTAGTATATAGGAATAAGGTCGTAGTGTAGTTGAGCTACTCCTCTCCAAAAAATAAGCTAAACATGTAAACATCACACACCACTACAGTAATACCCCGCTTTACGCGAGGGATACGTTCCGAAAAAAATCGCGTTAACTGAAATTCGCGTATATCGAGGTTTATGATTAAACATAGTCAAAATTTAATACAAAAAAATACAAATCATTTTAATCAATCACTTTAATTCTAAGAACACTTTATGCAATACATACTCTTATTTTTTACGGAAAAATACATCTATTGTCTTTTGGGTAACGTTTTGTTTACGTTCTTGTAAAATACGTTCATAACACCCAACACTGTTTTTAATTGTTTGACACACGGTCAAGACACGGTCATCATTATTGTCTATACTCTGCAATATGTCCAAACCTGAATAAATTTTTGAAAGTGCATTTTGTATTTCCCCTGAAGATAAAACTTTCTCTTCTACTTGTTCTTCCTCATCGTAGATAGGATTATTCTGTAACTCGATCAGATCTTCATTGCTAATAGGATCGTCGTGCGTTGCTACAAGTTCTACGAGATCTTCTACCGTGACATCTTCAAGTTCAGACCCCTCAATCATTGCAGCAATGTCTTCAAGCACTTGTCTCTGCATCTGGACAATTCTTCTAGGTGCTTCCACTACATCTGGCCAAAGATTACGCCACACCCCATTCATACAACTCATTTTAACTTCCTTCCAAGCCTCTTCTATGTTGTGAATAGACTTCATAATGTTGTATGACTTCCACCACTCTCGCATAGACTGTCTTCCTTCCCCGTCAGTTTCATGAATTAGTTGGCTAAAAGTGCGGCGATGGTAATAAGCTTTGAAGTTTGCTATTGCTCCCTGGTCCATAGGTTGTAATATTGACGTAGTGTTTGGTGGAAGGAACTTTACGTACACTTTTAAGTCTCTGGGCGTATCAAGTGAGGTTGGATGTCCTGGGGCATTGTCTAAGAGTAATATAACTTTAGGTTCAAGCCCATTTCTGTCACAGTATGATTTGACTGATGGGCAAAAAACTATTAGAATACCATTCTTGAAAAATTTCCCGTGTAACCCACGCCTTTCTGTTTGATCGCCACACAACTGGTAGACTTGTCTTGTCTGTGCCTCGCATTGCACGGGGTGTTTCTGAATGGTACACTAGTAAAGGTTTCAGTTTGAAATCACCAGTGGCATTACCACCCAGCAGAAGTGTTAGTCGATCTTTCGCAGCTTTGAAACCACTGGCTTGACGTTCTTCCTTAGAAATGAATGTTCGAGATGGCATTTTTTTCCAGTAAAGTGCGGTCTCATCAACATTGAAGATGAGACAAGCAGGAATTTTCTCTCGTCTAACGAAGTCTTGAAACTTGTCTGGAAACTCAGCTGCAGCTTGAATGTCCGCGCTGGCCGCCTCGCCTGTTATGTGGATATTGTGAAGATTAGAACGCTGCTTGAACCGATGGAACCAGCCTCTGCTGGCAGCAAAAGTCGGAGTGGCACTCCCTTCTCCTTCTTTTGTTTTCAGCATCTCATACAAAGATTTTGCTTTTGTGCATATGAGATCTTGACTTAGTGGTGTGTTCTTCTTATTCAAATCTTCGATCCAGACTGACAGTAATTTCTCCATTCTTTCTAAGATAGATGATCTCGAACGAGAAAGTTTTGTTGCACTTATAGGTGTTGAACCTTCGCTGGAGATTTTAATTTTTTCCCGATTTTTATAAATCGTTCTCACAGTCGATTCTGAGAGTCCAAAATCTCTCCCAACAATTGTTGCTTTGCCTCCATTTTCCATTCTTCTTAACACTTTCATCTTCAATTCCAAAGTGACGCTTTTACGCTCTTTTTTCTTTACAGGCGGCATTTTTAACGTAGGGTTAAATTATGTATGTATGTATCTCCAATAAATATTAAAACAAAACTGCCAGCCGACCGAACTAACATTACGGAACAAATGAACACACGAAACGAACGAGGAAATCCCCATAGAACAAAGTCGAAGGACAGGGAATTCCCAATTCTTCAAAGAGAATATTCAGAGAAAGCGGGGATCCCCCCGCGACCATAGAGAAGTTAATGACTACATGAGCGCGAAATTTGAAATTCGCGTTATAGTGAAACCGCGCGTAACGGGGTCGCGCTAAGCGGGGTATTACTGTAATTGAAACACAACACTCCCGAAATAACCGGGAATTTAGCTAAGTTTTCTTTAGTTTTTAATTGGATTTAGTTAGGTTAAGGTAGCATAGATCTACACATTAGAAACTAACCCACAAGTTCTTAAAACTGACACCCCCTATATAAAGAATAATTGTCACATTATAAGAGAAGTTAAGAGTCACAGAATAAGCTCACAAGGAGGTTTAGTGGGTATGCAAGCCACTCCGGCTGGAGCATTGCCACATAACTGGAGCATTCTGGGGCACCCTTAAAATGACGCAGATTGCTTCATTATCTATAAGCCGGATTCCTCCCTGTAAAAAAAGCCCTTTACAAGAATATTTTTTTTTAGGTGTAGTTCATCACGATGATTTGATCTATCTCTTCTACATTTCGAAACTTTTCCCTCGATTTGGAGCAAATTCTCCCAAAGAAGCTGAAATGGTTGATAAACTTACAACGTTATATGCGAACTTCGCCAAATATGGGTAAGAAAAGTAAAAATATATCATCTTTCAAAAACTAGAACGTACGTGTACATTTGTCTAAGAAATACTGTTGTATCTCACTAACCTGACATAAAAGAAAAATTATAATTGCTGATCTGGTTTTAGCGCTTCAAATCTGCCCTGAAACACATATTTTATTCCCGGTTCCTGAATTATTTTCGTAAACCTAATTTTCAAATTTAATAATTCGAAAGAAGCAAATTTGTGGAAAACAGAATTTTAGAATGAATAAATATCCTTACAATGGAATTAGAGCTGATTTTTTAGTATGATTATGAGAATCTTGGCTAGTCGCAGAGATATAATAGTTCAGATAATATTAAATTAATTAAATTAGAGTTTAATTTAGAAATACCTGAACTACCTTCTATATTAACAAAGATTAACCCAATCTAACTAGTCATGGACAAAGTTTTGATCATGTTGATATAAACCGAAATTAAACTGCTTTTGCAAAAATGGATTAACTAGTTTAACTAACCTCTCTCTAAGTTATTGATCAGTTGATTTTAGAATATTTTACCTCATAGTTTCTTTTCAAAGATTATATTTTGAACAGTTGGTTATCTGAACGTTTTTTTTTGTGCGACATTTTGATATTATTCGATATTTTTTTAAAATTAAATCATTTGGAAATTTTGCTTCCGACAGTCTTAACTGAAACATTTCGTTTTCGACAAATTTTCAAGGAGATCCAAACATTTCTAAATCAGTAAAATTAAAAACAATAGATATAGAACAAAGAAGTAGAAATAGAAATCTTGTAGTCATTTGTAAAAGAGGTTATTATAGACCGAATGTAACATGTTCGAATTACAAAAAAAATTGAAATGAAATAACCTACTGGTATAAATCTTTTTGTAACGTATTAATAGGTATTTTTCATTCACTTTTGGTAGTTCTAGTACTTTATTCTATAATGACATAATGAGAGAAACAAATAAACAATTAGTCTCTTTAGTAAAAACTTTTTAAGAAAGAATTGTTTTCGAAAAGTTAATTTTCGAATTTATTAATATTTCCAAAGGAAAATTTTAGAATAAATAAATTTTTTAGAAAATAATTTTAGTGCAGATTTTTAAAATGACTAGGAGAATCTTGGCTAATCGTAGAACGGGAATAGCTTAAGAAATATTAGATTAATTAAATCGGTCGTTTTAAAAAGAAGAAATCTCCCTTTTTTCAGACTTGTGATGTTTATAAGGCTGATGCTGATGCAAAACTATCTTTTTATGTTTTTTGAAACTTAGAGGGGCCCAGAAAATTTGTTTTCCCTAGAGGAGATGACCCCTTTTCAAAATGAACTTTTCATTTCATAGACAATTTCTTTTTAAAAAAAACTGTATTTTGACAAATTGAAATAATAAATAAAATTAAAATTGGAGAAAAAAGATAGCTAAAACTCTTCTAGCTGTTCCTCCGCTGTTGTTGTGGGCTACTTGTTGATTTCATCCCAGAAAACTTTTTTGTCAATTTACCAGAGGATCATAATACCATCTTCTCCTCTACTAAACTCTGGTAAAAGTTTGCCTTTGTGAATTGTTCTTATTTAAATACAAATGAACTTATATTAAAGCTTTAATTGGCTCTAAAAATTACGACTGAATTAGTAAACATTATTCATTTTTTAGAAACCCTATTCCTATAGCCAGTGATAAACTTGACAACGTAACATGGGAACCATTCAATATCAGAACACAAAAATACTTAGATATAGGCCAAAAGTTGGTTGTAAGAGAAAAATTGTACGAAGAACGATACGCTGCTGAATGGGAAAAACTAGTTCCACTGGACCAATACGCCTAAACAAAATAAGTCAACGTCGGCGATTTTGGAGATATATCAGAGTCGCGTTAGTAATTTAACACCTGCGTATTACTTTAATCATGTTTTTACTTCTAAGAATCAGTGAAAGAAATTTAATTAATGCATGCGTACATTTAAATATATATATATATATATATATATATATATATATATATATATATATATATATATATATATATATATATTTATATATATATAGATAGATATATATATATATATATATATATATATATATATATATATATATATATATATATATATATATATAATATATATATATATATATATATATATATATATATATATATATATATATAAATATATATATATATATATATATATATATATATATATATATGTATATATTTGTTCAAAAATAAAATACAACTTTTAGATAACTAAGAATATTTTTTAAAAATTTAAAAGAATTGTTGCAAATCATATATTAGAGGGTAGTAAAATTTCATAAAATCGTGTTAATCTCGTCAGTTTACGGATAAAATGTTCTAAAGCTTTGTAAAAATTGTATATTTTAACATAACTATCTAGGAGTAGCAGTCAACGGATGTCTTAATAAGATCTATCAACGCCGGTGTGCCCAAGGGGTCCATACTGTCTCCTACTCTTTTTCTCATTTATATTAACGATCTGCTGAAAAAGACCGGGAATCCAATCTACAGCATTGCAGATGACAGTGCGCTTATCTCTTCATTCACTTTGAACGCTCGAACATCTGCTATTCACACAAATATCCGCAGACAGCAGGAAGTCATTCAACTTAACAAAGACCTGGAAGAAATTCTATCTTGGGGTGACAGTAATCAAGAGGAATTTAACGCTAGAAAAACCCAGGCGTTGTTTCTAAAACAGATAACGTTGCTGAACGTTGCCGACATAGTTATGTTGGGGCACTCCATTCCTCTAGCATCGTCACTCAATTTGTTGGGCTTTAATTTGGGAGCAAATATGTCGTGGCATGAACAAGTCGCAAGCGTAACAAAGGTAGCTTCTCGCAAGCTGGGAATATTATTTCAAACTAGAACACTTTACAATAACTGTTAATTCTGGATAAATCTCAAATTCGACCAACTATGGCATACTACTCCCATGTTTGGGGCTCTGCCCCCAAACATACGCTGCATTTGTTGAATTATATTCAGAGAAGAGCTGTTCGTCTGACTGAAGACCTGGAACTGGCCAGCGACCTTGATTCGTTGGAACATCAAAGAACGGTTGGCGACTTGAGCTTATTCTACAAGTATTTCCATGGAAAGGGTTCGATGGATGTAGCCCACTTAATTCCTCCCAGAACAGTGCATGTTAGAAGTACACGTCGCACTAATACTTCACATCCGTATGAGATTCAGCATGTTTCTCCTCGTACAACCCTTTTCAAGCTCGTTTATGTGGAAAACCTAATCTCTTTGGAATAATTTGCCCAGGACTGTGTTTGCCACCGAGTACAATTTGCAGCTATTCAAAACCAACGTGAATCGCTTTTTCTGCACACGTGTCGCTCCTGTAGCACTTTAGGGATTTCCTTATAGTACATGTGCTAAACCCACAAAAAAAATATATTGTAGACATTTGTAATTTTTTTTTATAAATCAGTTTCTGCTATTTCTGACATATCTCCAAAATAGCCAATATCTCTTCATAATGCCTATTTATACTATTTAAGGAAATTAATTTCATGTCAGTTTTATGTAATTGTTAAATACGTGTGCATGAAAAAATAAAATTAAATTTTAGAGGTGAAACAATATGCGTATTATTTGACATACTCGTATTCAAGGAAAAATTTTTTAAAGTGTTTGTGTTTGACTGCGTATTCCCCTGGTAAAACATACAAATTTAAAATAAAAAATAAACTGAAGTTTTTCAAATAGAGATAAATTCATTAAGATATATTAATCACAAGAAAATAAGTTAAGCTGACAAAGGGATTCGGAAATATCTACAACTGAAACTTGACGTGTCCCTTTCCATCCTGGTTATGTAGAAGATGAAAATAGTAAAAAATAATGTATCGTTATCATTCTACGCAAAAACCAAGAAAAGTTCCCAAAACACCATTGAAACTTCGCTCTCACACCTTGCCTCTAAACGAATATCTTTTTTTATATTCAGTAACTCAAAAATTGGTCACAGAAAAGTCATTATCACTTGAAAGCTATAGATTTCTTTCTTACTTTAAGTGTAATATATATGCTAAATTGAAAATCGACATCTCATTTCCCTAGAGAGTTATCGAACCAACAGTCAAAACAGATATATAGATAACACAACTCTACAAAAAACTTTTTTGTTTTTGTCCTAAAATTTATGTTATGATTTTTCTATTTATTATGCTCCAAAATAAAGGAAAAGTACCCATATTCCATATAAAGTTTGCTTTTGTGGTAGTTATGATAATAATACATTTTTTTGAGTTATCGTAGAAATATTAAATAGTTCTGGTATATTTAAAAATACCGAGAAAAAAATAAAGGGGTCGTAACTTTCACACAGTGTCTACAGATGTCACTTAAATGATAAACAACAATTGACTGTTTTGTAGAAGACTTAAAGAGGTTAAAATGTCGTCGAGAAAGTGTAAATATGATGCTGATGCATTTTGTTATATATGTGGTATATTTATTAAAGTACGAGATATAAAATTTTATTTAAACGCATGTGAAGAGCTTTGTGAAGCCTACAAAGCCTATTTCAACTGCCCTATTCGGAATCTAGACAAGCCCTGGGCTCCACATGTTGCTTGTAGTAATTGCAAAAGATGTTTAGAAGGTAAACAATTTTTAGTAAGAATAACCGGTCAAGTGCAAGTTAAACTTGCGCAATTAGTGTTCCGTACGTTGATTGCTTTTAAAATAAAAAAATTTTGTTACAGAGGTATAAAATGATCAGTGACTTCACAAAATACACCCCAAATGAGTTTTCAACAAAGTTTGTTTCCAATCTTTACTGAAATCTGATGACCTTTATATACCATATAAATTATTAAAGGTAATGCACTCGTGATAATTTTCGTTCAATCTACACCCCGTGGAGAATATTCCAGAATTTTTTCGAAATTTTTTGATAAGTACTTTTCGAGATAAGGCCCGGGACAGCGATTTTTCGCGAATTTTTAAAAATAATACAAAGAAAAGTGCGCGCAAGTATAATATTATATATATATATATATATATATATATATATATTTTACTCGTGTTTTCACAGGCTTTCATTTGACACCACACTTGATGACCTAGTAAAAAAAATTTTTTTTCACTTCCGACTTCACCCCCCAAAACTAACGCCTTAAGTCAAAATTTAATTCTCAAAACTACATGGCTCTGATGAGGCCATCAATTCCTATATTATTACCAAATTTCACCTTTTTATGTCAAATAGTTTCGGAGAAAATCGGGTGTGACAGACAGACAGACAGACAGACACGGAAGTGATCTTATAAGTGTTCCGTACGGAACCCTAAAAATATAAATAAGTTTATTTTTATCTTTATTTATTTCAGGTTGGTATCGAGGTGAGAAACGGAGTATGAAATTCGCAGTAGCGAGAAGTTGGCGAGAGCCAAGAGACCACGTTAATGACTGTTATTTTTGCCTAGTAAATCTAGCTAAAAGAGGCAATGCGAAACCCATCGAATATCCTGACCTTGCTTCATCTTCTGCTCCAATCTCACATAACCCACAACTTCCAGTACCTGAACCTCCTAAAAAATTGTCTCAGTCAAGCTCATTTCAGAGTTCAAATAAAATTATTGAAGATGAAGAATTTGTACTGTCACAGGAACCACCGAAACCCCATTTTCTTATCTCAGAAGACTTTAATGACTTAACAAGAGATTTGAATTTGCCGAAGAGTAAGGCAGAGCTTTTGGGTTCTCGTTTGAAGAAATAGAATTTGCTTATTGATGTCAAAATAACAGATCAACGAAGTCGGCATGAGACATTTGCTACATTCTTCACCAAAGAAGATGGACTTTGTTACTGTAACGATATAACAGGTTTGTTTGAAGCAATTAGGATGCCCTGTGTTCCCACGTTTATTTATTGACAGCTCGACGAAAAGCTTGAAAGCCGTTTTATTATATAACGGAAATAAATTTCCATCTCTTCCAGTCGCTCATTCTGTACATCTAAAAGAAAACTATGAAAGGGTTAAAATTTTACTCGAAGCTTTAAAATATCAAGAGTATAAGTGGCAGTTCATTGGAGATTTTAAGATGGTAGGATTTTTAATGGGGCTACAGGGTAGATATACAAAATATCCGTATTATCTCTGTTTGGGATAGTAGAGCGGATGCTCAACACTATGTTCAACGATTATGGCCACGTTAAATGTGAACCTATTGCTGAACCTGAAAATGTATTAGTGCCGCCTTTACACATCAAGTTAGGGCTTATGAAACAATTCGTAAAAAAGCTAGATGAAAAATCTGAAGCTTTTACATTTTAAGAAACTTTTTTCCAAAGTTGTCAGAAGCAAAGGTTAAAGCTGGAATTTTTGTCGGTCCACAAATTAAAAAAAATTTTGCCAGTGAAGAATTTCCAAACTTACTTATTAGTGCTCAAAAAAAAAGTTGGAATAGTTCTAAAACAGTAGTCTCTGAATTTTTAGGGAATAATAAAGTTGAAAATTACCAAGAGTAGTTGAAAACATGTTAGAAAACTTTAAAACCATGGGTTGCAGAATGTCTCTAAAAGTACATATGCTGCATGCTCATTTAGATAAATTTGAAAATAACAGGGGGGCGTACTCAAAAGAACAAGGAGAACGTTTTCATCAAGATATTATGAACTTCGAACAACGTTATCAGGGCCAATACAACGAAAATATGATTTGGGGTTTAGTGAGAGAAAGTTCTTATGAACATGAAAGACAAAGTAATAGGGTTCACTTTTAAACTTTTTTCCACTATTTTGTAATTTGATATGATAGTAAAAGTTGATAAAAATCATATATAAATATATTTGTTTCGATTTATCAATAAATAAAAATTTAAACTATGGATTTTCTAAAATACTGTTCAACCGTTCTCCTGGATACAAAAACATACTTTTTCAGTCTATATATTTTTTTTTCGTCTAACTGTCGATAAATCTATCGAAATTTCATATCCTTATATCAAAGTCAAAATTTGTGTTGACCTGTGTAATCAGGCAGATAGACTGACATTTCATATAAAATTGTCTCTTTACCTTAACAATAACTCAAAAGAACAGTAATTCTTCTTTGCTTCATCAGTCTTAAACTACTGAATCATCATTTTCTTGGAAAATAACAGACCTTATATTTATTTAGTAATTCTCGTACTAACGGAAAGCATTGTGTTAGTAAATAAACCACCATCCCATATAAATGAAAGTAGTTTGTTAATCGTGACAGATGATCACAGTACATTCTTAGTTGTTCTTCTTCTATGATAGAAGAAGCATCAACTAGCAAATAATTTGAATGCTTTTAGAAGAGGATTTAGGCTTTAATAAATCAAGCAATTTTATCCAGTGAAATATTAAAGTCTATGATTTCAACCAACTGCACAGCTATCTTAAGGGATACTTAGCTATTCTCTATTTAACAAAAGTGTGGTGCAAATGTTCATTATGTAATTAGACGCCATTGTCTTTCCTTTTTAAAATTTTTGGATATTAATGCAATGTGACGTTCTTTTAGTTACAGAAATTAGTTGTCGAAACTTTTTCCCATCTTTGTACTCACAAGATACCCATAGAACGACGAAAACATCTATCTATGTACGATTTTATCATGGCAACAAGAATGTCTTTAGTGATTTGAGAGTGCCAACTAGCATTAGCATCAATATATTAGGTACAAAGAACTGGTATTTTAAGTCAATCATATGTAACCTTTTGAGCGGTGAAAATGGGGGTTCGAGGGGAAAAAATTTCGATATTCACTTGAATCATAAAAATATCATTAAAAAATCAATTAAAATAGATTTTCTGCACAATAGCGATTTATTCCTTTAATGATTAAAAACAAAATGTCGAAGTACGTTTTTTTTCGACATTTATGAAACATATTGTTGTGTCACGTGAACCGTGAAGTGAACATGTCACTTTTCTTTTCTAAAAACACTGAATACAGTCAAAAAAATCACTATCAATGCTTATAATAAAGAATTCAGGAACAAGAGCACATTTTTGGGTTACATGCTTGACTAAATGTGTTATAATATAAAATATTACCGCCAATAAATATAGCCTTGTCAATTCTGATTCCATTAAAAATTAATCTTCCTAAATAAATAAAATTTCATTTCATAATAAATAAAGTTTCACTTCATAAATATATTTGGATATTTAAACTGCAATACAAATATTTCATTGTGTTTATCATCAAATTATTGAACACAAAATTTCTGATCAGTGCATAAAGGACTCCGCCATAATCTTAGAAAATTGGGTTCGTCGAAATTATCTGGATTTTTGATATATTGTGGCCTTTGTCATCTTGAACAAAAGACTCTGGAGCAAAATTATCCATATTGAGTATTTTGGTTACTATCATCAAATCTCCGTAAAATTTTTTTTTAAATTCAGGAAAATCGCTTTATTAATATTGAAAAAGTTATAGTTTGCTATAGTAAAGGTCATTCTTCAAATTAATTTTTTTATAGCTATATGAATGACAATTCTGTATTTTTGTAAATTTTTCTAACAATAACCAAAATTTAAAAAAAACAAATTAAACTGATCATTTAAATCAATTAAAAAAAAAACAAAATAAAATTGAAAAAAAAAAAATAAAAAATTTTATAAAATCTTGTTTTTGATTGAAATTGAAATAATTTAATAAAATTTAAAGAAACTTTATATAATTTTATGATGATAGGTATATAAATTGAATAAATAATTTACTTATATTATTTTTTTAATAAATTATATAAAATTTTCATACTATTGACTTCGGAAAAATTTTCCCCGGTATCGTTATGAAATTATTGTAAAACTCAGAAAACAAATCAGGAAGTCATCTTTTATTCTATATTCCTTATTTTATTCTTCAGTATCAGCATTAATTCTCCCCTCCCAACCCACATTTTCACCCCTCAAAAGGGTACATATGATCAAAATGATTCCGAAAATAGATTCAGGGACCCCAGAAACCCCTGAGGAACCAATTCTGAATGCGAAATTTCACCTCTCGATTCCGTGCTTATTTGCAATTTTAAGAAATTTTAAGGTTATGCTTTGCACATCGGTTCCCTTCCATTTCTCCAGAATTCGCTTACAAGTATTAAAAAGAAGTCTGATTTTGTTAATAATTGACTAGACAATTTTGAACAAAAAATCAGACTCCTGAACCACAATGCGCTTCTTGAACAAAAAAAAAACAAAGAACACTTTTGCTTATATATTTTTTTAATATCAGAAATGATAAAATTACTTAGCATAATATTACCCAAAGTTTGAACTAATATCATACACTTTCTATATTTTTATTATAAGTTAAGTAAGTAGTTAAACCTATGCCCGTAAATCAAAAAATATCTTACCAGCAGAATATTATGTAAAAGACGTGTGAAAAGCGTATGGCGCGAATGCAGTTGCAATGTGTCGGAAACCCACCAAATGTATTCAGCAAGATTAAACGTTATCAGGCAAATTAGATGTAGAAAATATGCTTCAGCGAATGTTCATGTTCATTTTAACAATTTTTATCAGAAAATTTATTTTCTAAGGAATCAAATAAAAGGGAACTGTCTTGGTTAGATTGTTATTACAGTGTTTGCAAATTTCAACTTATTCCTTAAACTTCCTATTAATTGAAGAAAGAATTCAAGAAATACGTTGTGACCAAAATACCAATGTCCGTTAGCTACATCCGATACTTAAAAAAGGCAAGAAGGTCTTGCCAAACAACTACCGACCAGTCGCACTGCTTTCAATAATATCGAGAGTCATGGATAGCTATGATGGTTGCCAACATTCGGAATGCATAGCGCATTATAAGAAACAGAAAAAGAACTATCCCTGTTTATTTCTTTAATACAGGACTTATTTAAATTTAACGGCTTTATCCCTTAGTGTTCGATAAAGCTTGTTTCAAATTGCCCACCAAATTCTCTGTTGGTAACGTATTAGATCAGCAAAAATGGAGATGGCCCAAATGCAAAACTTTCAGCAATGAAATCATTAGAAGAACCAGCTCCGGAACGTCTTATCAAAAATTACAGCTATAGAAAAAAACAGGGCTTAAATATTCTGAGAATTATTTTTTATCTAATAGACTACCATGTGGTAATTCCTCAAAAAATATTTTAGAAACTGAGGAAAACAACCAAGTTGAAGTAGACATTGACAACTTTAACAATAACGTAAGCACAGTTTGTTCATTGTTCTAAATTAGCGTGGTCTTTTTAAGCTCTCAAAGTAATTATCACAAGAAGCAAGTTGTTGATCTTTAATAGGTACGTATGTCAACTATTATCTTAAAATATGTTTGACCGTTCACAAATGATACATTACTTAAGTAGTCTACTACACATCATAAAGATATTAATGTAACTGTTAAGTTTGCGCAATATCGAACTCAGCGACACTCTCTAGATAGAAAGATGGGGGGAAAGAAAGAAAGAAGAGTATAAAATACAGTAAAACGACCATGGTTGTATAGTTACAAACAAAACATTTGTATAAAAAAAAAATTCCAAATTACATGATAATTTTAATGATAAATTGATGATAAATATATAAATATAGTTGGAAAGTAAACGTTGTTTAAGGATAATCTTGTAATTTAAGCAACTCAATGAGAAATGAAATGTAACAGTAATACTCATAATAGAAGTGTAATATATAAAGCATTATTAGAATGATTCCTTATTATGCTTGAGAGTACTCTGGTCTAAACTTTAATCGGCGAATTAAAGCTATGTATTTATTTATTAAATTCACGGGTTATCCCTTTTTGACAGTTTATAAACTTTTAGTAGGAAAATAAAATAATTTACGAGTTGGCAACAACAATCAGTGCATAAGTAACAATACTAACAATTATAATAATAATATATGTAATATTATAGCACAACAATATACAGAATACAGAAGTGACAAGCTATTCAAATTAAACTAGATAACAGTGCTTTAAAGCCACACAGAGTTCACCTAAATAAATCAATATCCAAGTTGTTTAAAGTTGGGGGGGATCTATATATAGGAGAATTTTGCACATAATTGGTGGAATGGTATATGAAAGAGTTGAGGGTTACGCAAGTCACGACAGACGGTATTAAAATTTATTCTGGACAAGAGAGTTTATCTAAAGGCAAGAAGACCTTGCCAAATAACTACCGACCAATCGCACTGCTTTCAATAATATCGGAAGTCATGGAAAAGGCTATCAATCAGCATCTTCTAAAATATCTTGAAGGATTCAACATTATTAGCGATCATCAATATGGCGTTCGTAAAAATAGATCAACAGGAGATCTTCTGACTTATGTAACATATGTTTGGAACAACGCAATTGAACACTTTGGAGAATCTCGAGCGGTTGCCCTTGAACATATCTAAGGCATTCGACCGTGTTTGGCACGATGGGCTGTTGGCTAAGCTACGCTCTTATGGTATGTCTGAAAAGTTCTGTTCGTGGCTCTCATGTTTTCTCAGAGAGCGTTCTTTACGAGTGGCAGTCGATGGATTTCTTTCTAACACCTTCACTATCAACGCCGGTGTGCCTCAGGGCTCCATACTGTCTCCTAGTCTTTTTCTCATTTACATTAACGATCTGCTGGAAAAGACCGGGAATCCAATCTACAGCTTTGCAGATGACAGTACGCTTATCTCTTCATTCACTTTGAACGCTCGGACATCGGCTACTCAGACGAATATCCCCAGACACAGGAAATCATTCAACTTAACAAAGACCTGGAAGAAATTTTATCTTGGGGTGACAGTAACCAAGTGGAATTTAATGCTACAAAAACCCAGGCGGCAGTTTTTTCTAAAAAAGTTAATGTTGCTGAACCCGACATAGTTATGTCGGGGCACTCCATTCCTCTAACATCGTCACTCAATTTGTTGGGCGTTAATTTGGGAGCAAATATGTCCTGGGATGAACATGTTGCAGGGATAGTAAGGAGAGCCTCTCAAAAGTTGGGAATATTATTTCGAACCAGAAAGCTTTACACTCTACAACAACTGTTAATTCTTTACAAAGCTCAAATTCGACCAACTGTGAAATATTGCTCCCATGTTTGGGGCTCCGCTCCCAAACATACACTGCATTTGTTGTATTCTATTCAGAGAAGAGCTGTTCGTCTGATTGGAGACCCGGAACTGACCGGCGGCCCTGATTCGCTGGAACATCGAAGAACGGTTGGCGACTTGAGCCTATTCTACAAGTATTGCCATGGAAAGTGTTCGAAGGATGTGGCCCGCTTAATTCCTCCCAGAGCGGTGCATGTTAGAAGTACACGTCGCGCTAATACTTCACATCCGTATGAGGTTCAGCTTGTTACTCCTCGTACAACGCTTTTCAAGCTGTCTTTTATATGGAGAATATCATCCCTTTGGAATAATTTGCCCAGGACTGTGTTTCCCACCGAATACAATTTACAGCGATTCAAGAATAACGTGAATCGCTTTTTTCGCACACGTGTCGCTCCTGTAGCGCTTTAAGGACTTCTTCCCTGCAGCACGTGTGCTAGACCCATAAAAAAAAATCAATCTATGGACAAGTCTGAAGACAAGGCACAAATCAAATAGCACCCGCCTCACCTCCAAACTGTCCAAGTTCAACCTATGCAGCATATCTGACCTATGGTAATGATCAAAGCTAATATTGGGCTTATTAGCCGTAAAGCGAAAGAACTTTGTTTTGTACACGCTAAAGAGTGTCAATGTGAACTCGATAATGTGGCGACAATACTCGAATATTCAAAATTTGTATACCTCACCAGTGAGGTATACAATTTGGCAATATCCACAGATAATTCACCACAATTGCTAGACACAATGATACTACTCAGTATATATCACCACTACACCAAACACTTTATTTTTGCACTCGACGCGCGTTTCGCTAACCATGTAAGCTTCATCAGGAGCGATGATGAAGCTAACATGGTTATCGCTCCTGATGAAGCTAACATGGTTAGCGAAACGCGCGTCGAGTGCAAAAATAAAGTGTTTGTTGTAGTGGTGATATACTGAGTAGTACGACGATAAAAGACTAATCCAAAACTTTAAACGATTATTAGCTAAAAAGCAAAAATTTCCAAACTAGCTCTTACTTTTTAGCTGTTTTATATTTCATACAAATCAAATGATTCATCTCAGTATCATACATCTCTATCTCTCTCTACAAGTATGTATAACTACTGCTTAATATGATATTTTGAGCACCTGACCCTAGTGGCTGCTGTCAATATACAACAATAATATAAAAACATTTAAATAATCCAAGAAATGTGCAAAATATGGAGATTTTCATTTATTATTATTGTCACTACAACTGAATAACCGGTCAAGTTCAAGTTAAACTTGCACAATTAGTGTTCCGTACGTTGATTGCTTTTAAAATGAAAAATTTTGTTACGGTGGTATAAAATGATCAGTGACTTCACAAAACACACCCCAAATGAGTTTTCAACAAAGTTTGTTTCCAATCTTTACTGAAAACTGATGACCTTGAAATTTTTGTTTTTTTATATACCAGATAAATTATTAAAGGTAATGTACTCGTGATGATTTTCGTTCAATCTACGCCCCGTGGAGAATATTCCAAAATATTTTCAAAAGTTTTTGATCAGTACTGTCCGAGATAAGGTGGGGGGACAGCGATTTTTCGCGATTTTTTGAAAATAATACAGAGAAAAGTGTACGCAAGTATTACATTATATATATATATATATATATATATATATATATATATAATGTTATATATATATAATATATATATATATATATATATATATATATATATATATATATATATATATATATATTTTACTCATGTTTTCACAAGCTTTCATTTGACACCACACTCGATGACCCAGTAAAAAGAATTTTTTTTCACTTCCGATTTCACCCTCCAAAACTAACCCCTTAAGTCAAAATTTAACTTCCAAAACTACACGGCTCTGATGAAGCCATCAATTCCACAAATAGTTTCGGAGAAAATCGGGTGTGACAGACAGACAGACACCGAAGTCATCTTATAAGTGTTCCGTACGGGACACTAAAAAGTACCAAATCCAACGAAACGACAAATTCTCTTTTTTTAAAAAGTAGAACCTCTGTGTTGTATTATTTGTAAATTGTTGAAGATAGTAACTCGATATTTTGTGTATTACAAAACATTACGTATATAAAATTAAAAGAGAAATTAGACGGCTCATCCTAACTTTTTCATTTGTGTGCAGTTACGGCACACTTATGGGATCACTTCGGTGGCTGTCCGTCCGTCTGTTACACCAGACTTTCTTCGAACCTATTTAAGACAGAAAGTTGAAATTTGGCAAAAAAATATAGGAATTCATGGCCCAATTAGAGCTAAGTTAAATTTGGACTTAAGGGGTTAGGTTTAAGAGGAGAAATTGAAAATGAAAAATTTTTGGGGTGTCAAATGAAAGTTCAAAGTTCAAAAATATATATGATGTAATACTTGCGCATGCCTTTCTTTATATTGTTTTAAAAAAAATGGACAAAAATCTCTGTCTACTTCATCTCGAAAAGTTCAGATCAAAGAAATTTTGAAAAAATTCTGGAATATTCTTCATAAAGTGTAGAATGAGCGAAAATTGTCACGAGTGCAATACGTTTGCCTGGTGACTGGTGACTGGTGACCAATGAATAGGTACCGAAGACAAAATAATTTTATTTTGTTTATTTATAATTAAACAAAGATTTTGTTCGTAAATATTTATGTTAAACTTTTACTACGTGATTCTAGATTCAGCGAGATTCACTTATTGGCTATTAGGGAGCTAATTTTTTATTTTAAATGTAATAACGGTACGGAACACTATTTGCGCAAGTCCAACTTGCACTTGACCAGTTATTTTTTTTTAATATATGTATTATGTAAGTTATTAATAATGATTAAAGTGATCAGTTAACAAAGTAAACTGTAATACCTAAGTTTCTATAATTCTAGAGTTCATTTTTTTTAAGTACTAAATTCTTATTGTTGGTAAAAAAAACCATTTATATTTTATTTTCAATTTTGGTAGAATGTAACATGTAACAACAAAATAAAAATGTTTGTTTCAAATTAATGACTTCAATTAAATTAATGTTTACTATACATGAAAAAGAGCCTTGTAGGTTATTCGGAAAATACTGGACAAACAAATTAAAATTTTTCTTATCTGTCACAGACACTAATCGAGTCGAAAAAAAAAATTATAATTAATATTTTTGAAATAACTAATATTGTCCGGCAAATACAAAGAACACTTTGTGAACTCCTCAGATGCTAATCTTTCGATTCGCCTTTAGTTGTTTCACCAACGCCATCTCTGCCTTCGGGCGGAAAGCTCGGGAAGGTGCGCTTCTGCAATTAAGTGTAAGCCTTGCTGGCCGCTTTGTTTGGAAAGACTTTAAATAAGTCACCAACAGAGTGCAGTATAAGCATCTATTTTGTCACTGTTTTCCGTTAGTACCTAGATAAGGACTGAAATTGTCTTCTTTGTATTCGCTGAACGTAGCCCAACTGATAAGCCGTGATACGGCGAAACGCGTCTTGGGATGGTCCGACAATACAAAGAACACTTTGAGAACTCGCGAAGTGCGGATCTTTCGAATCGCCTTTAGTTGCTTCACCAACACCATATACACATTCTATGTTTCAAGGAACAAAAAAATAGACAATTTTAATATAAAATATTTATTACATCCAAATTTTATAAATAAAAATGATAAGAAAATAATCTTTGGGTCAGTAAGGTATAATTAATTATATTTGTAATCCACTATAATATGGCCTCTTCAGCTTATTGTGAATATTTAATTCTAACCTAAACGAGGTGGTGGGGTTACAGGAGCATTTTGAGGGCTGAAAGTGATCCTAGGTACGAATCCAGACTCACCTTCCACCGTATATTCCACATTCATAAGTCTTCCATCTGGAAGAAGAACATAGTAATTGCCTACTACTCTTCCTTGGCTATCTCCGGATTCTGTTTGGCCGAAAAACGTGTTTGAAGGAGCGTTGTCTACTTTGTATTGAAAATCATACTAAAAAATAGTTATAGAAGAATTACATGTATTCTGTTAGGACGGGTCTAAAATATTATTTTTTCTTTTCAAAAAGATAAATGTCCGGTGTAACTGGAGGTAGCAACAACTTGGTCTTGTCACTTCCTGTTAAATCAGAAATTGATATTTTTAGATAGAGAATGAAAAACAAAAATATGTAAACTAGAGATCGATCTGCTATTTTTTTTTTATTGGTCTAGCACACGTGCTGCAGGGAAGTCCCGAAAGCGCTCCAGGAGCGGCACGAGTGCGGAAAAGGCGATTCACGTTGTTCTTGAATCGCTGTAAATTGTACTCGGTGGGAAACACAGCGCTGGGCAAATTATTCCAAAGGGATGACGTTCCCCATATAAAAGATTGCTTGAAAAGCGTTGTACGCGGAGTAACAAGCTGAACCTCATACGGATGCGAAGCACCAGCGCGACGTGTATTTCTAACATGCACCGCTTTGGGAGGAATTAAGCAGGCTACATCCTTCGAACACTTTCCATGAAAATACTTGTAGAACAGACTCAAGTCGCCAACCGTTCTTCGATGTTCCAGCGAATCAAGGCCGCCGGTCAATTCCGGGTCCCCAATCAGACGGACAGCTCTTCTCTGAACAGAATCCAACAAATGCAGTGTATGTTTGGGAGCGGAGCCCCAAACATGGGAGCAGTATTCCATAGTTGGTCGAATTTGGGCTTTGTAAAGAATTAACAGTTGTTGTGGGGTGTAAAGCTTTCTGGTTCTAAATAATATTCCCAACTTTTGAGAAGCTCTCCTTGCTATGCCTGCAACATGTTCATGCCAAGACATATTTGCTCCCAAACTAACGCCCAACAAATTGAGCGACGATGCTAGGGGAATGGAGTGCCCCGACATAACTATGTCGGGTTCAGCAACGTTAACTTTTTTAGAAAAAACTGCCGCTTGGGTTTTTGTAGCGTTAAATTCCACTTGGTTACTGTCACCCCAAGATAGAATCTCTTCCAGGTCTTTGTTAAGTTGAACGACCTCCTGCTGTCTGCGGATATTCGCCTGAGCAGCCGATGTCCGAGCGTTCAAGGTGAATGAAGAGACAAGCGTACTGTCATCTGCAAAGCTGTAGATTGGATTCCCGGTCTTTTCCAGCAGATCGTTAATGTAAATGAGAAAGAGAGTAGGAGACAGTATGGAGCCCTGGGGCACACCGGCGTTGAAGTGAAGAAATCCGTCGACCGCCACTCGTAAAGAACGCTCTCTGAGGAAACATGAGAGCCACAAACAGAACCTTTCAGACATACCATAAGAGCGCAACTTAGCCAACAGTCCATCGTGCCAAACACGGTCGAATGCCTTGGATATGTCAAGAGCAACCGCTCGAGATTCTCCAAAGTGTTCAATTGCGTTGTTCCAAACATGTGTTACATAAGTCAGAAGATCTCCTGTTGATCTATGTTTACGAAAACCATATTGGTGATCGCTAATAATGAAGATGCTCATTGATAACCTTTTCCATGACTTCCGATATTATTGAAAGCAGTGCAACTGGTCGGTAGTTATTTGGCAAGGTCTTCTTACCTTTTTTAGGTACCGTGGCACATTTCCAGCAGGACGGAAATATTCCCTTTCTGTAGGATAGGTTAAAAAGTCTACAGAAAACTGGTGTTAGTTCCCTTGCACAGTTTTTGAGAACTATGGCAGGTATTCCGTCAGCGCCAGAAGCCTTCTTGGTGTCTAGCTTCATTAAAATACGCTTTATGTTGCGCTGTCTGAAGACAACATCGGGCATCCTTGACTGCAATATGGGAATAGTAGGTAGTGTTTTTCCTTGGAAATCGACAGTAGAATGTGAAGCAAAGAGTTCAGCCAACAAGTTCGCTCTCTCAACAGGTGTGGTTGCAATGGAATTATCTGGCCGTGTGAGTGGTGGTATGGTGGATTTGGTAAAATTTTGACTAACTGCCTTAGCGACTGCCCAAAAGGACCTGGAATTGTTGGGACAAGCGAGAAGTTTGTTTCTAATTCGTTGATTGTGTGTCTCCTTGGTTTCGTCGATAATTCCCTTGCATCTGTTCCGGGCATGAACAAAGATGTTTCGATTTACGGTGTTAGGATTTTCACGCCATTGTCGGTAGGCAATATGTTTAGAAACAACAGCTTCTTTGCATTTTCGGTCGAACCAAGGCTTGCCGTTTGAGGAGCATTTCTTCGGAAAAGGGATGTAAGCTTCCATACCAGCCAAAAATAACATCGGAGACCTCCCTGGCGCAGTCAGATGGGTTATCGGATCGAAAACAAACGTCCATCCAAGGGAAAGTTCGAAAGTATTCCATGAGATCTTCCCATTTAGCAGATTTGTAGTGCCAAATCTTGCGCGGCCTAGGCGCCTCTCTGTCACTGATTGGCAGCATACTCGATGTCGAAAGCAGTTTATGGTCGGAAGAACCTAACGGCGGATTTACGGTGACCGTGTAAATCTCCGGATTGGTGGTTAAAAACAGATCAAGAAGACTGGCGAACTCCCCGTCTCGATCAGGGATCCGTGTTGGTTCGTCAATAAGCTGAGTTAAGCCATAACTGATTGAGAATGATTCAGCTTCACGACCTTGTTCGTCGGTAGTATTTGAATATTTGAGCCAGTTGATATTTTGGACATTAAAGTCACCCAGGATGGCAATTTCGGCACTTGGATAGTTACTTTGTAAATGATCGATGGTGTCTGCAAGAGAAGCGAAAAGTGTTCGAAAATTGGTATCACTTGGTGGTCGATACAGGATACAGATGAACCTTGTGGTTTGTTGAGTCGTTATTTTTAACCACATAACATCAAAGTTGGGGGGCTCCAAAGCTTCTTCTCGTTGACAAGAGAGGTCGCTTCTGACAAAAAGACAGATTCCAAAGTTACGCCTAAATCGGGAATAGAAGTCGTACCCAGGATAAAGATAGTTGACCGTGCTGGTCGATGGACTGACCTTGGTTTCACATAGAGCGAGTACATGAGGTTTATCTGATTGCAGGTGTTGATGCACTGAATTTATGTTCGAGTTAATACCTCGTATGCTGCAAAAATCTATCTTAAAATTATGATGTCTGCAAGTCGACGCCTCCGAACCAGCCCCCGAACGGGGGGCCATTCTACCTCCGGAACTTCCTGCATCCAGGCGCCTCATCATGCTCTTTGGTCCCACAGTAGTTAATGTGGAATTTTCCTGTTCTGTCACATGTTTATCTTTGCCTTCTTTGGCTTTAATCCAGGGGGTGTTATTATTGGGTAGTTTGGGTTCTGACCAGATACTTTTCCAATGATCTGTGAGTTCTTGTTTGTTTGGTGGTTCGGTCACTGCTGTCTGTTTGCTGTGCATAGATTTCCGGCAGAACTGTGTTGGGCTTCTTCGGAAGAGGTTGTTGGTATCTTTCCTCTCGTTTGGTTCTTTGTATCTACGAAGTCTTGCGGCATATACGGATAATTTTTGTTTCAGAGTATCCAGGACCTCTGGCAGTGTTCTGTTGGGAGACCCGGACTTAATCTTGTTTATACTCTGTGTGACTCGTTCCCGTTGATAAACTGGGTAAGGTCTCCTAGATATCTCCTGATGTTGTTGATTTGGTTTTCTATTCTTATTTGCCGTTTATTTGCTATATACCAAATATTTAGAATTTCCGGAATAGTCTAAATCAGGGGTCCGCAACATATGGCACGCGTGCCATCTCTGGCACGCCAAGCAATTTTGAATGGCACGCGTACCTGTTTTAAGTATGTATGTAAGTTTACACATTAATTCTGTAATCTGTGACATGTTTCGAAATTAAGTAAATAATCGAAGACAGTATTACTTTAACGATACAAACAAAAACGATATATTATATGGGTCACTAGGTATTATTACCAAAAACTACAAAATATATATTTTGTAATTTATAATTTGACTGAATGCATTGGTTTGGCTTTAATTTCAGCAAGTATTAAAGAGGGCAAGCGTCAAAATATAAGCCTAGGCTAAAACACAAATAAACGTCCTCAATTCAGATCAAAAGAGCCGCTATAAGGTGGTTTTTGTTTGACTTGACTTCAATCGTTCCGACGCACGCCGCAACTCTTTTTATATTGCCGAACTTTAGTTTTTGTTAGATTTAACTTCTACGCGGCCATTTGATTGCAATGGGCGCGTTGTAGATAATAATTTTTGTTCTAAGAAATTGAATAAACGTAATTATTGGAATTTTCTGGAAACATTATTTTTCTATATATAGCAAGCGGCTACACGTTTGGATCATTTAGTATAGAAGGAACATCCGTTCTAGTCAATAGTCGTCGAAAAGTTTAAAAATTTAAATTACGTTGCGTTATGGCCGGGAAGAAACAGAAGGTAGACGTTCGATCATTTCAAACTTCATGGACAACAGATTACGGTTTTGTACAGCAAAACGATCGGGTCATTTGTGTCCTATGTCGGGAAAGCGTAGTTTTCCGGACATCTAGTGTTCAACGACATTTCCAGATAAAACGTGAATCGTCATTTAAAGATAACGCTGATAAAAGGGAGGCAATACTAAGAGCAAGTAAACAATACGAGAAACAATCAACATTCTTTAGCAAAGTTTTCCAAGGAAAAAATCAGCTAACTGAATGCAGTTTCAAAATTGCACAATCGTTGGCACAAAAGGGTAGGCCGTTCACTGACGGAGAATTTATGAAGCAAACGTTTTTGAGTACTGGCGAGATTTTATTCGACGACTTGCCCAATAAGGATACAATATTGGCCAGGATTAGGGATATACCGGCATCAGCGCAGACCATCGAGAGACGATTTACCCAAATGACACAAAATGTCCAAAAACAGCAGAGAGACGCTATCAAACGGAGTTTTGTATTTAGTGAAGCATTGGATGAAAGTGTCGATATTAATGACATTGCCCGTCTGGCAATCGTTGCGCGATACTTCGATGATGACAATGTGTATGAAGAGCTGATTTGTCTGCTCCCATTGCAGGGAACTACAAGAGGAGAGGATGTATTTTCAGAATTTGTTAAACATTTTGAAAAGCGGAACATTGATTTAAATAAAATTTTTTGCGTAACGACAGATGGCGCCCCTGCTGTGATTGGGAGACATAAAGGATTTGTTTCCCTTCTTATTGAACGCATGGGTCGATCAGTTTTAAAATTTTCATTGCATAATTCACCAAGAGAGTTTGTGCGCTAAAATCTCCGCTGGAAGTTTAAAATCCGTGATGGATAGGGTGGTTAAAATAGTTAACTACATTGTCGGTCGTTCTTCACTGATCCATAGACAATTTAAGGCGTTTCTGCAGGAATTAGAAAGTGCATATTCAGATATACCATTGCATAATAATGTGCGCTGGCTCAGCCGTGATAAAGTGCTCTCTAGATTTGTGCAATGTCTGGGTGAAATTAAATCGTTCTTGTTGGAAAAAAATCAAGTGGAAGCTTATCCTGAACTAGAAGATAAGAACTGGATCTGTATGTTAATGTTTCTTACTGATATTACAAACCATCTCAGTGAACTTAACTTAAAGTTACAAGGTTCAGGCAAAACAGTTCTGGATTTATACGAATCCTGGAAATCATTCAAATTAAAAATAGATTTATTTATCAGCGATATTACTACAAACACATATAAATATTTTCCAAATTTAAAAACTTATATATCCAGTGTCGACGATGGTGCAGTAATAGACGAAATTCTTAAATATTTGACTAATTTAGAAGAGGAGTTTATCGAGAGGGGTCAGGATTTTGATAAACATGGTCCTATGGATTTAATGGATTTTTCCAGCAGTTGCTTTGACATATCTCTGTTTTCATGGATGGACATTAATGATTTTGATCTTCAATACAGAAGGGTATTAGAAGGTGACTGCCAGAACCATTCAAACGAGATACTCAGTTGTTGGATGAGTTTACCAGAGAAATTTATTTGTCTTAAGAAAGTAGCGTTTGCCATGCTTACAGCTTTCGGATCATCCTATATCTGTGAACAACTTTGTTCCCATATGAGAGTGATTTTAAACCCGTACCGAAGCAGGCTGACAACAGACAACTCGGAAGCATGTGTGACACTGAAAATAACCAGACATGAACCGGATATAAGAAAACTCTCTAAATAACTTCAAGTACAGGGTTCACACTAGGTCCTAGGACTAGTATAATAAAATTATTTGTTAAATGTTAAAATTTTTTGTAATTAAACCTTCTAAAAGCAATATTTTAAGTTAATTTAAGTTAATTTTTGTTAATTTTAGTTGTAGTAAGTACCTATGTCGGCACGCAAAATGTTGTATGGATGAAAACTGGCACCCCTTAGTTAAAAGGTTGCCGACCCCTGGTCTAAATATGTGAATACATAGAGGATAAGTTAGAGACATAAAGACAGACAGACCGACAAATACACAGACGGAATTGGGATTATGTTTTTTTAACCTAGAGACTCTTAAACGTGAGGAAATTTAAAAATTTCTGAGGATGATTTTTTCATTAATACGATACTTTTCTAATGTAGTAAAGCAATTATTATAGATAAAGACACTAAGATAGCATAAAGTAATAAATTCTAGTGGATAAGCTCCTTCAATAGTTAATAACAAAATACTAAACTAATCTGCACTATTATGAACTAATCTTATTAGGTTAGTGTATATTATTATAAATAACACGTAGACTGAAAAGTTTTTGGTCTAGCTACTTAAAACACTTCTTTTTGCAAAATTCGACTTTATCCATCAATATAGTCCCCTTCAAGAGCGATATAATCAGTACAACGCTTTTCTAACATTTTTATACCTTTCTTGTAGAAGGATTTGTCTTTGCCTTCAAAATAGGCCTCAGTTTCGGCGATAACTTCTTGACTGAAAATCTCTTTCCCGCGAACATTTTTTTGAGGTCTGCGAATAGATAATAGTCGCTGGGGATACGGTGGATGAGGAAACAATTCGAATTTTAATTCATGCAATTTTGCCATCATAACCATTGACTTGTCACACAATACAATGTCTAGATGAAAAAGCACTTTTTTCTTATTCATTGGGGGCCGTTTCTCTGCGATTTCTGCCTTCAAACGCACCATTAACTTTATATAATATTCGCTATTTATGGTTTTTCCCTTCTAAGCATAATCGATGAAAATCATTCCATACGCATCCCAAAATACAGAGGCCAAAACCTTCCCAACCGACTGTTGTGTCTTTGGTGGCTTCGGGCGGATTTCACCGGCTGCCGTCCACTCAACTGACTACCGATTTGACTCCGGTGTGTAATGGTGGATTCATGTTTCATCCATTGTCACATATCGTATCAAAAAATCTCTTTTTATTTCGCTTAAACAAGTCCAAACAGCGCTCAGCATCATCAACACGTTGTGGTTTTTGGTCCCCTGTGAGCAAACGCGGTACCTATTTCGAACAGTGCTTTCTGATGCCCAAATGTTAATGTCAATTATGACCAACACATTCTTTTGATATCTTTAGGGTGTCAGCTATCTCACACAGTTTCACTTTACGGTCATCCAAAACAGTTTTGTGGATTTTCCGGTGTAACCACCTCATTTGGGCGTCCTGAGCGTTCAGCATCATTTGTATCTGTACAACCGCGTTTAAATTCAGCATACCACTAAATCATGGTGACTTTCCAGGGGTATAGTCCCCGTAACACTTATCAAGCCATTGCTTTGCTTGACCCGTATTTTTTCCCAAAAAAAACAGTGTTTAATCAACACATGAAATTCGATTTTTTCCATTGTTTTGAAAATATCAAAAGTAGCGTCACTATAAACACTGTAACTTTTAAACTAATACTCGAAATGTCTTGAAATTTTGACACATATCGTTTGAAGGTTGGTCCTTTCTAAAAATCATATGGATTTTTTGAAAAGGGCGACTACTATGTGTCAGACCAAGAACTTTTCAGCCTACATATTATATTTATTATATGTATTAGAAATATATAAAATAGACCGCACGTATCATAACGGTATGCCTAAGGCCGACTCTAACGGAGAACCATATCCGCCCGCCGACGTAGCTCCTCCACATATACGTGGGCACATTATCTGCTTTACGGACATCAACCACCAACGCAGATTCATGAGAAGAACGAAAATCCTAGAAGGAACACCGGGAACTAACCGATTCGCCGAAGTGGAGAAATCAACTAAATCACCAGGACCTTCAAGCCAGGGAATATCTACCACCAGCAGCAAATAGCTCTACACAATGTGGAAAACACTTAATGAAATGAGAGGAGGTGTGCCACGATGTCAAGCCAACATGCAGTAATTGGCGCTGCTACTAGCTGGAGTAGACGTTCTGTGGAGGTGTGGTACTGTTCAAAGGCCACAACATCTTTAGACTTGTTCAAGTTTGGACCAACCTTGCACAGAGGAACACATTATGCTAGCCAATGACAGAGCGGTATCCGCTGCAAACTACTGGAAATACTGTGTTTGACCGGACATGGAAAGTAAGTATTATAAACAAAAAACTAAAAAAAAATCAAAGCTACCATTTGTTAAAACATGAGACGGGATTCTGAAGTTACGATTAATGATGACAATAGGAAAAGTGTATAATCAAAATAACGTCCAGCGGTTCGAAACCAAAACTATCATCTAACAACACTACGTCTTCCAAAATATTTTCACTTTTATATCCATAACAAATTTTTAATAAATAAAATCTATTGTTGCTTTCTACAGTTGCTGCCAATAGGCTACTTAGCTTGGCGTACCCTGTATATACAAATTTGTTAAAAATAGGATTACGAAATACTTGTAACACTTTGTTATGCGATTAAAAATTGTGTAATAATAGTTCATTCATATCTCCCCTACACTAGTTATATAAATGTAGGCTGTAATGTACATTAGTTGTATTAGATTAAAAAAAAAACATTGTACTCGACATGATAAAAAAAAGGATCAGTTGATTAAACAGGAGAATTTATGGAAGATAGGCCCTGTCAATTCTCTTGTTGTTAAAAAGCATTATATCATCTGGTTTTTATAGCGTTCTTCGCGTTCCGGTTCCCAATTTCCATCCTCTTCAATCTTCCCAACCTCCAGGTCTTAGATTTCTTTCTGATATTGCCCTCTGAACAACTCCAAACCATGTCGCTATTGATCTCCCTCTTCTCCTCTTTTCGCTTGGTACCCACTTTAGCACCATCTTTGGTATTCAGTGTTCTTCCATTCTTTCCACATTACATCCCTTATTCATTTCTAACTCTATCCATTCTTGACACTCCAGCTGATCTTCACCAGTAATCCATTTAAAGTGCTATTAGTTTCTGTTCCAATCGTTTCGTCAATTGTCGTCAAGTTTCACAACAGTATAACACGCTGCTCTTAAATACTACATTATAAATGTGGGGTTTTCTATGTGATGTTATGTTCTTCAGCCATATATGTATATATATATATATATATATATATATATATATATATATATATATATATATATATACATTTCACGAGCATCATTGACCTGACCGGTATTTAGAGTAAGGCTTCCTTGTGTTCTTCCTATACACAAATATTTGTGAGATTCTCCAAAGTGTTCAATCGCGTTGCCATGTAGTTGATCGCTAATAATGTTGAATCCTTCAAGATATTTTAGAAGATGCTGATTGATATCCTTTTCCATGACTTTCGATATTATTGAAAGCAGTGTGACTGGTCGGTAGTTATTTGGCAAGGTCTTCTTGCCTTTTTTAGGTATCGGCTGAACTGTGGCACATTTCCAGCAGGAAGGAAATATTCCCTTTCTGTAGGATAGGTTGAAAAGTCTACAGAAAATTGGTGTTAGTTCCCTCGCACAGTTTTTGAGAACTATGGCAGGTATTCCGTCAGCGGCAGGTATTCCGTCAGCGTCAGTTAACTGTTAAACTGCAGTTTTTTATAATCTTCAAATAGTTTTCTTGTCATAAATTCAAGGTCTTCCTTGTCCTGAGCAATAACTGCCTGATCGTCGGCAAAATGTAGAGTGTACAATGTTGTTTCGTCGATCAGCTGTATTCGCATACCTCCATATGCTCTTCGCCATCTCTCTAATGCCTCATTCAGATAAATTTTGAATAATGTAGGAAGCAGACAGCAACCCTGTCTGACATCCTTTGCAGCATTATAAAGTTTGATTATTGATTAAAATGGTGATTTCTAACTTAATGAAGCAGCCAGTGGAAGAGTTTCTTAAATATTTGATCGGAATTTTTAATGATAGAAATGATCGGTTTTAAAAAAACAATAAACTGTGATTGTAGTGTTGGTTAACTAAAAAGAATCGAACCAAGTAGCAGTTCTTCTTATAGTATAAGTGGACCGGTCAAACAGAGCATTCGGGGATCCATATGGAATACACCGTGTGTCCACTTCACCTTCATAGTGGCTTGCACTTGTCCAAAATAGAACCTATCTATTTTTATAAACACTTTCATAAGTTGCTGTGCTATATAGTTAAAAACTTTCTGTAACTACATTTACTCTCCAAATATATAATTTCAGATTCACATCACAAACAACAAAACGGTTTCAGCGTTAATATTTTGGCAAGGAAGAAGACCTTCAAACCATTTTCATTTCATAGCTTAATTTTTCGACTTTTCGTACCTTAATTTTTCGACTTTTGACATTTCAAGCAGCAAGCAAGGAAGGATCGTTTATTTTTCGTCTTATTATTATATAGAAGAATAAGTTCTAGTTAGTAATACAGAATGTCCTTTTTGTATAATATGGGCTGTTATGCTTACTGCTTATTATTCAAACGCTGGCAATTTAAATAAATTAGAAGTATGAAGGTCAGAAGTGCAACAAGAACAATGAAAGCAGGTGAAGCATCGGGCCCAAACAATACAGAATCAGAATGCCTAAAGCTTCTAAATGGAGAGAACATAAAATGGCTGTCTGACTTCATTATTCAATTATATTTACAATTCTGGAATCATTCTCTTTCAATGACTAAAGGCTCAATTCATAACTCTACCCAAGAAACTCGGAGCTAAATCATGTGGGGAGTATAGAACAATCAGTTTGATGAGCCATCTCTCCAAAATATTTTTTCATAGAAGAATCTACGAACTGTGTAAAGAACCGATATCCTTAACTTAGTTCGGTTTTAGAAACCCTATTGGTACACAGCCTTATTTAGTGTCCAAGTATTTTTTCAGCCCCGTAGAGATGCGAACGTTGACATCTATGTATGTAGATTACCAAAAAGAATTTGACAAAGTGCAACACCACAAGATGATAGATATTCTAAGGAATATAGGACTGGATGACAAAGATCTGAGGATTATTAAGAACCTTTATTGGAATCAGTCTGCCCCTCTGAGATTACAAGGAGAACATACGGATGCTATAAAAATCCTTCGAGGTGTTCGACAAGGATGTATATGATCTCCACTATTATTTAATATTTACTCCCAAACAATATTCGAAGAGGCTCTTGTAGATCTCGATGTCGGGATTCTACTGAATGGAGAGAGAATGAATAATATTCGATATGCTGATGACACGGTCATATTCGCTGACAGTCTGTAGGACCTGCATCTACTAATGGATAGAGTGACGAGCTGCAGCTAGAAAGAGGGTCTTGATATTAACATAAATAAAACAAAATTAACGGTTATTAGTAAGAACAAGTTGCCTAACTGCCATTTAGAAATCAGCCAGAAAAATATTGTACGAGTAAGTAAGTACACATGCTTAGGCGCTAACATCAATGACCAATGGGGCCACTCGCAAGAAATAAAGAGCCGCATTGTAAAGGCTAAAGGAATATTCACCAAACATGAGCTCTATATTCAAAAGCTGTAACTTGACACTGGACACAAAAGTGAGGTTTCTGCGTTGCTACGTATTCTCCATTTTGTTTTATGGAGTGGAGACATGGACCTTGATAGAGGCAAAAAAGAAAAAGATTGGAAGCCTTTGAAATGTGGCTATATCGTAGAATGCTGAGTTTTATGGGTGAACCGAGTCACTAATAAAAGAATTCTTCAAAGAATGAAAAAGGAAGAAGAGGTTTTCAGTTACCATCAAGCAACGTAAACTCAATACCGCGGCCACATTATGAGCAATGGGAGCAGACTCCATCTGTTACAGAATATACTGCAAGGTAAAGTGTGTGGAAACAGAAGTGTGGATAAAAGGATTTCGTGGCGCAAAACTCTTCGCACTTGGTTTTGAATGATCATCACGCAGCTGTTTAGTGCAGCAGTCAACAGAGTGATGGGTCTAGCACACGTGCTTCAGGGAAATCCCTAACGCGCTACAGGAGCGACACGTGTGTAGAAAAAAAGCGATTCACATTGGGCTTGAATCGCTATAAATTGTACTTGGTGGGAAACACAGTGGTCAAATTATTCCTAAGGGATAAGGTTCTCCATATATAATAGCTAATATGGTTGTCAACATCCGAAACGAATAGGAACTGTGAAAAGAGGAGTAAGTATGATATAATATCTTTAATTCTTCAGGTAATTAAATTAAAAGTAACACATAGGCGTGTCGCTTAAATGATAATGATTATTTTGACGATTTACCAACAAAATATACAAGTCAAAATTTCTCATTTGGTTTGCTGTACATTATGAAGTAACATAGAATATCTCATTAACAACTTTACAAATTTTCTAACTGATTTTAGAATGATAAGGGCCCCCGCATGAATCGTAAGAAAAAGTATCTCCTGTCAAATTGGTACAATATAGTTCCTGACCTGATTTTCGCCCAGCAAAGGCTTCTTCAACAAACTCGGAATTTGACATCATAAGCACGAAGATGTTGTCGAATGGTCTCATGGGACACATTCAAACCCGATTTTCTAAATGCAGCCACTTCTTGGTGCAGCGTCACTTTCAGGTTCCGTGAAAACAAAAACATGATTCGTTTTTCGACTTTCGGAGTGACTTTGCCTACCGAACCATGTTTTGGCAAGACGTCGACATTTTTCGTCTCATTAAAATGATTTACCAACCCACAATATGTCATTTTAGGCTCCTTTAGATGGGAACAAAGAAAGACGAGCAAACAAGTGATTCATTTTAAATTTTCCGTGATTTTGACGAAAGTTGGGAGTCGACTGATACTTTTACTAAAATGCGTCGTAGACATAGGTTCCCTTTACCAATTTTTTGTTGAATCGCTATCTAACAAAAATTAATTATCGCTGATACCTTCTTACTTGACAGACGGTGTCTTATGTTCCAACGTTTGAGACATTCTAAGATAAAAACTTTGTCACAGATTTTTTTTTGTTTTAATTGTAAATTTAGTACAGATGGTAGAGAACTATAGAATTCCATTATATTAAGTGTGAACAAATTTGATTTTATACCCCTTTATGTACCCATCCGGATTTGATAGTCCATAGTACAAAAACAACTTGGTAATTTTTTTTTGACAGTCCCACCTTTATTCATTTTTCATAAGGGTCCATTTTTAATTGCGAATGTAATTTAGCATTACGCATTAATTTAGCAGAATGAACTTAAAACAAGAAAATTTCATTGAAACAGTTCATGAATTTTTTTTTGGAATATTTAACAGGTTAAAATATTTGGATCATACAGTCACATTTTAGAGGCTACTTTGATTTGGTCACAACCACTGTTCAATATTACAACCAGTTATAGAAAAACACGCACGACGAAACTTTGTCCTAGAAAATGTTAGAAGAGGGATTCGAATGAGAGCAATTAACAGGACAGAGATGCTTTGTATAGAAAGTTACAGTTGCTGTACCTTCATCACAAAAGGACATCTTTTACCATAACGCATTACGTTATGAAACCATGTTGTTATATTTTACACCAAAGGATCAAAAATATCGCTTAGAGTGGCTGCTAAATAAATGAAAAAGGCGAACAGATTTGTAAATAAATAAGTGTAACTGTGAAAAAAACAATGCAACAGAAGAAAAGAGTAATTTTACGAGTATTTGAAAAGAATCCTCATTTATCATTGCAGAACGAAATAGCAGTTTGTCGTAGAAAGTTTCCATATATGCCGGGTATTATTATACGAAGACGTTCACTGGCTCATAAAGAGAAACTAGGAGCATAATGAAGAAATCGATACTCTTTAGAGAGAATTTGGACTGCGATTGGAACAATTCTTCTTTTTAAGCACCTTCTTCCCATTAAGGCAGTAGGCTCATCCAGTGGATCGTTAAACATCCAGTAAAAATACAGGGCTGGAGCTGTTTCTCAATGCCCGTCGCATTATTAGAAAGTATACCTCGGAGATACTAGGTAATAGTGGAAGCGACTGGACAACTTATTATTAAAAAAGCATCACGGTCTATGTTAGTCATCATGTAGATCTTTTTTTTTAACTCATTAGCACAGCTAATATCACAGTTTCACCGTATAGGCTATAATCAGGCTGTATATGAAGTGTACAGTTTTGTGCTGTAGTCAATTTTTGGGTGATTTATGGTACACGTTGTTTGAAATAACAGTAATTCAGATAATAGTAATGGTCAATTGGTCCACCATGTCGCAGCTAAGGAATACAATACAAAGAAATTTATCAATGCAGGCTGCAATTTAGAATACCACAAAAGATTTAAAACTTACTAACAATTGAAATCCAGATTCTAATTTTTTTGTGATATCTCTCTCCTTAAAAATGTTCATAAACTGAATGAACAAAGGACTACGATCCTCATCATACTGAGTGATGTTAAAATCGCTAGCCTGTTTACCTATACGTAAAAGGAAACTGCCTGTAAATCAGGTTACTAATTTCCAGACGGATTCACATTAAAAACTTATAAAAATATATAATTACCGGTTGTGGAGCTTCATCTGCCTTGCTGGCCGATTGAAAGCCTCTTTGTGGAAATTGAGGTGCAGCCTCATTTAAATTTATTAGGTAGAAAAAAATTAGTGCTACACATCCAATTGTAGACGTTGTTGAGGCCATTATAGCTGAAATAACTGAAATAAGAAAGAAAAAAAATAGAGAAAAGAAATACAAAGTTTATTTTAGGAAGTTGGTAAAGTTATTTACCCCCATAAATATTGAATTACACTTTCTCATACTAAACATTAACCTAATTCAAGCCCTAGAATGGTGAGATACTAAGTTAGTCAATATGATATTCAAAAATCACAAAAACTCCCTATAATGATAAACTGTTTATAATAATTTATGAACCTCTTTTACACCCATCCCCTGATATATGACCTAAAAACTATAGTTTCCATTCCTACCTTTAGCGAAGAACAATAAAAATGTTAAACCTAAAATTTTATGGATTTAAAAAAAAAAAAGCTAAATCAAGCAAAGTTAGAGTTTAATCTTCATTTTTTCATTCAACATCATTAATAGTTTCTCCGTTTTCTTACTAATATATAATATTGAATTCTTAAATATTACATACAACCAATAGGTGCTTGAGTTGGTATTAAAATATTTAGTTTGCAATAGAAACTTTGAGATTTACAAAAACCCCGTTTTACCTCAGAAAAAAAAACTTGGAATTGGCCACATTTTATAGAGAGTGCTATAAAGTACTAATCAGATCAAATTTAAGAGAGGAGCCTAAAACACAAATTGAACTATAAAAATTATATGATCAAATGCAAAAGAGGCAAAAATGTTCTGTTTGTTCTGACTCAATTTTCAAATTAAAAACATAGCAAACTCCATTTAAACAGATATTATTATCATTGCGTGAACAGCCAGAAGACTTGATTGTGATAGAGATTGTGTTGAATACGGCAGAGGACTTTTGAAGAAAAATTCGTCAATTTATAGTAAATTTTACTAATCCTTTGTAAATAAATGACATATCAGAACAAACTTTCTACTGATGTCAGTAATATTTAATCGATTATGAGCTAAGCCCTTTTACAAATATAATCATAACACGTTACTACAGACATAATATAATATAGATGTCAGGATGAAAATTCAATTATGGTTTCAGAATTATTTAAGTAAAAGAAAACAATACCAAATAAGCCAAGATGATAAAATAACCTGTGGAATCCCCCAAGAATCTATCCTGTGCAGTATTATTTTTAACATATAATAATTTAATTTCTAAACTCAAATTTAATAATCATTGTAATAATATTCCAAAATAGATAAAGCACGATGTCAAAATGTTATCAGATGATATTATGAATTATTCATTAATTAAGGCGTAATATCATGCCTAGTAAAGCCTTTCCGAACCGGCATTAAACTGTAGGTTCCCTTTGTCTGTGGAACACTTGAAAGGTACCAACGACAGGCAAAGACAAGAGGTTGGCCTACATCCGTAGCGGATGTGACACTTCTAGAGGAAGAATGTTTATTAATAAAAATAAAATAACCAATATTCCACGAAAATTATGTAAGTAATAAAACTAATAAATACGCTAATACAATAAGCATTTTACGGCTTTATCTAGTTGGCATACAAGAACAAGCATATAACCAGTAGTTCGAATTTTATATACGAGTATAAACATTACAGGCTTTAAACCACTATATATATTTTTAAATAATTTATCCGGATTTGAAATCTGCTACCATAGTATAAAATGATCAGTGACTTCACAAAACACATCCCAAATGAGTTTTCAACAAAGTTTGTTTCCAATCTTTACTGAAAACTGATGACCTTGAAATTTTTGTTTTTTTATATATATCAGATAAATTATTAAAGGTAATGCACTCGTGATAATTTTCGTTCAATCTATACCCCGTGAAGAATATTTCAGAATTTTTTCAAAATTTTTTGATCAGTACTTTTCGAGATAAGGTAGGGGGACAGCGATTTTTTTGCGATTTTTTAAAAATAATACAAAGAAAAGTGTGCGCAAATATTACAAATATATATATATATATATATATATATATATATATATATATATATATATATATATATATATATTACTCGTATTTTCACAAGATTTCATTTGACACCACACTCGATGACCTAGTAAAAAAAAATTTTTTTCGCTTCCGATTTCACCCCTCAAAACTAACCCCTTAAGTCGAATTTTAACTTTCAAAACTACACGGCTCTGATGAGGCTATGAATTCCTATATTAGTACCAAATTTGGACTTTCTATGTCAAATAACGGGTGTGACAGACAGACAGACACCGAAGTGATCTTATAAGTGTTCCGTACGGAACACTAAAAATGGACATATATAAATTTTGCCAAAATTTGTCATGATTTCAGCACAAGAAAGTTTAATTTATTACAAACAATAATGATTAAAAATAATTACGAAAAAAAAACTTTATTTATAATAGTTTACCAGAAGACCTAATATGCATGAATAAATATAACCTCTTAAAGAACATTTGAGATTTCAGTTGAACAATAAATGGGTTACATACACCTCGAATTTTCAAAAATTGGATTTTTTCTTACCGATTTTTATTCTCTATACTCTTAAGAGTTATTCAAAAAGAAATTTTTAAGAAAATTCCATTCCATTACAAAGTTATAGCATTAAATGTGACCCGGCGTCGGATTGGGACCGCTACATGTTTTCAGACAGTGTCTGCAATATTACTCAGTCAATTTTTAATATTTTTTTAACTTTTTTTTAATCTTAATAATTACTTTTTCTACAAAATGTCGAGAGGTTTTATTAATTTTTCTAATAGACAATTTTATATAAATAATTAAACATAAATGTTTTGGTCGAAAATTGCATACTACGGTTTGAAACAAGGTAATTTTTTTATTTTTGAAAAAAAAAAACCCTTGGACAATTTTTAACTACTACATTATTTTACAAGCGCCCAAGTGTATGTAACTCCTTAAGTTTCTTGGTATATTAGTTACTATTATCGACCGTTTTAATCTTTTATTTTACTTAAATTTTATTGGTTTCAAAATTCCCTTTTGCCAAATGTCCCCGAACAGAGTGTTATAGTTATGGACAATGCAAGTTACCATAATCGCCTACTAAATAAGGTTCCTAAAGCAGCCAACACCAAATCGGAAATACAGGAATATATGTTAGAAAATGACATTTATTTTGACTTTAATTATAAAAAAGTGATCTTTTGGAAGTTTTGAAAGATTATAAATTGAAAGAGAAATATGTTTGTGATAGTATGGCTGAGAAAATAGAACACACTGTTTTGCAGCTTCCTCCGTATTATTGTGTGTTTAATCCAATTGAACATATTTAGCATCAAGTTAAATTAAAAATAAGGGCACAAAATGTTTTCCCTACTTTAAGCGTGTCAGTGGTTGAATTAGTAAAAAAGTTATAAATGATATACCTTGTGAAAGCTGGAAGAATTCCACTCAGCACATTGCTAAAGTTAAAGGTACATATATGTATGTACATAATATAAAACCACTGATAATTACCTCAGCTGATGACAGTGATAGTGAAACCGAATTAGGCTTAAGTTAAAATATATTTTCATTTATACAATATGTCCCCTCTTGTAAACCCCATTCATTCAAACTGTATATTTGTACTTCTTATCAATTTGTTTTACATGCATCTATAAATAAATATCTCCAAAAACACTCATAATTTTATTTATTTGCATTAATGAATATAATTCTTAAGTTCATCTCTGCAACCTATCATAAACCTAAGGTCAGAATTTTTATATTACCCACTTAAAACGGCAAAAATCGGGATCTTATATTTTGGGACAGGCTATACTATTATACGAAGATGTTTACTGGCTCATAAAGAGAAACTAGGAGCATAATGAAGAAATCGATACTCTTAAAAAAAAACAGTTAAAAATATGTCCTTGGGCGAAAGAGAATTTGGACTGCGATTGGAACAATGCTTTTTTTAGGCACCTTCTTCCCATTAAGGCAGTAGGCTCATCCAGCGGATATGTAAGTAATAAAACTAATAAATACGCTAATACAATAAACATTTTACGGCTTTATACCACTACCATAGTAAAAACTTTGGAAAAAAAAAAACTACAAAATAAAGCTAACTATAAATTTATACAAACCAAAAGCATACTTCGATATATGGTAGATAATTTATAAATAAAATTTATGCACTTTTATTCATTTGGTAATTAAAAATAAAAAATAGACATATATAAATTTTGCCAAAATTTGTCATGAATTCAGCAAAAGAAAATTTAATTTATGACAAACAATAATGATTAAAAATAATTACGAGAAAAAATGAATAAATCTAACCTCTTAAAGAACATTTGAGATTGCAGTTGAACAATAAAGGGGTTACATACACTTCGAATTTTCAAAAATTCGATTTTTTCTTACTGATTTTTATTCTCTATACTTTTAAATGTTATTCAGAAAGAAATTTTTAAGAAAATTCCATTCCATTACAAAGTTATAGCATTAAATGAGACCCGGCGTCGGATTGGGACCGCTACATATTTTCAGACAGTGTCTGCAATATTATTCAGTCAATTTTTAATATTTTTTAACTTTTTTTTTTTAAACCGTAATAATTACTTTTTCTACAAAATGTCGAGAGGTTTTATTAATTTTTCTAACAGACAATTTTACATAAATAATTAAACATAAATGTTTTGGTCGAAAATTGCATATTACGGTTTGAAACACAGTAATTTTTTATTTTTGAAAATAAAAACCTTCGACAATTTTTAACTACTACATTATTTTACAAGCGCCCAAGTGTATGTAACCCCTTAAGCTTCTTGGTATATTAGTTACTATTATCGATCGTTTTAATTTTTTATTTTACTTAAATTTTATTGTTTTCTGGGTATATTATCCCTAGGTTTAATAAATTAATAATAAATAAACAATAAAAATAAGCAATGAATATAAAAAATAATAAAATAATAATATAATAGTAATACCTATATATAACACAAAAATAAGTCTTACCCTTTGGAAAAAAAAAACACAACTAAGCTTCCTCGTTTCGTTGTTATTATAATTATTTTTTCTTTATACTAATAATTCGATACAATGCACCTCACTGCACATCTTCTTATGATCAAATAGGTAAAACAACAAACAAAGTAAGTGTTTAAATAGCCTATTACACTTTGATTTCGACAGAATTGTAAATTTTGTTAAAGGGAGTCAATACAAGGACGAATATCTTATTAATAGGATGAGGTATGTATTGTACATGCTCCCCCGCTTGTGAAAAATTCTTATTTAAAGTCAAATAGACAAAAGTTCTAATTTTAAATAAACTAAAGGAATAACTTTTGTTCCATGTGGTTAATGAATAATGAAAATTGCAAGAAAAAAAATTTATTTATATATTATTATTGTCAGAGTGAAAGTTTCGGGTTTATCAAAAATTTGCGAATGTAACTTGAAACGTTACGGTAACACTGATAAAATAATACAACGGAATGCTAAATGTGTACAAATATTGAGTGTTCCATTTTATTTTGGAAAAACGGTTTCAAGGTTTTTTTTTCTCGAGTGCCGTTATTGCGTCTTTTGGTAGATGAAAAAATATACTCTCTCTTTACATACATACATACATATATATACATATAATATATATATATATATATATATATATATATATATATATACATATATATATATATATATATATATATATATATATATATATATATATATATATACATATATATATATATATATATATATATATATATATATATATATATATATATATATATATATATATATAGGATATTATAAAAATCACTGACCAAATTGAAACTGCTATATATCTGTAGTAAAAGCAATTGTATAAAAATGTGCCTCGATAATAAAGCGTACAACTAACTTAAAAGAGTCTCAAATGTGTATTCTGAAATCAACGGCCCTACTGCCTGGAAAAGTACATATAGAAGTAATGTATCAATTACGTACCCATATCTATTTTACACAGGTTTGTGATAATGGACGAAACCTAAGTTCAACACTATAATCCAGGGTCAAAACAAAAATCTAATTAGTGGAAAAAATCTGGTGAACCGACCTCAAAGAAAGCGACTGGAAAAATGATAGGGTCAGTTTTTTTGGGATGCTAAAGGTATTATTATGGTGGGCTACCTTCCGAAAGGCGAAACAATAAATTCGACTTACTATTGCACCCTTTTGCGTCGTTTACGTCAAGAAATTGAAGAGAAAAGCCCAGGATCACTGAGAAAGAAAGTTTTGTTCCATCAAGACAACGCTCGCGTTTACACGTCTGTTAAGTCTATGGCTCAAATTCGTGATTGTGGTTTTAAATTACTGCCCCACCTGGTGGCCATAAATTTTCATCAAATGAAGAAGTCGAAGAGGCAGTTAACCAGTATTTTGAAGACTTCGAGGAATATTTTTCCAAACAGGTGTGGAAACTTTGGAAAGCAGATGGAAGAAGTGCATAGAGCTAGGTGGAGATTACGTCGAAAAATAAAAATATTTCTGTACGTATTTTATTTTATTTTCTTGACTAGGCCGTGAACTTTTCAATCTATCCTCGTCTATTTCAAGAAGCCATGAAGCTCTCTCTTAGCTATAATATTCTTAGCTGTGACAAGAGTGGTAAAATAATTTTTTTAAATTTACATAGTCCAGTGATTTTACAAATGTTCAGATTAAAAATACGTACTGGTTGTGGCTCCAATTAATTCCAGGAGTCACACCCTTCAATATAGTAAAATATTTTTATAAAGCCCTGTACATATATATATATATATATATATATATATATATATATATATATATATATATATATATATATATATATATATATCTATTTCAATATATAACTTGTAAAGTAAGAAAAGAACCTACAATTTGCGAGCGAAAACGGAAGGAAATTTTGTATACGTTGTATAGTATTGTGCCCAGGCAGTAATTTTTTCTTAAATGTATCGTTACAGAACGCAATATAGTTATGTCGAGGCACTCTTGAGTGGTGCATGCTAGGAACACACGTCTCATTAATACATCATATCTGTATGAAATGCAGCTTGTTACTCCCCATACCACCCTCTATAAAAACTATTTTAATTGAAAGACCTCATTCCTTTGGAGTAAAGTGCCCAGGCTCCAGTTTCCTACCGAGTAGAACCTACAGCAATTCAAAACCAACGTGAATTACTACTTATACTGCGCATGCACCACTCTTGTAGCAATTTAGGGATTTGTCGACATATATGCTAATAATTGTAGCAAATCAAAAATAGGTGAATCCAATTTACATAATAACCTGAATTGCAGTATAACCGAGCCTCAAATGAACAGTTTATTATTTCATTTGATCCCAAATTAAAGTTACTTTACCTTTTTGAGTCCGAAAACAGTAACTGAACGATCTCTTAAGCCTAAAAAAATATATCTTATTTCATTTGATAATTCTGCAATATGGTATTTAGGTTTTGATACTGGCGGATTGTTTGATAGATTCGAGTGTTCTAAAAAGCAACTTTTTATAACTTAGAAAGCGCAGTATTTTGCGTTTAGTATTGAAACTCAGGAATTCTAATGGAGGTTGTTGTAACAACATGTTATGTTATTAGAGAGAGTAAAAAATTTAGATTCTGATCTAAGTTAAATTTTAAAAATGGATAGATTCGGTTCCATTTCAAACAATGTTTCGAAAATAAAAATTCGGCTAATTAAATTTTTCTCCGTTAATTCAGGAGGTTGAGTTTCGGATCGCGATGTGTGTACATGTGAATCGAACTCCCGGCAATAGTCAACTCATGCAACGAGCATTATTACGATAGTGTTTCGATCTATTTAATTAGTTTGTCGATTGCAAATGAGATTGCAAGTGAGGGGGATTAGAAGTAAAGCAGAGTGTAGTGTCAGATTAAGGCAATAAGTGAAAAATTTGAAGATTTTTGTGAATAATTTTGTGAAATTGTATGAATCGTATGGAACTAGCAAAACGATAAGCGACGACCTTGATCATGGAATATACGAGGAACACACATAAAGTTTTTATAACAGAAAGAACAATGGATAGCGATGATTATACCTCAGGAGACTCGAAAAGAGGAAGAGTCGAAGAAAAAGAAGAGCCAGTGGGATTATTCAAGAAGAGTAAAAAGCTGATAAGAACACCACAGAAAGAGAAAAACAAAAGAGTAGATAAGATAAACAATTTGATAGAAATCTCCCAGATAGCTAATGTCAGATATAAAGGATATAAAACAAGATCAGAAGAGATATCAACAAGAGTTGAAGGAACTAAGAAAGGAGAATGAAGTATTGAAAGAGGAAAATAAGATAATTAGAGAAAACATGAGAAGTATAGATTTAAAAAGACAACGTAAAGAATAATATTGTAATATCGGGAATGAAATTTAAAGGGAATACCAGATCTGAGAATGGGTATAGAATATTTTATGGAGAGGAGTATGGACACAAAAGTACAGATTAAAGATGTCTTAAAAATAAGAACGATTATATACAAGATAGAACTTGGAAACACGGGGGGGATCGGGAAACTGTAATGAAAAATAGAAACCTAAGAGAGAGAGTTTATATAAACAATTCAACAAAAGATTCATCATCAAAAGAAATTGAAGCATATAGCAGAGAACGAGAGAAAGAATTAAAAAAGGGTGAAAATAGGATATCAAAAAATCGTAATCGAAGGAAGAAAATATAAATGGGACATTGAGGAAAAAAAACTGAAAGAACAAGAAAGAACACTACGACCATCAAGTCAAAAACTGAGAAAAAGGAGAGAGATAGGTAGATTGACGACGACCCTGGCAAAGATAAAGGATACGGAAGAAAGGACTAGTAAAAGGAGTACAAATAAGAAGATGATCAAAAAAATAGATAGGAAGAAAGAAATGGGAAATAAATATCGAGTTTTTAGATTGAGAACACAGAATAATAGGGGTATAAACGGAAAAGAAGATGAACTGACAAAAGAACAACAAATGTACTATGTAGGAATCACTGAAACAGAAAGGAAAGGAAATGGATGCAAAAAATTAGAGGGAAAAGCATACAAAAATCAACATAGAGACCTAATACTGGAACCAGATACAGAGCTGATACAAACAGAAGAAACTAATACAGAACAAACAAAAGAGGCAATCGGCAATTTAAACAGGATGGAAGGATATAGAAGGAAATATGGAAAAGACAGATATAGAATAACTCAACTCCACGGGCCTTACACTCCTCAAGGGGTAGAAAGGCATAAGGATTAAGTAAGTAAGTAAGTAATTCAGGAGGCACCCCAATATCAAGCTTCTTTTTGTATCCAGCTTTCTCCAAATGGTTTAAGACTATTTGATGATGGATATTTAGTTCCCTAGAAATGATGTTACCTCTTATATGTCGATCTTGCTATCTACTATAATATTACATCCTCTAATATATATATATATATATATATATATATATATATATATATATATATATATATATATATATATATATATATATATGTATATATGTATATATATATATATATATATATATATATATATATATATATATATATATATATATATATATATATATATATATATATATATATAATATATGTATATATATATATATATATATATATATATATATATATATATATATATATATATATATATATATATATATATATATATATATATATATATATATATATATATATATATATATATATATGGCCGCAACTTACCCATACATATTTGAGTGATAAAGACCTAATGAAACTGAGCGGAAGAACTTTAGAAAATCAGGTCATATTGTAAGACTGACTAAACCATTTCATAGTAAATAAGCTTTAACATAGTCACAACCTATCAACTGTCTAATTAAAAACACAATAAACTCGTATATATAACACTCACCCGCGGGATGAACACCAATAGACTGATGAATCCTTATTTTTATTTATACTATTTAATTCAAGACGATATATTAATATCTAATTGAATGATATTCTGTGGGCAATGGGCAAAAAATTATTTTCTCTTGATTAATGGAGATTGATTTTGTGGCACTTACCCATACACCTCAGTATTTTTGTGAAAGCGAGAAAGACCTTATAAAATTGAGCGGAAAAACCTTTGAGAATCAGACCGTACCGTAAGACTTACTGAACTCATCCATAGTCAATAAACTAAAATATATCTACAATAACATAATCCATCAAATGTCTAATTAAAAACACAATAAACGCAATTTCCCACAAAGTATAATTATACATGAATAGATAAAACTTCCACTCTCAGGCTAAGCGTTAATATACTGACGAGTCTCTATTCTTATTTATATCTTTGAATCAGGAAGATGTGTTAACATTAACAATTGTGTCCAATGATATGCTGAGGGCACTTGGTCAAACTTATTTTCGCTTGATTAAGAGATTAACTTTCTGGCACTAACAATAATGATTTATTCAGGATTATAGGAAAACCTCTTTTGTAGATTATTTTTGGAAATTATTATAGTATTCTTCGGAAAAATATTATTAAAAAATTAAATAAAGAATTATTATTATTGAATAATTACAACGGATGAAATGCGAAAAAGAAAAAAAAAATAGTTTTATTGTGAAAATAATGTTCTTTCTTGGCCCTCAAAAATATTTAAATAAAAGAGTAAAATTTTTTTTTTCAGAATACAAAAGTTTTAAAAATAATCTTTTCAAGTCGATAAATTTTTAAAAACTACTAAAATTGTAGGAAACAGAATTACCGAAAAACCAATTTTTCCAAATACATTTTTGAAGATCTGAATTTTATACTCGTTATTTATTATGGTCTTAACTAGTTGTGGGCAGAGATTATTTCAGGTTAGTTCCGACTATAATGAGTTAATTGAATTACGGTTTAATTTAGGATTAGTTGAACTTACCACTGTCTGTGACTAACTAAGATTCACCTAATTAAATTAGTCACCAACACAAGAGAGTTTAGTTCACGTTCAAGAAAGATTAATTAAATTAACATTGATTTCAAAAATAAATTAGTTTATCTTTATTTGGACTAACAAACCGGTTTTTTTTTTTAATTTTTTTGAAGTTAGCTCAGGTTAATCTAGGTAAGTATAGACTGATTATCTAATTTCATAAAAAAAACTAATTCAATTTCGGTTTAGTTTAGATTTAACTAACCTTAATTTTAAGCTACTTTTTTAGTCGAGTTAGCTGGTCGCGAACACAGGTTAGCTTGTGTCAATTCAGGTAGCATTAAATGAATTATGCAAGGGTCACCTAATAAAATTAAACGCGGCCAAAGTTTAGTTCATGTTCAGATAATTTTAAATTAAACCATGTGACTAATTTATTTTAAAAAATAACAGCCACACAAAAAAAAAGTTCATTACCACGAACCAAAATACATGGATCTAGTGTTTTTTTCGACGCTGAATTCGAACCCGTAATTAGAAAAAAAGATTAATCGTGTCATTTTTTTTTTACCAAAAACATCTCTTGAAATGGGGTAAAAACTATAATAATCATGTTATGACTCTTAATGAAGTGTGAAAAATGGTAGATAATTTATAGTCTAGAGAAGAGAATATACATTCAAACCACAGCAAGCTATTTCTATTAATTACACCAAAGTCCACCCTTATAGGGGGTCAAAAGTACCCCTAAAACTTAAAAAACGCACGTGAGTTTAAATAGCATGTTCAAAGGACAAATTCTTGTAGCTCTTAGGAGAAAATATCTGAATCTGGTGTAATAACCAGACATTACTCTTAAAGGGTTAAGACTCACCCCTGTAAGGTGTAAAAACCACCCCCACCTACGAAGGTAATCTCATAAGTATCAATAACGACGAAAAAAGTTCAGGCTCTTGTAGTTTTAAGCAGGGTGAACAAATATAGAGTAGATTCGCTTGGGCCACCGATAAACGACTATAAACTACACTTAGATGTTGGTAAAAACTATTCCTATGCTCTAATGATGCACTTGGATGTTATTGAAATTCGGAAATTGTCAAATATTTGTAACTCATTGTGCTATACAATTGGCAATTGGAGTCTCAGGTAGAGTGAACGGAAGTATAAAATGATCAGCGCCTTCACAAAACACGTCTTAAATTAGTTTTTAACAAAGTTTTTTTATCGATATTTAGTGAAAACTGATGACCTTGAAATTTTTGTTTTTTTTATACACCAGATAAATCATTAAAGGTAACTCGTGGTACTCGTGATAATTTTCATTCAATCTACACCCTGTAGAGAATATTCCAGAGTTTTTTCAAAATTTTTTGTTAGGTACTTTTCGAGATAAGGTGGGGGGACAGTGATTTTTCGCACCTTTTTAAAAATAATACAAAGAGAATTGTGCGCAAGTATTACATTAAATATAATTTTGAACCCGTCTTTTTACAAGCTTTCATTTGACACCCCACTCGATGACCTGGTAAAAAAAATGTTTTTCACTTCCGATTTCACCTCCAAAACTAACCCCTTAAGTCTAAACTTAACTTTCAAAACTACACGGCTCTGATGAAGCCATCAATATTAGTGTCAAATAGTTTCGGAGAAAATCGGGTGTGACAGACAAAGAGACGGACAGAGAGACAGAAAAACAGACAGACAAACAGACGGACACCGAAGTGATCTTATAAGCGTTTCTTACAGAACACTAAAAATAAATCTAAATCTAAACTAAGCTATCTAAATTATATTTTAAATATTTTTTTTTAAATAGGTAATGTCTAAGGTGGGAAAGTCTCAGAAAATTGAAAAATTAAAAAAAAACCAGAGATCAGGGTTAAAAAAAGCGAGATGGATAGGTGAAAGTATAAATTGGAGGAGTAAAATCTGTCGATACTTACTTAGCTATAACAAAAAAATTTTGTCCTTTCCTAGTTTTAATAGCACTCATGTACATCATTTGAGCATAAAGGTAGTTTTTATAAACCCTCTAGGGGTATTCTCTAGCTTTTATCGCAGCGGTTGGAACCTTATCCTTCTTTATCTTCCCTCCCTAAAGTTACAAAAGCCTGAAGATTGTTCCTAGTTACTAGTTCTTATGAGATCCTTCATCAAAGGGGTTTACTCTGCATGGAGATGAGTTTTAAAGTCATTAAAAAGATTGACTAGTTGTTGCGTCGTATCAGAGGTATACTTGGCACGATCAGCTTCAAAAATGTGTTTTTTCTAAATTCAAATAGTACAATCATTTGAGCATAGGGGTAGTTATTACGACCCTTTAGTGTCGGCGGTTGGAACAAGTTAACTCTATATTTGTCCATCCTGCCTGAAACTACGAAAGCCTGTATTTTTTTTCTCAGATACTAGAACTTATAGATCCATCAATCCCAAGGGGTAGTTCCCCCCTCCTACAGATGATTTTCGACCTTATTAGGAACACGATCTAGTTATCTTGAATGTTTGTACCACCCTCTAAGGGTAGTTTATAGTCGTGGGTGGTTCAAGCGAATGTACTACATATTTGTTGTCTAAAACTACAAAATCCTGAACTTTTTTTGTTGTTATTGAAACTTATGAAATACCTTCGCAGAGGGGGTAGTTTTTACAGCCTATAGGGGTGAGTAATGTCGGGTTGTGACACCAGATTCAGGTATTTTGTCCTAAGAGCTATAAGAATTTGTCCTTTGTACATGTTATTTAAACTCACGTGCGTTATTTGAGTTTTAGGGGTACTTTTCACCCCCTATAAGGGTGGATTTTATTTCAATTAATAGAAATAATTTGCTGTGGTTTGAATGCATATTCTCTTCTATAGACTATAAATTATCTACCATTTTTTTTACATTTCATTAAGAGTCATTACATTATTGCTATAGTTTTGCCCTATTTCAAAAAAAAATTACACGACAACTCTTTTTTTTTAACTACGGATTCGAATTTAGTGTCGAAAAATACACTAGATCCATGTATTTTGGTTCGTGGTAATGAACTTTTTTTTTGTGTGGCTGTGTAATTAGTTCAATTTGTACGTACCTACACTGCTATCGTCTACGTTAATTAAAAGTTAATTTTAATATTAAAAGTCAATTAAAGAATGTGGAGTTTCATTGTTTCTTTTTAAAGGTAGTTTTTAAAAAAATTGATTGTTTGGAGAATGATCCGTCGAAAAATTTTAGTTTTCAAAACTAAGGCATTTTTCGAAAATTTTGCTTTCAATAATGTCATTAAAAAAAAGTTGGCCTCTCAATTATGTCCATTAAAATTTAAATTAAACTTAAAAATTGGTCCGTTTCAATTAGATCAACATTATTAGACTGCAATAGATGAAAAGAATCAATTTTTAACACAAACGTTTTTACCAATTTTAGTGTCTTTTAAAAATATAGAGCGAAAATATATCTATATTTTCATTAAAAAAAATAACAATAATATTGCTAAACATCAGATCTTAACTAAGTTTTAAAATTTATAAGAATCTTTACATGAAACAAGATTGCGTAAACGTATGATGTATCATCTCAAAGAATACCGCTTATTTCCATATTCTCATTCAAATGTCTATGCATACAAAGATTGTATACCTACTGATAAAAATGCAATAATTTAAAAATATGAATACTAAGTTCAGAGATCTTATTTAGTTTTTTTTTGTATAATTCTTATGAGAAGCAAAAACATTTTAGGAACATTACAACAAGATTTTTATTCCATCAAAGATTTTAATTATAAAATATATAAAAATAGTTTCCAGAAGAAATGTGTTCTCATGTCAGCTACACAATTCGGTTTTCGTGATGCCGTGGGAACCAGAGAGGCCTTGTTTTCTCCCTGCAGGTTTTGATTCAGCGATGTAGAGACATCAATTGTGTCGTATATTTGTGCCTGATCGACTACCAAAAGGCTTTTGATAGAGGCCAACATCACAAAATGGTCGAAATTCTGAAAGACCTTGAGCTAGATGGAAAGGATCTGCGGATTATTGACAACCTCTACTACTGGAACCAGATAGCATTTATCAAAGCAGAAGGGAAGCGCTCAGAGGCAATATCGATTGACCGTGGAGTAATTCAGAGTTGTGTCTTGTCTCCACTATCATTTAATATATACTCTGAGCAAATCTTCAGAGAGGCACTGAAAGAGGCTGAATACTGCTTAATGGGGAGCGAATAAATAACATTCGTTATGCTGACGATACGGCGGTTATGGCTGATAACTGAAAGGGTCTACAACATCTTATGACAAAAATAAACGAAGTCAGTAATCGATACGGCCTCGAACTTAATATCAGCAAAACAAACTATATGGTATACAGCAAGTCTCCGATTCCTGCTACCTTGTTGGTGGTTAAAAATCAACAAATACCAAGAACTCCACAATATTCATATCTAGGTACCATGATAAACGAACAATTGGATCATTCGCAGGAAATTCGTTGCCGTATCGAAAAAGCTAGAGCAGTGTTTCTCAAAACGACATCACTTTTCAAAAGCTCAGCAATAAAATTGAGCCCAAAAATGAGACTCCTAAGATGTTATGTCCTCAGTGTCCTTCTTTATGGTGTAAAATCTTGAACGCTGACTGAAGCCGCTTCTAAGAAACTTGAGGCATTTGAATTATGGCTATATCGCCGAATTTTAAAAATTTATTATACTGACCATAATACCAACGAGGATGTCTTACGTCGCGTGAACAAGAAACTGGAAATTATTAAAACTGTTAAAGTAGGAAAATTGGGGTATTTAGGACACATAATGGATTACTACAGCAAATACTCCAAAGAAAGGTATTTGGAAAAAGGGGACCAGGACGCAGGCGTATTTCCTGGCTAAATAATCTGCAAAATTAGTTCTCAACAAACACTACCGGTCTTTTCAGAGCTGCAGTGGATGATATAATGTAATAATAGCTAGAATGATTGCCAACATTCGAACCGAATAGACACTTTAAAAAGAGGAAGGCGTTGACAGTGAAGGTATGAGAAAAAAATCCGTCGACTGCCACTCGTAAAGAACGTTCTCTGAGGAAACCCGAGAGCCTCAAACAAAACCTTTTAGACATACCATAATAGGTAACTTGCGCAATACGGCCAAATGCCTCGGATATATCACGTATAACCGCACGAGATTCTGCAAAATGATCATCTCCTGCTGTCCCGCATTTCCAACAAGAATGAAATATTCTCTTTCTTTAAGATAGGTTGAAAAGTCTACAGAAGTCTGGAGTTAGTTCGCTTATACATTTTTTGAGTACTATCCCAGATATTCCATCAGCGCCACAAGCTTTTTGGTAACTAGCTTCATCGTTTTATGATACGTTGTTTGATGACAATATCAGGCATCCTAGACTACTCTATGGGTATAGTGGATGATGTTTGTCCTTGGAAGTCGACAGTAAATTGTGAAGCAAAGGGTAGAGCCAAGAAGTGAGCTTTCGCAACTGGTGTTGCAATAGTATTAGCTGGCCGTGTGGGTGGTGGTAGAGTGAATTTGGTGAAATTTGGACTAAAAACTTATCAAAAAAAACCTAGAACTGTTGGGATAGGCAAGAATTTTCTCTTGAATTCTTTGATTATGTGCCTTATTAGTTTCGTCAATAATTTGCGTCTATTCTGGGCACGAACATAGATGTTACGATTTATGACGTTAAGATTTTCAAGCCCTTGTCGGTAGGCAAGATGTTTAGAAGCAACAGCTGCTTTGAATTTTGGGTCGAATCAAGGCTTGCCGTTGGAAGGGCATTTCTTCGAAAAAAGGATGTAAGCTTTCATGCCAGCCAACATGACATCGGCAACCTTCTTAGCGCAGTCAGATGAGTCGTCGGATCTAAAGCAAATTCCTAACCAAGAAAAAGTCCGAAAATATTCCATGCGGTTTTCCTATTTAGCCGATTTGTAGTGCCAAATCTTACACGATTTAATCGCCTCTCTGTAACTGATCGGTAGGATACTCGATGTCGAAAGCAGTTTATGGTTGGAAGAACCTAACGGCGGATTAACGGTGGCAGTGTAAATCTCTAGATTGGTGGTTAAAAACAGATCAAGAAGACTGGTGAACTCTCCGTCTCGATCAGGGAGCCATGTTGGTTCATAGATACGCGAAACCACAACTGACTGAGAATGATTCAGCTTCACGACCTTGTTCGTCGGTCGTGTTTGAATACATAAGCCAGTTGATATTGTGGACATTAAAGTCGCACAGGATGGCAATTTCGGTACTTGGATAATTAATCTCTAAATGATCGACGGTATCCGCAATAGAAGCGAAAAGTGGTCTAAAGTTAATATCACTTGGTGGTCAATAGAGGCAGCAGATAAACCTTATGATTTGTTGAGTAGTTATTTTTAACCACATAACATCAAATTTTCGAGGCGTTGGTAAGAGCGATTGCTTCTGACTAAAAGAAGGAAAAGAAGTCGTATCCAGGATAGAGAAAGTTGACTGTGTTGGTCGATGAACTGACCTTGGTTTTACAGACAGCGAGTACACGAGCCTTATTTGACTGCAGATGTTGGTGCACTGAATATATGTGGTTACGTATGTTACAAAATTTCATTTTACAATTGCAATCCCGTATGTTGACGCCCCTAAATGAGCGCCCCCTTCGGAATTTTTTGGTCCTGGGAGCTTTATCATGTTATTTTCCCATAATGAATCCGGGGACAACGGCACAGCCACGAAATGTTAAAAAACTTCACGCAGTTTAAGCCGATGCGATGGTATCACACCGGATGATGCCTGGTGAGATCTGGGCATCTACCATCTAACTTGTTCTTTGTTTTTGCCTTCTACGATAGGCAGAACAGACCGGTACGATCACTCTATATATGTTCAGTTACTTAATATTATTATCATTTTATGGCAATTCAATTATTATCCATATTCGTTCACATTATACGAAATCAATATTAGCTTCCTTGAAAAGATTATTTTAAAAATGAGCATCTAAATTTGTAAGAAAAAGTTGCAGTGTTTTAGTGGAATTCTTAAAAAAAGGAAGATAACAGAATTTTTCTATTTTTTTTTGTATTCATTTTATATTTATGATTTTCCTAGGAAAATTGTAATCAATGAAAAAAGAACATAGTTTTAGTGTACACTTTGAAACAGTAAAAAGTACGACTGCTTCTAATAAATTTTGGTAAAATAATTCGATTGCCAGGAAAATACAATTAGTTTCGTTTTACATTAAATGAAAAATAATTTTATTTTTATGGTATTTTCACTGGTAAAAGTAAAGGTAGTTAGCTTACTATAAAGTAGTTGAATTACAGCTTTGGCAATTGCACTACTAAGGGTAATTGAAGTACTCAGACAATATTTAATTACACAGCAATAATTAATTATAATGAATATAGTATTATAATACACCCCTGAACAAAATTAACGCAACAATCTGAAAATTAATTTATCTTTTTCTTATGTCAGTTTTAAAGTTTATCGAGTATTTGAATAGTAGGCTATGCATATTTTGTTTCGTTGTTCATGACAGAAATCAAAACAATTCCTTTAGATTTACAGTTTTAAAGAATTTTTTAGAAGAAAAACAATTTTCTGTAATAATGCGATAGATTTTCTTTAAAAGTAAGCTTATAAATTGTTCCCTTTTTCAAAGTAATACGTTTTTATGGTATGGTTTTATTTTTGACCCCGAAGAATTAGAAAAATGAATCGAACAAGGAATTTAACTGAACACGAGGTAGTGCGAGCCTCAGTTTTATTGGACGAGGGATATTGTCAGAGTTATGTTGCCAATTTGTTAGGCAAACATCGTTCCACAATAAGTCGTATGCTAAGATGCTTGAATGAAGTAGGAACTTATTCTAGAAAGCTAGGGCAAGGGCGAAAACGATGCACTAGCGACCTAGATGAACGTTTTATAAGACAATATGCTTTAAGAAACAGGACTGTCACTAGTTCTATAATAAGAAACGAACTCGAAGCTGTTCGCAATGTCACAATTTCTTCTAAAACAGTTAGAAGACGGTTAAATGAAGCTGGATTAAACAGTAGGAGGCGAGCCACTGCTCCCTTGCTTACTAGAGAGAACAGAGTTGCCAGGTTACGTTTTGCTCGAAATCACGAAAACTGGTCTGTGGATGATTGGAAACAAGTTTTCTTCACAGATGAAACTAAGGTTAGTCTAAAACATCCAGATGGTCGTGAGAGAGTATGGCGAAGACCAGGAGAGAGGTTTGCTCCTTGCAATATCTCTGCAAGGATTCCATTCGGCGGTGGCTCTGTTATGTTCTAGGGTGGCATCTGCTTTGATGCTCGCACAGAGTTAGTTCCTGTCCGTACGAGATCCATGAATGCTGACTACTATCTTGAGAATATTGTAATAGAACATGTGATGCCTTTCGGTCATTTTGTGGGGCCCAATTTTCCTGTTTATACAAGACAACGCTCGACCTTACGTGGCTAGAGAAGTACTCGATTATCTTAATCAAGTTGATATACCGATTATGCAATGGCCACCAAAAAGCCCGGATCTGAATCCGATAGAACATGTATGGGATCACCTTAAGAAAAATGTGAAACGTCATATACCTGCACCTAGAAACCTGAGGGAACTTAAAAATGCAGTTATCACAGAATGGGAGCAAATTCCTCAAGATTTTATCCAAGATTTAATTAGAAGCATGCCTAGGCGCATAAACGCTGTCATCCGAAGTAGAGGAGGCAACACACGCTACTAGTGTCCCCCAGTTACACCATTAATTTTGCTACTAGTGTCCCAGTTTATTTTTTCATTATTACATAATTTCAATGATTTTTGTTATTAGCTCTTAAGAATAATTTTAATTCAAATCTTATAGAGAAATTTGGTAGCTAATTCACTTTTAAGGTATCCGAATAAGTTTTTTCTAACTTTTAGTGTAACCAATGTTCATAAAAAATTATTAAAATTAATTGATTATAGAGATTTGTATGATTTAATATATTGTTGCGTTAATTTTGTCCAGGAGTGTATATACGTAAAATAAAAAATAATAATAATTTAATTATTACAATCACCCTTTAAAGAATATAATTAAATTACTTTTTCTAATTACTGTAACAGCTTTGGAGACTTCTTGGAAATGACTTATACTCTTAAAATTTTAAAACTCACCCAGTCATAAAACTTTTTTTTTTTTTTTTTTTTTTTTATGGGTCTAGCACACGTGCTGCAGGGAAGTCCCTAAAGCGCTCCAGGAGCGGCACGAGTGCGGAAAAAGCGATTCACGTTGTTCTTGAATCGCTGTAAATTGTACTCGGTGGGAAACACAGCGCTGGGCAAATTATTCCAAAGGGATGACGTTCTCCATATAAAAGATTGCTTGAAAAGCGTTGTACGCGGAGTAACAAGCTGAACCTCATACGGATGCGAAGCACCAGCGCGACGTGTATTTCTAACATGCACCGCTTTGGGAGGAATTAAGCGGGCTACATCCTTCGAACACTTTCCATGAAAATACTTGTAGAACAGACTCAAGTCGCCAACCGTTCTTCGATGTTCCAGCGAATCAAGGCCGCCGGTCAATTCCGGGTCCCCAATCAGACGGACCGCTCTTCTCTGAACAGAATCCAACAAATGCAGTGTATGTTTGGGAGCGGAGCCCCAAACGTGGGAGCAGTATTCCATAGTTGGTCGAATTTGGGCTTTGTAAAGAATTAACAGTTGCTGTGGGGTGTAAAGCTTTCTGGTTCTAAATAATATTCCCAACTTTTGAGAAGCTCTCCTTGCTATGCCTGCAACATGTTCATGCCAAGACATATTTGCTCCCAAACTAACGCCCAACAAATTGAGCGACGATGCTAGGGGAATGGAGTGCCCCGACATAACTATGTCGGGTTCAGCAACGTTAACTTTTTTAGAAAAAACTGCCGCTTGGGTTTTTTTAGCGTTAAATTCCACTTGGTTACTGTCACCCCAAGATAGAATTTCTTCCAGGTCTTTGTTAAGTTGAACGACCTCCTGCTGTCTGCGGATACTCGCCTGAGCAGCCGATGTCCGAGCGTTCAAGGTGAATGAAGAGACAAGCGTACTGTCATCTGCAAAGCTATAGACTGGATTCCCGGTCTTTTCCAGCAGATCGTACTGGTAAGTACAGAACGCTTACTGCGCAAGTTCAACTTGCACCTGATTATTTTATACAGAACACAAAATATTATTAAAATATCCTTTACATAAATTTGTAACATGCATGCGAATTGTTTTTAACAAAATTTCTTTATTAAGAAAACCGGAAGAAGTCAGAGATAAGTTATTATTCATTCATCTGGCTCCTTGGATATTTCGCAAACTTTTACAATGCGAGTAGGTTGGTCGATGCAATTCTTATTTTTCTTAATTTAGGTATAAAACAAAAGATTGTGTACTTGAAAATATTGTAGGTTTGTTCATGCATCAGTATTAATCATAAGCTGGGTCGGGCTGCATTATGACACTTTTCTTCAGACGTCCGCAATAGTGACCGATTTATATACACTACTATAAACCACGTCAATTTTATATACATTACTACAAACCACGTCAATAAAATTATTGCAGGAGCTATAATATACTTTTCGCGCAACAATAAAAAATAAATATTTTTACTTAATAGCCTATAATTAAATTTTTTCATACCAAACCACTAACTGGGAACTGAGCGATAAATTTTAAAGTTAAACAACACATTTTGTTACTTAGTATCAGCAACCGATATACGGTCTTAATTCTATGAGTAACATATTTAATTAACAGCATCTAAAATTTATGTTAGAAATTTGTATATTGCTTTATAAGACTCCTGAATATAGACCAGCGACTCTTCACAGTTCAATTGGTTGAACGAGAACATTCTAGAGAACAATCTCCATATTTAATCTAGCGAATTCACTCCTATTGTTAACTGCAGTTCACTTTGATGGATTCGACATAAGTTTGTTCATAATGGAATAGAATTAGATATTTTTAAGAGAG